>MTSC01000004.1:626538-855170 GCA_002368545.1 Ramichloridium luteum
CGCCGCGAGCCCGAAGAGGCTGGCGGGGAAGACGGCGTAGCAGAGCAGCGTGGGCCGGTAGAAGGAGCCGCGGCGGCGGATGTGGAGCGCCCCGGCCAGGAGCCCGCCGAGGGCGAAGCCGGCGTTCGTCGGGATCAGGATGGTCCCGGCGAGCGCGGGCGGCCAGGCGCGCACGGCGAGCGCGTAGACGGGCGCGAAGAAGAGGACCGACCACCGGCCCATCATGAAGCCGACGGTGCCGAGGCAGGTGCAGGCGAGGCCGCGGGAGCGGAGCAGGGTCAGGGGAATGATGGGGTCCGCGGCGAGGTGGATTTCGTTCAGGATGAAGAGGAGGCCGGCGAGCGGGGAGAGGCAGAGGGGGAGCAGGGGGATGCATTTGGGGGAGGACAGGGCGTAGAGGAGAAGGGTCAGGGTTATGATCAGGGTGAGGGCGCCGAGAAGGTCGAGCTTGAGGAGACGCTGGCGTGTGGTGAGGTCGGCGCGTTTGTGGGATGATGTTCCGCCGGTGTTCGTGTTGGGAGGAATGGCGAGCGCGACGGAGATGCCGCCGAGGAAAGTCAATGGCACTTGAATCCAGAAGATCGCTCTCCATCCGAGTGGCTCGAGCAGAGCGCCGGCTACAATGGCTCCCAGTGACACGCCCAGCGTGAAACCACTATTGAGCAGTCCAACCGCCAGACCTTTCGTGCTGGGCCGCGAGATCTCGAGCACGATGATGATCGAAACGACATTGATCCCGGACGCGCCAATGCCGCTGATGACTCTACCGGCAATGAATGTTTCAAAGTCCCGCGCGCTGGCCGTCACACCCAACCCGAGCGACATGAGGATCGCGGCGACGGCGAGGACACGCCGCGGGGTGAAGTCGGCGCTCAACTTGCCGCATAATGGGCCCAGCGCGGCGTTCGGGATCAGGTACGCCGACACGAACCAGGAGGTCTGCGTGAAGGCATCCAGGTCCCGGGCGACGGCGCTCTGCGTGGTCGTCAACGCGCTGATGTTGAAGGTCTGCAAGAAGACAAGGAAGAACAAGCCGATAGCGCACGCGATGAGTCGGGCGGTGCCCGGTGTCGGCGGTGGAGGCTGTGCTGCGTGGGTTTCATCGTCGTCGTGATTGCCACCGTCGTTGCTGGCTTCATTCGGTGATTCTTGATGTCCTGAGGCCATTTGGGGGCGGCCTCTGGCGCTAGCTGATTGGCCCAGAGAGACAGATCGGCTTCCATCGGAATCAAGATCAACGGTACGGGACGGTGCCGCAGCAGCTTCATCGTCTGCAGGAGGTCCATGAGTCACAGCAGAGTTCCCGACGCCTTCGGCGTGCTGGGTCGTCAGTGGTTGGCTGGACTTGGCATCATGCCGCAGCTCAGCAGCAGAAGAAGCAAATCCCATGAGGGAGAGTATGTATGATGCACTGCAAGCTCCTGGGGGCGGAGTGATTCGATCGTGGAGAAGGCACTGGATGTACCTTACAGTGCAGCAGTGAGTTCTGTCGTCGCCTTAATTTTAGCCCATGGTGCAGCGAACTTGGCTTCTGGGATGCTTCGCGATGTGCTCTGCTGCTGCTATGCGCTGGGGCGGCGCAGCACGTGGCGCTTGTGCGAGCCACCACAAGACGCGAATAATTTCTGAACTGAGGCAATGCAATGCAGTACAATACAATACAATACAATACAATACAACACAATCAACATCGAGTTCGAGATTTGACTCTGTGACCTATTGTACCCGTGATGTTGAGATCAAGGTGAGGTGACGCTTACAAATCCTGATCTCACTGCTGGCGCTCCGCTGGACTGCTCCGCACTCCGCTGGACCGTCGCGCCCCGCCGCGCCCCGCCGTGCCGGCCCGCACAGTGAGCCAGTCGGGCGCTCGTACCGACGACGTGAGGTGTACATACAGTACAAAGAGTCCAATCTGTGAAATATGGCCCAGAGATGTTTGTATCCTTCGTAGGTCGCATCTCTCCCATCGCACGCATGAGACCGATCGATGAGTGGGTTAGCCGATGTACTTCTTCGGAGTTCGTTCCGGCGTAAGTGGAGGCCGTGCCAGATCTTCCTCAGAGCCTCGGGAGCTTATCGACTCTCGACCGGCGCACGATGTCTGTGCTCTCAATGATGCTTCCAAATACCTGTCGATCCACACTAAAAGTACGGTCATGTTGGGTTGATGGCGAGTTCGCAATTGAGCGAGCAACTCCGCTCCGGGTGACTCTTCATTGCCCGCATTCGCAATATGCGCCCCCAATTCTAAGCCGCCCTTGAGCCACGAGGATTCCCCGGCGAGGTCGCCCTTTGGACTGCGCCCGGCCATGATCGGGACGATCGCTGCCGCCGCGCAGCAGAAGAAGGAACGGGTGGTGCGATCAATCAGCGTTCCAGAAAAGCGGCCGCCCTCTTTTCCCGTCCGAAGGCAGCGTTAGCGGCCGCCTTCTTTCCGTTGCCTGGCGTCGCGTGTCAATCCTTCTGAGGTCGGAGGAGCAGCTTTCGCGCTGCCACCACCAGTGCCCTGCTTCCTCCCCCATCACCTCGACCATGGCGGCGGAACGGTAGATTGCGCCCGCATACCCTCCCGGCAGTTTGTGGGGGCCGCGCGCGAAGAGAGGTAGCCGGGAGCACCTGGGAACGACTGGCAATCATGCTTTGCTGCAAGGGAGGGCGGCCGCATCGTGCAGTGATTTAAGCGAGAGACAAAAGCATAAATCGTCCCTTCTCGTGCAAGTGCCGCTGGACGGAACCGGACAGTCGACATGCGAATACCCACACGTGCAGTGCCACGGCGCGAGGAGGTCAACCACCATTATTCACTGTCCGACCGCTATGATATGTGGTTAAATCATTGCATGTACAGTGGCTGCACAGCCCAAAATACGCGTTACGCAGCATCTGTCGTTCGGACCTAGACTTCGATCGCGCGCTCTGCACCACCAAAAGTTTGGCTTTCTCCGATAACGCGGTCGGCCAGGCCAGATCAAGCAAAGATCGCGATGTACACAGCACACTTGACCACATCCACCCAACCTGCAGGACCCCCGTTCAGGCGCTGCCGCCCTGGCGCATTGCGGACAGTCGCCAGCAGAACAGGGTCCGACGCGGGCGCTGGGGGAGGAGGAACGAGGAGAGAGGGCACGCCAGTGGGCCGCGCCCGCCCGCTGCCCTCACGCCAGCGGGTCCTCGAGCACTACGTCCACACACCTCATCTCCCGCCCGCCCGCGACGCACGCAAGCAAACAAGCAAGCACTGCGCTGCTGCACACATGCCTGCTGCATCGCCAAATCCCCCCTACCCGTTGAGCTGAAAATATGTTGCGATCGGCGCTGCGGGTAGCCGTTGCTACCCGCTGAATAGGAAAGTGTTCACTCCATCAGAGGGCGAATGCCATTCAACCACCCACAATGGCTTGGCGCCCGCACCCATGTGTCGCCCACCCGCTTGTACCCTCACCGGTCTTGAGAAAGCGAGGCGTGCTTGGGCGCTTTAGGCGCACGCCATCGGAGCAGGGGGGGTGGGCCTGGGTGTGGTGTGCCAGTGTACCGTCTATCGGTACATGAATGAGGCTCTGCGAAACACCGTCGCTGTCGCGATGGACGGGAATGATGATAAAAGCACCGGCAGGAAGGCTTAGGTTCTGACCGTGTCGTAGTACCTAGCAGCGCATAGATCGTTTCACCCTTTTGGCATGCGCCGCAATTGAATCTGCACTCAGCCGCTCGTGCATCCCATCCGCCCAGCTGGATTCCGCCCCCTTCACATCACTCGGCGGCCGCCCTTACTGTCGCTTTGATCGATCGTTCCCGAGTGTATATGTTCGACAAAGCATTCTCGTCCATATCATCCCACAAGGATCGGATCAACAACTGATTGAACGACTGTTTCATTGATCAATTTCTACTTGCGCACACTCCACATTTTGTTGGGTTTGTGTCAGGCTTGCGACGATCGGACTTCGACGACAAAGCCTGTTACAGACAGAATGGCGTACCATTACGCACAGCTCGAGACAGCCTTTCATGATTCTTTCATCGATCCCGCTCTTCGACCAGCACAACGGCCATTTCACTCAGGCTACGTGACTAGTACCAACCACTCGGAATTAATGGATCATCCTTCGATGCCCTGGTCGACCGAACGGTACCTCCACAATCAACAGGATCGACCATTCTACGTGCCTTCCAGGCATGAAGAGCTCGACCAAACGATGAATGCCTACCCTGCCACCGTTGGCTATCCGGCTGTTCACCAGCACCAGCACTACCCCCACCAGAATCATCACAATCATTACGACTGGTCGATCCAATCAGCAGGGAGCAGCGGACTGGACTCTTGTGCCAGTGTCAGCGCTCGCATGAGCGAATCACCAGGAAAATCTCCGACCATCTCGCCTGTCATGATGGCGATGCAACCATTTGCTGGCGATCTTGTCCATGCGTGCGGTAGCGGCTCCCATCTGGATCAACACCGCCAAATGGACAGCCCGGCGGCGTCGGTTGCCATGAACCAGGTGCAACTGCTACCTGATAACACTCCCGACGCCGTCGAATACGAACACACCATACACCACTACCACTCATTTTGCCAGCCAGCCGAAGAAGGCTTCCATCCGATTGGAGAAGAGGTCGAGTCCTATCCCACACCGATCTCGTCTGTTCCAGCAGATCTAGACAGTTCCAACGAAGCATACAGTCCACAAGACTCCGTCGGCCCTGATATGACACAAAGTCCCTCAGCCGAGAAACCCACTTTCCGCACGCGGCGAACAAACTCCGGCGCTTCGATCACCACCACTCCCTCCGCCACGCGATCGAGCCACAAGATCACCAAGGTCCGAAACGGCCGCACCCGTGCCACATCCTCGGGCAACCGCGCCCAGCAACAAGCTGCAGCGGCGGCCGCCGTCAAAGAAGCGCAGAAGCGCGCATTTCCGTGCGATTTCGCACCCTACGGCTGCGATTCCACCTTCGGCTCGAAAAACGAATGGAAGCGACACATCAACACGCAACACATGCGCTGGGGCTACTGGCGCTGCGACCAGTGCGACGCCAAGTCGAAGCCGAACGACTTCAACCGCAAAGATCTCTACATCCAACACGTGCGGCGCATGCACCCGACCGAGACGGCGCGCATGGCTGCGGGCAACCGGCGCCTGGTCGCGCGCGTGGGGGAGAAGCAGAAGAAGAAACACAACGACAACAGCGACAACCGCGACAACAACCACAACAGCCAGCAGCAGCAGGAGGAGGACGAGGCGGCACTGAACGACGCCGCCGAGCGCTGCTACCACATCCAGCGCCGCCACCCGGACAGCTCGAGCTGCCTCTTTTGCCCCGAGCGCTTCGAGGGTTGGGACGACCGGCTCGAGCACATCGGCCGACACATGGAGCGGGCGAAGAAGAACGGCGACGCGCCAGTGCCGCACAACGACTGGCTACACGACCCCGTACATCAGCAGTGGCTGCTCAATGAGGAGATCATCGTGCGACGGGGCAATAAGCTCCGCTGCGCGGAGCACAAGGAGTGAAAGCTCCGAACAAAGGGCTGAGATTCAATGACCAGGGTCAGCACAGGATCTGGATTGTCTATGGCGTTTTCTGACGGTGTTTGCTATTGGGTGGGAGGTTTTCACTGCTGTGTTCAATGTGCATCTTTTGCAAACGCGATAATACCCTGGTGTTTTCTTCCTATTTTGGCGTTACTAGGCGGCCAGGGGTGGATGGTCTGGAGTCACACATGACATGTGAATGGTATTATTGCTACAGTACTTTCTGGGTTACGAAGGAGTCAACAGTGATAGCTTCAGCAAAATGAACATCCATGCACAATTAAATTGAGCCCTATCTCACGTGGTACTTGATAAAGAGATACTCACATGTGATACAGATCGCTCAGATCCGACGAAACAAGCACTTGCACTCGATTCGGCAGACGATCGCAGCACATCGGCGCCAGAGCACGTTCCCCGTCCGGCACAATCAACGTGCGCCTTTGGCGCCCTCCTCCACACTCACTCGTGACTGACCGGAGATAGGTTGGGCGCAACAGTATCGTACCGCCGTTCCTTTGACGTGAAATCTGCGTGGCAGCCACCAGGACGCCTCCATTTCCCCCAAAAGGGTACATTTAAAAGCCGGTCGTGACATTGTATGCATTACGCATGGGTGCATCTGTCCTAGAACGTGCATGTGTGTGTGTGCGTGGCATATCCAATGGCGCACACACGCCCCCCAAAACGCGCCCCTGTCCGCCATCGGCTGAGAGCGACGCACTGGCGTCCACAACGAGGGCACCCCACAGACAGAGGTCCCCGCGCATACCATCACCACGGAGAATAGTCTCTGCAGAACTCTGCCCACGAGGACAGCAGCCGACAGGCTATACGTACGATGGAGCACGATACTTACCTCCATTACCTCCCGAAGGAACGGCATTATCCTTGTACCGGGGGCATCGCGCGATCCTGTCAGGTAGTCAGGAGTACTGTCAGCTGCCTCCAGCGGGTAGCAAAGTATCATGCAGTCTCTGGCTGTCTGAAGGGTTGGGGGCGGGAAGTGGTTGGTCGATCGGTCCTGAGGCGACCAAGCACAACCAATCACCTGGAGAGCGAGGGCTGTCTTCCTTTATCCAGCTTATGGGTGTGGCTATTTTGATCCTTGCAGATCTATCAGTACTCTACAAGCCTTGTTGCGTGTCAACCTCCCCATTATTAAAGGCGCAAGCAGCCAAATCCGGCTCGAGCGCCGATGAGAACAGAATACAGCAGATGTCAGGCCAATATGTTGATTCCACTAGAGCCAGAGATCCTCTGCAACAGCCGCAGTCTACGTACAGAAAGCATTTCCCCCTGTTCACTAAGATCCTAAATCTAAATTCACGTATTTAGGGACTGATGGATCATGCTTTGATCCAAACCGGGCGCTCCGTGGCAGACATTCTGGAGTGTCGGGGCGGCCGACATCCGCAAACTTTCCGACGCCCGTTCGGCCGAGAGATCAGGCGGGCGCTGGCATTCCTGTCGCAGAGTAATTGTGGCTTTTCCAGGAGTGTCAAGGTGCAAGCCTCCCGGCTAAGCTTTCCTTTTAATCACAAGTCTGTCATTCTTGCGGAGAAATTCCAGAACGTGTGTCTTTCCATTATTACTCCGATAGGAAAGTTTGCATCTTCCATTTCTGGTATCAACGTCGGACTCGGAGCAGAAAGCCGAGGATCTCCGACCTCTCCGCTTCACGCCAACGTTAAAGCGTCGCCACCAGCCGCTGCAAGCTCCAAGCCTCCTTCCAGTCGCACAACCCTGTTTGCGCAGGTGGGAACGCCATCAATCGCACGGTTGCACATCGCGCGATCCTCACACCTTAAAGTGATTCTGATCCGGACCATTGATTGCACATGGGCCGATAGCTGAGTTTTATTTACTGCTGATCGAACGAGTTGACTGGGGTGTTCTCATCTGGACCACCACTGCCCCCTCGGCATCGATCCATTGCAGCCCTTGTCGACGCACCTTACTGTCACTTGCCACATACAATAGTAGATAAATGTGCTTCACCACCTCACCCCAACAATAGACTTTGACAGGGCCGAATCCGGACGGGTCGAGCACAATCCCAGGCAGAGACTGGCCGCGACTTTCGAGGTCTTCTTCCCATCCTCTGTGGCACCACACTCCCCATCCAGCACTGCCATGGCCAATCACGGTCTCTAGGGTGCGCCAAAAGCTCGTTTTCAGATCATACGACCAGTCGCTACAGTGGATCAACCAGTGACCGCGTTCCCAGATATCAATCTCTCGCGCGACCAAGACTGGGCTGTAACTGTTCGAGATAGGCGAGCTTTCGGCTAAATGCCGGAGCGCGTCGGTGATATGCGTTGTAAAAGTTGAGAGTGCGACCGCAGGGCCCGGCGGTCGGATGACCGTTGATATACCCGAGAAATCGTGAATCTCCTCGGCCTGAGGCGATGATACAAGCTCATGCCCTCTGGCCGCCGTACTGAAACTCGTTGCAAGAAGCCTGTCACTTGGACCCGTTCTTGTGATTCGCTTTTGGTCGTCGGTTCTTAGGCCATCTGGCTGGGAAGACGCTGCTATAGCATCCGATCTCAAGCGATCAGATTCGGT
The DNA here is from genome assembly GCA_002368545.1 of Ramichloridium luteum. Taxonomy (NCBI): domain Eukaryota; kingdom Fungi; phylum Ascomycota; class Dothideomycetes; order Mycosphaerellales; family Dissoconiaceae; genus Ramichloridium; species Ramichloridium luteum. The sequence continues at coordinate 634,650 of MTSC01000004.1, forward strand.
CAAAGAGTAAGATGAGGGAAGCTGAGAAATATCTTTGGTTGGTGTCGAACCACTCTCGGATGTAGGCAGGTTCGAAAGAATCGTTCCAGCTATCGAGGATATCTTTTGTCGGGTCGCCTCGATGCCGGCGGCTTCCTCATGTTCTAGGTTTTGTTGCACCTCGTTGCTCTCACTTCGTGTTGCGGTTGATGCTTCTATTGACTGCGACTTTGACTTTGCCGCATCCGCTATAATCTCCCTCGCCTCTCTACTTGAAGGCAATATCGATGCCAAGAACTGACTGTCTAATGCAGCAAAGGCAAGCTGTGTATCTTCGACAAAAGTGATAGGCGGGACGTTATGTTCGCGGCCTTCAGACTTTCGTCCAAGAGCTGGTCGGGCCATCACAACACCTTCATTCTCTCCATACCTTCTAGATACACATATTCTAGTAGTTTTCGTACGTAAGATCGGATCATCAAGGCTCAAATATGCTCGGGCCTGCGCTTTGCACCGATCATCCTCGGTCCGGGTCGCCGGCGCGCCGGCATGGATGCGAATGTCGATGACGTTGCGTTTTCCATTGGGCATCATCGCCACAGGTAGCCTCCATCCTGGGTCGGAGACGAGATTGATTGCAGCTCGCGAACTCAGTTTTGGGCAAAAAGTAGGTATTGTCAGCTGCTCAGTTTGGAAGTTCAGGACGACTTCATAATGGTGGCCCGTGCACAGCTGCCTGTTCCTCCCGTTGGCGATTGAGCCATATAAGTAAACCAGGTGGCCCAGATGCAATTTTTGGGGTTCAAGATGCGCGGACCGAGAAATGAAATCGCCTTCCAGGAGAAGACTGCAGCACACATCGAACATCAAACAAATGTCACTCCCCTTGAGAAGCTTCAAGTCATTATACCACATTCCTCGCGTTCCAATTTCACAGCTATTAACTGCTCGACTCCTCTGGCCTCCAAATCAGTCTGCAACAACAGTCTTCTCCGTCAGGCAGAAAGAGCCTCGGGCCGCTTCTCTACACAATCTTAATGGTCTTTTCTAGCCAGACGTTTTCCTCCCATCACATCCGCATCACGATTAGGCATTTTCCTATGATGCCGTTATAACGCCATTGAGCATGATTTCGTTGATTTGACGATCGTTTCTTCATCGCAGCGCGTCCTTGCTGCCCCCTGACCATCGATTCCTCGATGCCTTCACGACTGCTAGCCTCCAGTCCCAACAAACTACAACGCCGAGAAAACGAAAAGCTGTGTAGCAAAGGTTAGCGATGACGGTAATGAAGCGAAATAGCTTTGAACTCACGTTGTTCGTGGCCGCGATTGCGATGCTGTCTTCCTGGGGGTGCCAGCTCATGTGGAGGATCTTCTTGTTGAAATCGATCTGGTCGGCGTCAGTTTCCTTGCGTATGCGTTGTCCGGCAGGACTGTTCGCGCGGCTTCCCTTCTTGCCGTCCTTGCCCGTTCCCGAGCCGGCAGCGGTATTCATCGGCGTCGGAATGCCGACCTTCTTCGCTTTGAAAGCGCTCTTGTCGGCCTGTAGGACCACCTCGGTGTCCTTGCCCTCTTCGGATGGGTAGATCATGAAGTTGTTGTTGTATGAACCGGTCATAACGTTCTTGGCATCGCCGGAGAAGACGACCTCGAACTTGTCAAAAATGCTGTCGTTCTCGTACGTGTCGCATAATCTGGGCCGAAGGTGTTCATGGATCGGGATAGTCTTGACGGGTTGTCGCTCCATGTTGACATCCCAAATTTTGACTGTAAGGTAGTCTCGCGAGAGAATGTACCTGCCATCGTGAGAAAATCTGACGTCTGAGATTGAAGAAATGATTTCTGAAAAGAACGATCGTGAAGCCGGGTCCTCCTCTTGTTCGAACTCTGGTCAAGGTTAGCTTTGGCAAATAAGACTTATGGTTGGGGTAGACGCACGTTTGGCATGCTCATCACACAGTGCTTTCTGTCGCATGTCCGCAAGCTTGATTGTACCCTTGCTGGATGCGTACATGAACCAATTGCAGCTCGTCGGGTGGAATTCAGCAGCAGTGATGACTTCAGTAAGCTCTTCCATATTAGCGGGCTTGATGTCCACGATGTTGAAGCTTTGGTCCTGGATGTTGAGATTCCACAGGTTTATCCGCAGATCATCCGAGCTGATGAACGTTTCACCGTCGCTGTTGACCGAGATGCTGTTGATGTGATATGCATGGGCGTTGGCGTAAACTCTCCTCGGAACCGCTGCAACAACGGTGTCGTGGTGTGTCATACGTGGAAACTTGAGATCGGCAGCAGTTCGGAAGTGATTGGGGTACCTGACAGGTCCTCCTCCATTGGCTCCTCCAGCACCGGCCGGCGTAAGTTCTTGCGACAAGTTGTTCTCTGCAACAACCTTCAACGACTTCTCGAACACCTTCCATAACTTGATGGTCTTGTCGTTTGTCGAGAGCAAGTAGTGTGAGGCATTTTGTCGCCGACACCATTTGATCTTGTTGATCTTCTCCTCGATTTCGAGCGACTTGAGATAGTCGAATTCCGGCTCGTGGGATTGAAACTCGGTATGGAATTTGTACTCGCAGGTCTTTTTCGTTTCGTTGCGCTCGAACAAAACCACTCTGCCGCCCTTGTCACCAGTCGCCAGGTAGTTTCCAGTCTGATCGAACTCGACGGTTGATATTATGTCGGCCTCTGTGATATCCTCGACATCGCCCTTGTCACCGAAGCACCTGGATTACACTGTTAGTTTCAATCACATAGCCGCTGGCATGATGCTCTATAGATATGCGTTCCGGACAACATGGCATGACGGTAATTCCGATACGACAACCAGTGTACCCCCCAGCGGGCCATTCCGTCGTTTCTACCATCAGGCAGTAGCACAACAAAAAGGATTTATCCGATTTTCAGGAATCCGAAGCTCTTCCAGTCAAGCTCGCCCTCGGCACTAGCATCGATAACCTCCACAATTCCACTCCATCCCTCCCGAAGCAGGACCAGACCAGTATCTCCAGCTAAGTATGGACAACTCGTCAACGGCCGGGGTGGCCTTCTCGCAGGCTTGGTCGCAGAAATGAAGTGGTCCACAGGTCTCCGAGGTCGTGTGACACAAGAGCAGGCGAGGAAAGTAGCTGGATTTTGCGACGGGCATTTCTCAAGAGCACGACTGCGATCGGGGCGGAATAGCACGAACGTAGGGCCACTTACTGGGTGAACTTCCAGGTCGGCTGGGCTGTCCCATCTGCTGCTTCCACCATCTTCCTACTGGCCGCTATGCGTTGCGATGGCCGTTGCTGGTAATTCCTTGCACAAAGCTTGCTCGAGCCGACCGGGTGCGCTCACTGTTGGTGGCAGATGTGCTACACAATTGTCGAAGATGGTTTTGAGCAGGCGGAATGATGTCGGATGGCGTTGCGGATTGCTGTGGCGAGGTAATGGTAATGCGGCTCTTCGGAGGTGTGATGCAAGCGGAGGACGACGTCAGGCGGTGGCAGGGAATTCGACGCCTGCTGGCGCCTGTGTCTCGTCGATGTCTCGCAATTGGGAGACGAGCAGCGGAGGGTAAGAGCGTAATCGAGCTCTCCCAAGATCCACGTGAGACAAGATATTCTCGGCACAGAACGGGTTCTCTGGTCAGTAAACCTGCAGGATGCGGTGTCGATGCCCTCTGCAAGTGTGAGGTAGTGCTGTTCGCTGGTTTGGGGTACCCGTCATGCTCAACGCAACCCGCGTGAGTGCTGAGTGAGCTTGCTTCCACACGCTTTCCACAGGCTTGGCAACGCGGGGCGCGCTCCCAGGGCAAAACGCCGCTGCTCAAACACACGACACACAGTCGTGACAGTAAGGTTATGCCTCCATCCTGAGGCATTAGTGGACAGCCACATACGGCATGGCGGCGGGCACATTCAATCACGGCCATCTCGGGATTCGGAGATACATGCTACAACAGGGTACAACATTGGCGCATTAAGTGATTTATGCCTCTAGTGACCGTTTCCATTCACAATCCTGCGAGATGCGCCATGGCTGGTGGGCGTTACTCGCGGTACCGAACGGTTTGTGGACGACTTCACATCACGCATCTTCAACTCTTGGTCCTAAGCTTCATTGAGTTGGCACGATTGAAGCATGTCACGAATGTCCACACCTTCCTCTTTCACTCAGAATCAGTCTTCTTCACGTTCCGTGTCATTGTGTTGCTGCTTCTCATTCGATGTCAACATTTTCACCTCATTTTTCAACAAGAATCGCTGTTTCCACATGTCATTGTAAAGACACTTTGACGGAAATGACTATGTCTCCCGGGCGTCTCATTGCTCGCCGCATGGTCGATTCATGATTTCCAATACGATCAAGACATGATCGGGCAACGATGTGGCATGTGAATGCAAAACCTAAGGGCACGACTGAAGGTGCTTTGGGTTCCCGATGGCAACCATGAATGCCATGCACAGTAGATCGAATATTCTTAGGTACCGGCTGTAAGGCTGACGTCGTCAGTCATGCCCAACCGATCAACCACTACCCCAAACGACGCGATATAGACCTTCTGCGTCTCTATCTAACGAAGGCTTGGTTTTCTGTGCTTTCTTGCTCGCGAACTGTTCCAGCTTGTTGAGTCGCTGCGAGGTTGGCCGGCTATTTACTCCTGTGATGCTTGCTTCCCATATGACAGATTGCTCAAGCAGAGAGATGATGCCTTCTCTCTCACTATCTTTGCCGCTGAAAAGCAGTGCCTTCGCTTTCAACATCGCCAAGCCATCATAGAAGTTCGGGAACGACGGTGTCAATGACGCATTGACAGCCGCATTCGCGACCAGCGTGGATCCCATATTCAAGATGGCATCCAGCTGCTCCCAAGTCGTCTGTCGGCTTCCGACCGCCTGCGCCTGCAGTCCGAACCAATCGCGGAGATACTTCCTCTGCTGCTCCAAGCTCACACCGTCCGATGATGACGCTGGTGCATCTGCATCCTCGTCGCAAACAGCACAATGGCAGAGAAACCCCCATTTCTTCATACGTTCCTGGCGGTCGGGCCGCGCTAATAGGATGTCAAAGTATGAGATGAGGACCTCTTCGTTCGCGTCTAGTGGCCGGAGCGTGTGGACGAACATGCGACCGTGGCGGGACTCTGCGCCAGGCGCAGGAGGATAGAAGCAAACATGGGCGTTCGGTACGCATGAATGATTGACCCTCGCCAGCGTGGGGAACAGCGCGCGGTGTCGGCTGCCCTGGCCGTCACCGAGGTCGACATTGAAAGCATTGGTCTGCATGATGCCCGCGACGGTCGTCATGCGTTTGATCCCATCCTCGCCATAGTGGGCGTATTGTTCGCGATCGCGGAGCTTTTGCGCTAGGATGGCATCCCGCTCCGGGTTGTCTGCGGAGCCAAGGGAGAGGAAGCGCTCTTGTTGATCCGGAGGCAGCGCTAGGAACTGCGTATATAGCTGTGGGAGGTCATCGTAGGGATCCAAGGTTATCAGCGCTGGGTCTGCAAGAATGAGCGTGTGTTTCGGGACGGCTGATTTGGCGAAAAGGCCAAGTCCGCGACCTTCACCCGATGCGTGAACAGCAACAAGTGGGGTTCCAAATGGCAGGACAGACGCAGGGGCCTGGTTCAGGAGCCATGACTTCGCTGCCATACTTGGGCAGCGAGGTGCCATTCATGTGATTGGTCAGAATTGGGTATAACCACTATCTCGAACACAGAGGCGCGCAAATGCGATTGTGCCGAAAGAATGCCCATGCGGTCATGTTGCCACGCCAATGCCCCGCGTTTCCCTGCAACTGCACGGGACACCGAGAAATTTCCTGAGACGTGAATCCCACCCACCGATAAGATAGATATTGCAATACATTTTCCAGAGGCAGGTATACTTATGTTACACGAGAGAGATGTTCTAAACCTCCCTCTGCGCGATCGCACATCTAGTGATGATCTGTAGTAGTCGACAGATCCGTGTCCGTCTGGAAAGTACGGGCAGCCTTCTTCAGCCCTGCTCGTTGCCCATGAAAATGCGTATGCAGCCTCAACCAAGGGATCTGCCCACAGGTGCAAGGCTGCTTGCCACGTGCACATTGACGCTCGCCCAGCCGTGAACGTCGCGGTTCTTCACGTGGCATCCTCATGGCAAATCGCAGATCGGTTTCCAGCTGCAAGCGGAACGAACCTACAACGTGGGACATTGTGTTCGTACCCGCGCGGAAAATTTTGCGCTCCGACGGCGAGGCCGAGAGCATCTTCGTCGTCATCATATAGGATCCGCAAAGCAAAGAGCGGCCTTCAACGGCGTGATCGAATGAAAGGAGAACGTGTTCGGTAATCAAGCACCTTCCGAGAACAAAGGTTCCCGGCTTGGCTGGCGGAAGCCCACGATGTCCTGTGTGGCAGTTTAGATCAAAACACGAATATGGTACTTGATTATTTCACCGCAATATCCGCTTGCAGAAGTTGATGTAGTGTCTGCAGGGATGGCAGAGTGGCTGCTGTGCCGCACCTCAGACGGCCCGGTCTCTGTGCATGGCTGGATTTCGGCTTTTAGTTTGGCTTTGATGTCCTGGCGCCAGGGCCAGTAGAGTGAGCTAAACGGTACACGTGCAGCCCTGCATTTGTAGACGACTACAGCATGGTCAAGAACGTGGGCAAGGCGAAAACATCTTCCCTCGCGAAGGACACGCGTGGCGTCAACCGCCACGAAAGCTCATTGCAGCAAGCTTTGTGCTTGGCGAGGCTTGTAACTCTACATCGCCCACGCAGTCGACTTGGTCGCGTGACTCTGTATGAGCTGCATGGTAAGTGAGGTGCATCCAAGACTCTTGTCATGGAAGATAATAGACCAGTTCTGAGATATGAGGTTGTTGCGGACGCGAGTGTGTCGCACTGCGGAGCAGGTTTGCGGCTGTCGGCACAGTCGGGCAAGCCGAGCCAGGGAAACCTCCCGGCCGTCGAAAGCTCGGGGAGAGCTGAAGGAGCAGCGTCGCATTGACCCAACACTGGCGCAGATCCGGGAAGCTTTGCCTCTCATGTGCGCAACGCCGCTGCACGCCCACACACCACACTAGGGCGCATTTGGGTTCGCATGGAAGCAAGCTCCATCTGCGTCGGCCTGCCTGAACAGTGGTACACAGATCGCGCTCATGGCGCATGATTCTAGGCGGAGGATTCTGGGCGCATTTATTAGATAGATAAGGGTACCCTGCCCGTCCACCGTCCTCAGTGCCTTCTCGCACCACCACTCATCTTTCCCAGCCTTGGACGCCATGTTTGGAAAGCGCAAGGACGCCAATGCCGTGTCGCCGGCCGAGTCGCCGGAGGACAAGACTCGCGGCCAGGTCACCACTGACCTGCCACCCTTGGAAAACGACAGCCGGAGTACCTGGGACAGAATTTGGCCGACTTTAGCCTGTGGTGCCGGTCTCTTCTCCGATGGTTACCTACAGTCTGTGATCGGCCCCGTGGGAACAGCCCTGGCGCTGGCATATCCCGATGCATGGGCAGGCAGCTCGGCACGGCAGAACGTCTCATCCATCGCTTTTGTTGGAACCGTCGTGGGTCAGCTCTTCTTCGGCTACACGAGCGATCACTACTCCCGCAAATGGTCGCTTCTGGTCTCGACAATCATCCTCTTCGTTTTCGCCGCCCTCGGTGCCGGCTCGTATGGTGCGGGTGGAAGTCCTTATGGTCTTCTGGCTGCTCTGACCGCCTACCGATTTCTCCTCGGTATCGGTATTGGGTAAGTGCCACATCAGTCTCTCAGTAGTGACTATATGCTGATATCTCCATAGTGGCGAGTATCCAGCTGGCTCAGTCGGTGCAGCTGAATCGTCCGCGGAAATCAAAGCTGGCCACCGCAACCGATGGTTCTGCTTGTTCACCAACACTCAAATCGACTTTGGTTTCGTGATGGGCAACGTCATTCCGACCATCGTTGCTGCGATTGCTCCAGATCGCTACAACACGATCTGGCGAGTATCCCTGGCTATCGGCGTTGTGCCGCCTTTGATGCTTCTGTACCTCCGTATCAAGCTCAAGGAGCCCGAGTCCTTCTCGCGCAACAGCTTCCGCGGCACGAAGACGCCATACAAGCTCGCGTTCAAGTACTATGGCTTCCGTCTGCTCATCGTGGCTGCGATCTGGTTCATCTACGATTTTCTAGCCTACCCCTTCGGCATTTACGCCAATGTCATTATTGGAGCTATTATTCCTAATGCGCCGCTTTGGCAACAATTCGGCTGGGGTGCGCTGATCAACTTCTTCTACCTGCCCGGCGCCATTCTTGGTTCGTTCACTTCGGATTGGATGGGCCCTCGCCGAGCGCTCTGCACCTTCGTCATTGTGCAAGGCATCATGGCCTTCATCATGAGTGGTTGCCTCTACTGGCTGCGCATGGATCAATACATTGGTGCTTTCGTTGTCGTTTACGGTCTCTTCCTCTCCTTCGGTGAGATGGGACCGGGTGATAACATTGGTCTCGTGGCTTCAAAGACCTGCGCGACGGGTATTCGTGGTCAATACTACGCCATCGCAGCTGCCACGGGCAAAATTGGAGGGTAAGTTTTATTCTGCACGAATCATCAAACACGCATGAACACGAGTTTCTGACAGATAACTTCTAGATTCATCGGTAGCTACGTGTTCCCTATTATCGAGAATGACGGTGGTGGCAAGACGACCCTGCATGGACAGCAATACCCGTTCTACGTCGCAGGCGCCTTGTGCTTCGTCGCGGCAGGCCTTGTGCTGCTTCTGCCCCACATCGGTCAGGATACCATCGAGGAGGAAGACATCAAGTTCCGCGCGTACTTGGAGGAGCACGGCTGGGACACCTCCGCTATGGGCTCGAAGGAGTGGCAGGAACGGCGTGCGAGCGTGGCTGCTGCTGCGGATGTCAAGAACTAAACCCATGAGTTCTGTTGTACAAGTGCTTGCTGGCGAACCTATCTGAGCCATAGATTCGCGTGTCAACCACAATGAGATTCACGAGTCTTCTGAAAATCATGAGCGTCTTTTCGGTGTGAACTTGTAAAGTTTTGTGGTAAATATGCGCAGTGTCAAGATCCAGGTGCTGCCGTGAAGCCAAAGATCCGAATCCGAGCTTGGATAACCCGCAAGCTTGGCAACGCTGTCAACTCCGCTGCCCGTCAAGCTTGCAGCCAGCCAATCCCAGCAGAACCATTGAACATCAACCTACGACCGACGCAGCAGCGAAAGGGCAAACCAACTCTACAGGCGACAGCCCGTCCGCAACGTGCCTTTACTGGAACTATCCACCCATCACCATCCCCGTCGCGACTCCCAATTCGGGCTCAATCTACAATGCCGACCCCGGAATCATCATCCTTCAAGGCGCAAAAGCCGACCGTGCCGCCGACCTTCGACGGCGTCGATTACGACGACAACAAGGCCCTCAAGGCCGCCCAGGACTCGGTGATTCGCGAGCAATGGGTGCAGAGCATGATGGCGCGGTTGATCGGCCAGGAGATGGGCAAGTGCTACTACCGCGAGGGCGTGAACCACTTGGAGAAGTGCGCACATCTGAAGGGTGAGTCTTTATGAGGAGGGGGGCAGCGCAGATTTTTTGGGGAAGGGCAGGAAGGAAGAGAAGCCCCGAAATATGAATATTTAAGAACAGCGAGGGCAAGAGGGTGTTTGGGTCGTGCTGATCGAGGATGTTTGCGAAATATGATGCTAACTGCGGGATACAGAGCGATACCTCGAGCAACTTAAGCACGCAAAAATCAAGGGTTACTTGGCAGAGCAACAGAATTACAAGTCAAGCGACGAGTAGTTGGGACGAGAAGAGGGAAGAAATCGCGCCGATGGGATGGACATGGTTGCGATTGTACGAGTGGGACACGAATGAGCACAATTGTACATACTAGACAATGATACGGGCTTCAATATTTCATTTTTCATGCTGTGCCTGTGTTACAGAAGAATCTCGTGATCTCTATGAGCACAGGGCACAACTGTTTTGTCATTGCTATCGTGGGATCTCCTGCATCTTGGGAACACGTCATGAATCATGTACTTAAGCTGCTCTGCTGGCGCTCATACCACTCAGGCTCCACCCGCTGCAGCATGGTCACCGTCTTCTCAACTTCTTCGGCCAGGCCCTGCACGTTTGAGTCCCAAGCACGCAGATCCAGCATCACGTTTCCGTGTCCGCCTTCTTTGGTGTTGAAGTGGATGATACCAGCAATCTGATCGATGGAGCCGGACAAGCGACTGCTCTCAATCATGCCAGAAGCATATGTCTCCGCCCGGTCCGCTCCAACACCAAGCAAGCTTCCCAGCGCAGTGAATGTGATGTTCTTGTAGATTCGTGACACGGCGAGCAGGTTGTGCTCGAGTACGGCCTTGTCAAGCACAGTGCTGCCGTCCGCGGTCTTGGCGAGCTGATGCTCTTGCAAGCCCGCGGCAAAGTTCTTGACCTCCTCGGGCTTCAGGATCCGATCAAGGAAGATCTTCTCGAGGATGGAGTACTCGGGCGTGTCCACTGCCCGCTCATCCTTGTAGAGCTTTCCGAGCTGTCGTCCGCGGGTGGGCCCGGCTGGTGCGAGGATAGCACAGGTGATGGCGGCTGACAAGGCCCTGAGGCGCTCCTCCTCGTCGATGGCGGTTTGATTTGAAATCGCGAGATATGCAGCCGAAGCATCGAGGAACTGCCGTTGCGAATCGCTAATCCGGGCCTGAGAGAATTGGAAGTACAACCTGGTTGAGTCATCGGTGATGTTGTGATAGATCTGTTTGATTTTGTTCAGGAAGGTGAGAGCGTTTGTGGGGTCATCTTCTTCAAGGTAACAGCGACAGACGCGCATCCACACTTTGGCCTTCTCATCGTCGGTCACTGATCGTTGTGATGAGTCGAGTAGAATAGTCTGAAGGACCTTGGCAGAACCACGGAAGTCCTCGTCTTTCTCGTAGGCATCTGCTAAGGCGAACTTGAGCTCTGTGTCTTGTTGCTCGTATGAGACGACCTTGGGAGCGAGAATATCAACGATCTGGCTTCTGTAAAGCGGAGGACTGTCAGCAAGCATGTGGCAGTAGTTGGAGATTCACACTTACCCAGCTTTGATCTTTGCGTCGTTGTCCGCCACATCGCGGAATCGAGTCACGAACGCCGACAGTAGCGGCCTTGAGCTGATCACTCCGACATTGTCTGAAGTTATGCTTTGTACGTAGGCGACTAAGTTGGCGTCAAGGTTCGTCGCGGAATTGACGATAGCGTCCAGCAGTTGATTGAATCCATCAGAACGTTGTGCCGCGGGTCGGGTTTGAATTTCTTCTAACTGTGCAGAGATTGAGGCCATGGCGCCGCACGACACTCTTGAATGCTATGATATTGTTTCAGGCTCCTGTAGAGCCGCTAGATTCGATACGAAAGTGTATGAAGTTGGTGCTCAGTCAAGCACCGTCACAGAAGGTTCCTAGGGTTGCCTGGCAGGCTGGCACGCCTGAGCATGAGGCGTGGGCCGCGGTCTGTGCGCGTGCAAGCCAGCCCCAAATGTAACCCTAAGGAATCGAACAACACCCAAGGACCAGCCCATTACACCACATGTCCTTCCCTGACAACGCCTCAAGCTTGCATGTGCTTTCACGTCGTTCGCCCAGAATAACCGCATCCGTAGGCGCGATGCGCTTCGTGGGACAGCATGCGGCACGATGCGCGAGAACAAGCGCTGAGCCGTCAGTAGCCCTTCGTCGACTCCTGCTGCATCTCACATGGTACTGTAGAAGCCCGGCGCCCAAGGGGTCCGCGATAAACGCCCACCTACGTTTCTTCCTCTGTGGAGGCCTCGCCTCTTCCGATGCTGTATTCTGCGCGGAGCGCTCTCACCGCTGTGGTTAAAGCAAGGCACAGATGGAGTTCTAAGGTTAGACCAAGCACTGAAGGTGGCCCCTTTCGGCGCCAAATCTCATGTGGAGTATACGCAAGCAGAGACGCAAGCAGGCGGTTGACTGAACATGGCACAGATGGCTCGTCGAAACCCACGCCGATATGCCTGGTTTGGCCTGTAACGATCGTTGGCGTGCTCGAAGAGTCGCTCTGTTGGTATTCCATATGCTCTTTGGTGAAGACGATGAAACTGTTCCACTGTAGATCACGATGGACTTGGTCCATGGGCGCCAGAAATATCTCGGAGAGATCTGTGTGGTGAGAGAGAGGTTCTGACGATCGGATATATAAGGTACGTCGATACCTGCTTCATCTCAGCATCTAATCATCAAGCAACGCATCAATTCCACGATCATTACCACCACACTCGTTTACAGTCACTCATTCGACCACATTCTTTCGTTTTTTCTCCATAATTCGCCATCTTAATCTTCGACGAACCTAACCTGTAAGTCCGGGGACTTGAAGCCTGTGACGGCAATCACTCGCTTGCTGACCCAACAATGTCTTGATTCTCCAGCGTCGCCCATTTGTCCAAGTCAAGATGAAGTACAACAACCAGATCGGGGGCATAGTCCTTGCTGGCCTGACGAACTCCGCTTTTGCCGCGCCTGCTCCTGGCATTTTCGATAGTCCGATTCTCTCAGTACTTGCTAATCCGATTGCCCCGGTGGAGAGTGTCTTCGAACATGCCACGAGTGCCGTGGTGAGTGCGGAACACTCGATCACGAGCGTCGTTGCAGGCGTCGCCACCAGTGTGGAGCACAAGGCCACCAGTGTCGTGGGCAGTGAAATCGCCAAGTTTACTGGCGTTATTACAAAGGAGATGCCGAATCTCTTTGAGGTCGCTACAGGCGACAAGGACCCGAATGTGGTGGCCATTCTCAAAGATGCTGCTGGAGAAGTCGAGAAGTTCATCGCCAGCACACAAGACTGCAGCACCGTTGCTGGAATGATTGGACACTACGGTATTGATCTTGTCATGTCTGGTATCAAGACCGGAGGCGATGTGCCGATGTGGTTGCTCAAAGAAGCCGTGGCATGCGAGGCTATCATGCCTATCGACGACGCGAATGGTCAAGTCAACGGCGCCAACTTCACCCTGGGTCTGAATGTGCCTTACAAGGTCGAGACTTGGGATATCGGCAAGGGCATCTGCGACTTCGTCAATAACGAACTGAACCTGGACGACGCCCTTCACAGCAAGTACACTGACTTCGACTGCTGGGGCGTTGGCTGTATGACCATCCTCACCCTGAAGGTGCACGGCCCCGATGCCATCCAGGACAAGACTGTCAACGACATCCTCCACTTCGCAGGCAAGATCGAATCTCACTGGAACGGCTGCCCCAACCCCGACGCCAACATGGGCGCCGTCCCTACGAGCTTGACTTCGTTGCTCCCGGCGAGTGCCACTTCTGCCGCCCAAGAAGCTACGGCTGTCACCGAGAATCCCGCATCCTCCACCGAGGATTCCTCGTCCTCCACCGATGGCACCGCTCCCGCTACCGAAGCTCCTTCTTCCACGACTGATGCGATGACTACCAGCACTGATGATGTCACCGCCGCCACCGAAGCGCCCTCGTCTACCACCGAGGAGGGCTCCTCGACGACCGAGGAGAGTGCATCGTCGACCACCGAGCTCGCCCCGGCCGGCTACGGAACTGGAGTCCCCGCAGTCACCTTGAAGACGTCTGCGTCCGCGAGCAAGGCCTCCTCGTCTGCCCGCCGCTCGTCTGTGCGCCCAAGCCGGTCGTCTTCCGCGGCTGCCCAGGTTACGGCGCCGCCGTCGTACGAGTAAATGTTGACGGTTATGCATTGAGATTCGGGCTGGTCCAGGAATCTTTACTCAATTTGCCTTCAACGGTCCTACACTCATCGCCTTCGATTCGTTTACAATCGTCCTGGTCGACTTGTTTTTTTAGCATTGTTCTTTGGTTCTTTTTGTTTCTTATGGTGCGCATGCGTGCTAGTCACAGTCCTTACAGCTCGTCGAAGTTTGTTTGTTTGGTTCGGGAAGGTTATTTTGCGATAGTTATTCGAAATATGATATTCTGCGCTTCGTTTTGAAATATATCTGGCTTGCGATTTTTGAAGCAGGCCACAACGCTCGAGTTGGTCTCATTGAATTTGAGGCTTGATGTTGATTCCCAAAACAAGCATGGAGGGTTAATCTGCATGGGAAACCTCGCGGAATTGTGAGCTGGCAAGGAAAGGACCGAAGTTGGAATCAACCCTGGTAATTTTAACGCCGCGCTTGAACGCATTGACTATCAACATGGTACAAAGTGCAACGCCGTCACCGATTCTCGGCTTAGACAGCAGTTTTCGTGCGTTTCGATGGATCGAACACAACCTCTTCCTCTTGATCGACCTCCATGGCATCCGCGTTCTCCACGTCCCGACTCCTCTTCAGACCCTTCATCTTGCGAGTCTGAAGCTGGCGCAAATCCTGCTTGCCAACATGGATGCGACCCAGCTTGTCGCCGATCGGATCAACTTCGATGTTCTTCTTCGTTTTCGCCTGCGAGGGAAAGTTAGTACACGCGCGAGATTCGTTCCATAGGATATTATAATCTCAGTGAAACTCACCTCAAGACCCTTCGGCTTCTTCATGGCCTCCTTCCACATATCGGGGTCGGCTTCCTTGATGCGTCCCACGCGGAAGTCGATCCGAGGGCCCATCTCCTCCACCTCGACCGCCGGGAGATCATTCGCACCCTTCTTGGTCTTGATCAGGTAACACCGCAGGTGAATCATGGGCTTGACATCCTCTTGCTCCTCCTCGTCTACTGACAGGTGAATCATGTACTGCAGACCTTGCACATCGACATTGGTAGCGTCCGGGCCCTTGAAGAGATCTAAGAATATTGACTTCGCCAGCGTGTAGGCATTGGCTGTCGGGCTGTCCCACGCGGATCCCGAGAAGGACAATAGCGGCTTGAGGCCGACCGCAGTCTTGCTATTCCGGAACTGGTTCAGGGTTCGCAGCGTCTCGACATCGACCAAAAGCTCCAGCATATCCAAAACCTTGTAGTTGAAGAATCGAATCATCGTCAAACAATGTGGCCGCTTCTTACTGTGGCTCGCATACACGGCCAGACTCGCATCGTTCTTATCCGCGAAGAACTCCAAACTCGCCGGGTCCTCAAACGGATGAATATCGTTCTTCTTCTCGAACTTGATGCACAGCGGCCGCTTCAGCGAATGGAGGTCCCGGAGGACCGTCTGCAGGATTTCCGGGCAGGTGGTGTAGCGGAGGAACAGCGTCGTTCGCGGGTTTTCAACATTTTGCGGCGCCTTGTTGTCGAGGTAGCGCTTCGTGCGTGCATTCTTCGGCTTGATCTGGCGGAGCGGCAGGTCGCCGGGAGGTGCCTGAGCTAATGCCATCTTTTACGATTCCCGGAGCGGCGCACTTTTTCTTTGAGGATCGAAGAAGATCACGGGTGAAAGTTTCGACAATGCGACCTGCTATCGATAGGCCAGGCGAAATTTTGGTCCAGTGCTCGCGGCCTACCTTCCTCGTTGAAATTATCAGGGCTTACTCGAGCAGCGCTCAAGCCTTAGGTAATCGCGAGCGCAGAGTGCATGACGGAATCCCTGCCGCGCAGGCGAGAACCCTGCGGGCAGGCGAGCATGGCGGGGCTCTAGCAAAATCCAGGCCGGGTCGACTTTTATTATCTGATCGCGCAATCGGAGTTACATTAGCAAGCAAATCGTGCATCACCACTTTCGCTCGGCCGCTGTTCTTCCGACGAAACACAGGAAATCTTCGCGCCACTGAATCTCATCCCTACAACCAAATCTGCGCTTTCCGACAACCGCCACAGCTGCAACACGACCACACTCACACGATGGCGGCTAACAAGTGCACGGTGACCCCCATCACCACCGAGGCCGAGTTCAACCAACACACGTCGAGTCTGCCGGCGAACGCCCTGGCGGTGATCTACTTTCACGCTCCCTGGGCCGAGCCATGCAAGCAGATGTCCACCATCCTCTCCACCCTCGCCAGCACATACGCCGCCACGAACCCGCCTCAACTCGCCTTCTACGCCCTGGACGCGGAAGAGCTGTCAGATATCAGCGAGAAATATGAAGTGACACAAGTGCCGTTCCTTGCGCTGCAGCGGAATGGCCAAGTGGTGGAGACCGTCATGGGCACGGATGCGGCCAAGGTGCGCAACGCGGTCGAGAAACACGCGGGCCGACCGCTCGCGGCGGACGGTACGAAAGCGAGCCTCCCCCCGGCGCAGCAGGTGACCCGGGCGCCCGCTCAGCCGATCAGCGAGGGAGCCAACGGCGCTGCTGCGGCTCCGGAGGCGGCGACCAAGGAGACGACAAAGGAAGAACTGAATGCCCGTCTGTCAGAGCTGGTCAAGGCCGCGCCGGTCATGCTGTTCATGAAGGGTACCCCGAGCGCGCCGCAGTGTGGCTTCAGCCGGCAAACCGTGGGCATTCTCCGCGAGCACGGCGTCAAGTACGGATTTTTCAACATTCTGGCCGACGACGATGTACGGCAAGGGTTGAAGGAGTTCAGCGACTGGCCGACATTTCCGCAGGTGTACGTTGGTGGTGAGCTGGTTGGTGGTCTTGACATTGTAAGTCACAACGGTGGTAGGAGTGACTATCGTGGCTATCACTGACTCCGTTACACAGTTGAAGGAAGAATTCGAGAACGATCCGGAGTTCCTCAAGGAATACTCTGTGTCCAAGCCCGCGGCGCAAGCCGCATGAAGAACTGGCATCAACGGTAATTGCGGTGGCACACGTGGCGAACGGCCCTAAATTTGTGTGGAGGACCTGACAACGGGAGGATCGCCTACGCGCACGCGCACGACAGACCGGATTGTCATCACGGTGCAAATGGCGGGGTGGAACACGGTCTGGTATCGACAACAACTGTCAAAGAAATAATTTATGGTTGCATTACGAACGATTCTGCAGCGCGCTCGTGGCGATGGGAAATGCGTACCCAGCGTGCACCTTTTGTGTAAATTACTTGTGCAGAAGCCAATGCGGCAGGTGGACGGCAGTGGTGACATTCGATACACCACCCGCCCGGGGCAGTACCTGTTTCGTCTGGCGATCCTAGCGCTAACGTCTATTGACTCCGCGTTTTTCGCTTGAAGCCGCCCTATTCTGGCTAAGGATGCTCCCCGACGGACGTAATGCAATTGTTCCCCTCACTTCCTTTGGGGGCGTGTAGAATCATAAATAGAAGGATGCGCGCGCCACGCGACCGTGGTTGTTATTGTGCACCCACCATACCGGCAACATGTCAAAGGGATTGGTGTACGCATTCCTGAGCGCCGCCATCGGCAGCGCATTGGTCGAAGCCGGTGCTCAGGTCCCCAACGAGCCCTACGCGCCCTTCTCTGTGCCCTGTGCCGAACGACCGCCAGTCCGCCCGGCGACGGAGCTGGGCTTCGAGGAGTGGACCTACACCGAAGCTCGCGAAGAGCTCGCCAAGCAATCATTGGTATCTTGGCTCGGGAAGACGCTCAATGACTCGGCGGCATGGGAGGAATGCGAATTGCCGCGCATCGCGATCGCGTTGTCCGGTGGTGGCCCCAAAGCCGGCCTGACGACGGCTGGTGTGGTGCAGGCGTTCGACTCGCGCGATTCGACCTTTGGCATTAGCGGTATCCTACAGTCGTCGACCTACCTCAGCGCGCTTTCTGGAGGTTCGTTGACGCTCTCGGGTCTCATGGTCAATGATTTCCCGCCGATCTCCGTGCTGAAGAAGAGCTTGTACGATGTCAACTACCAGAATCCGTTTCTGTTGCCATTGAGCAACCCGGACCAAATCGTGAGTAGTGCAATCGAGTCCCGACGAGACACTACAGTGCTGATCGAGGCAGAAAACCGATGTTGATGCTAAGAACGATGCTGGTTACCGTACCTCGGTCGTGGATCAATACGGTCGCGCTATCGCCTACGATTTTATTGGAGGTTCGGAAGGAGGCAATGGTCTTCGGTGGAGCACGGTGGCAACATCGTCATCTTTCTCTTCTCACCAGGCGCCATACCCCATCATTACGCTGACCGACGCCCCCGTCCAAGACGGTGTGTGCTTCCCGCCCCTCGACGGCGCAATCTGGGAAGCCGGACCCTTCGAGTTCGGCAGCTGGGACCCGACCGTTAAGGCCTTCTTCCCGACCAAGTACCTCGGCACGCCTTCGTCCGCCGACTTCAAGGGCAGCTGCACGCTGAACTTTGACAATGCCGGCTTCATCACGGGCATCTCGTCTGACACGTTTGCGTCGCAGGCCGGCGGTTGCTTCCCGAACGGCACGGAGCCGTTGACCGGCCTCGCAGGCATCGTTTACCAGTTCCTGCCGGCGAAGGGCGAGGAGAGCCCGTTTGGAATCGTGCCCAACCCGTTCTACGGCGAGCAGAACGCTGGAGACATCCAGAAGCGGGATTACCTGTACATGGCCGATGGTGGTAACACCGGGCAGGGCATTCCGATCTTCCCGTTCCTGCAGCCGGCGCGGGAGGTCGACGTGATCTTCGGTTCGTCCCCATCAACAACACAGCCGCTTTCCTGAAACAAACTAACCTGCACGACAGTCATCGACGCCGAATCCACCGCGCCCAAGAACATCACCGACGGCTCCTCGCTCTACCGCACCTACGTGCAAGCGCAGCGCCTCGGCCTGAAGAAGATGCCCGCGATCCCGCCCCCGACGACGTTCGCGGCCGAGAGCCTGGACGCGCGCGCCTCCTTCTTCGGCTGCCACGACCCGGAGGCCGCCACGCTGGTCTTCATCCCGAACACGTACTCGGGCCAGTACCCCAGCAGCGACTACTTCTTCACGCCGGAGGGTGTCCAGACGGTGTTCGAGAGCGGGGTCAATATGACGACGCAGAATGATGCCGCGGATTGGCCGACGGCCGTCGCGTGCGCGGTGCTGCACAAGAAGTCGACGAACCTGCCGGCGGAGTGTGGTGGGTTGCTCGATAAGTACTGCTGGACTAGCTAGATTGCCTGAAGATAGATGATAAAAATGGCAGAGCCGCCAAGTCTGCGCGGACAGAATCTATTCTCTTGAAGATACCTGCGCACCTATTACCTGAAGCACTGAATTCGAAATATCAAAGGATAGCCTGAAGGGCTAGTGTGCTGTCACATTTAGGATCGAGAGCTGCAGATGGCTGATCGGGACGAACAAGCAGTTTCAACAGCATCTCACTGCTAAGCCGGACACGACCCCCACCCTTACAATCGTGAGCATGTATTGTACCATTACAAGAGAACCTTTTGATCTCAACAAGCTTGAAGGTGCAGGTACCCCGTCCGAGTTAGTTCGGGAGATACGATGTCGACCCGCGAATCACATCTGGACTCGATTTACTTTCGCGGAAACAATTGATAGCCCTTGTGCGGGGGCCGGACCGTGATCATTCACCGCACGGTATGGACTCTGGTGTCGCGTGGTTCGAGCATAAAACCAGCGCTGACCGCTACGGAACGAGAAAGAGATCTATCAACGCGTGTGCACTCGCGCGGGGGAGGCATGATATATAACCCTCTTTTCTCCGAGCAAACTTACGATTCTCCTGTATCCGGAGCCTATATATGGGTCGCGGGTCATGCAATGGGCACACTCGCGGCAAAGCCGCCTTATGCCGTCCTGTGCGAACAAGGGCCATGGATGTGGCACGAGTGGTACAGCCTCTACGTGAAGTTCAACGCAGACGGACGTGGCGAGGTTGGTTCAGCAAAGCGATTCTGATGAACGCGGCCGATACTAACGAGCATGCTAAAGCTCTCGTGGTTGGTGGAACACGAGTGGGTCCTCGTCGTGATATTCGACTGGGAAATTACTGCCGATGCGATAGCAGAGGAAGGAGTATCGCGCGAGTCAGAGGCACGGTTACTCGGGAACTACGACATGACGATGAAGCTGAACCGTAGCACCCCGCACGGCCATCACAATTGGGTCGGCAACCTCGATCGCCATTATACGTCGAACGCGTACGAACCGAAGCATTTCAAGGTCACAATTGAACAAGGGACTTTTCGCAGTCCGATGAGAGCCGGCGGGGAAGTGCAAGACTTGCGGCGAGCCAATGGGACGGAATCGCGTGGTTCGAAGAGCTTTCGTGGTTGGGATTGGTCGGCAGCGTTCGTTCCAGAGCGAGAGAACCTTGCCGAACGATGGCGTTATGGACATCGTCTGGTATTCGACAAATCCCCTTATCCTCCAGTAGAAGACTGGGCTCGTCCATTTGACCCACGAATGATAAGTACCGACCCCGAGCCCAAAGTCGAATTCGTTGCACAGCTCTTGCCAAAATCGGAGTACGGCAAGCATGCGATGAATGAGGCATGGCAGCGTGAAATGGTACGCATATGGGAGGCCCGCCCGCTCAATGAAGCTTTTCTTGAACACAAGCGGATCGTTGAAGCGGAGAGGGAACGTCATTCGCGCTTTCGTGCCAGGCTGGAGGAGAAGAAGGCAAGGGAACGAGCCAAGCGAAAGGAGGAGGAGGAGGAGGAGGAGGAGGAGGAGGCGGAGGCCACGGAGCAAGCCAGGCTCGAGAGAGCTCAATAATAGGCCGCTGAACAAAAGACAGATGACTGCGTTCTCGATGTGTAGTCACTCGCATATCTTCTTTCGAGGTAATCCTGCGGTCCCTCGCTAGAATTCGGCGACTCAGGATCTCGAGATCGAATGAGGTCCCTTGCTTCACGCGAACAGTGTGTGGTACCGCGCGCGTCCAGCACATATACTGCATGCATTGGCGCTTGGTCGAATATGTACTGTTCCCCGGGGGTCTTGCGCCGCAACGGATGAGAGCCTCAAAATCTCGAAGCACGATCGTCGCTGTTTCAGGTGGGTCGGGGTCGCGGTCGAGTGCTCGAGTCCTTGAGCCCGAAAGCCCGGGCTGCCGCGACAAGAAGTCTGGGCAACGTGCCGGCTTCCGGACAAGCTTCTGCGGCGGCGGCGCTCCACATCTCACGCTGCTCCCGGGCCCACCACATTGGAGTGGATTCATCGGCAACGCGCGCCCTTTGTCTTCCAGGGTGGGGGAGGATTTATAATGTGGTTTTCAGAAGGGTGCGATAACCTGTGAATGGCGGAATACGCCCGGATGAAGAGCCCTCGCTCGGCCGATGGGGAGGCTTCGGCAACAGTCCTTTTCACCTGGATGACGACGGATTGGAAATTCCCCAGCGCGAGACCCTTCTTAAGTCCGACTGAGAAAAGCAGGTGTCATAGGTGATCAGCGGCGGCTCCCACGAACGGCAGCAAGTGTTACTGTCGAGGTTTTCGGGCTTCACAGATCTCCCCTTAGCCCCGTGGCCCTTGGTCGACTGTCAGCCGGTCGTTTCGTTGGTTCCTGCCCATCGCCGCAGGCACCGCACGCGGATCTAACGCGGCCTCCCGACGACGCCGCACGTTTTATCGGACTGACGGTGACGTCGTGACTTTTTTTGTGGTTCGAAACATACATCCCGGAACACTTTTTTTTTTAATTCATCTGCATCCCGTTGCAAAATCTTCATTTTCATTTGCACGCCCACTCTGCATCAGTCGAAGATTGAAGATGACGATCGGCGAACAAATCGAGCGGGTGTTATCCCGCCCGGCTGCGAAGCCCTATCGATCGCGAGATGTTCGCGATGAACAGGTCCACCTCAACGACAAGGGTCAGGTGGACTTTGCTCCCGACGATATCGAGAATCCCAAGAATTGGTCGGAAGGGCGGCGATGGTGGATTACCATTGCAGCAGTGCTCCTCACGGTACGGCATCCTCGTTGGATCTCCAACAATGCCTTTGACGCTCAATGCTAATATCGTCACCAGGTGAATGCAACGTTCGCTTCCTCATCGCCCTCAGGATGTCTGGGAAGCATCGCGAGAGACTTCAAAATCTCTGAGGAAGCTGCCGGCCTGGTCATCACCCTTTTCCTGCTCGGATACTGCGCCGGCCCCTTGTTCTGGGCACCTTTGTCGGAGTTCTACGGCCGACGATACATCTTCTACGTCACCTTCTTTCTATACTGGGTCTTCAACTTCCTCTGCGCATTCACGCCCAATTTCGCCGGCCTGCTGGTCGGTCGCTTCCTATGCGGCACCGCCGCCAGCGCCGCCCTGAGCAACACTCCGGGTCTCCTGGCCGACATCTGGGGTCCGATCGAGCGTGGTCTGTCGATCGCGCTGTTCAGCGTCTTCACCTTCGCTGGCCCCTCGCTCGGCCCCGTCATCTCGGGCTTCTTCGAGCTCAAGACGGACTGGCGCTGGTCCTTCTACGTGCTGCTCTGGCTCGGCTTCGGCACGATGCTCACCATGCTGACGATCCCGGAGACGCTGGCGTCGCAGATCCTGCTGCAGAAGGCCAAGCGCATCCGCAAGGCGAAGATTGCCGGCTACGAGCACGTGCGCGCGCCGGTCGAGGACTCCGACCGCACGCTGATGGGGATCTTCAAGGTCGCGCTGACGCGGCCCTGGATCATCCTGATGGACCCCATCG
Organism: Ramichloridium luteum; assembly: GCA_002368545.1. Lineage (NCBI taxonomy): Eukaryota > Fungi > Ascomycota > Dothideomycetes > Mycosphaerellales > Dissoconiaceae > Ramichloridium > Ramichloridium luteum. Next base: position 657,020 of record MTSC01000004.1, read on the forward strand.
CCCTGCTCGTCGCCATCTATCTCTCCATCGTCTACGCCCTGCTCTACATGGAGTTCACCATCTACCCCTTCATCTTCCAGCGCAAGCGCGGCTGGAACGCCGGCGTCAGCGAACTGCCCCTGCTCGGCGCCATGATCGGCGCCATCCTCGGCGGCGTCATCGTCTACGTCAACTCGCTGCGCGAGCGCCGCAAGATGCTGGCCGGCGTGCAGCAGACGCCCGAGGACCGCCTGCCGCTCACCATGTTCGCCGCGATCCTGTTCCCCGCGACCATGTTCTGGTTCGCGTGGTCCGGCGAGTACAACTACGTGCACTGGATCGTGCCGACCCTCGCCGGCGTCTTCCTCAACACCGCCGTCATGCTGATCTTCGTGGGCTACCTCAACTATCTGACGGACAGTTATTTGATGTTCGCGGCCAGCGCGATCGCGGGCAACACCATCACGCGATCCGCCATGGGTGCTGCGGCGCCGTTGTACACGACCTACATGTTTGAGGCTCTGGGCGTGGGCGGAGCCGGCAGTCTGATCGGTGGTGTCGCTTGCTTGTTGGCTGTCATTCCTTTCTTGGTAAGTCATCTCATCGAGGAAGAAGTAGAGGAACAAATCGCTAACGGACACAGTTCTACAAATACGGCGCCGGCATCCGCAAGCGCTCGCGGTTCGCACCCACGGACGACAACAAGGACAAGGGCAAGAAAGAGGACGAGAAGGATGGCCAACGGGGTCAGCAACCTGCGGCGCGGAGCGTCGAGGACGAGGAGGAACTCGAGCTTGACGAAGAAGCCGGTGTGCCGGACAAGAAAGAGCTCGAGGAAGAAATCGAGCACGAGCGCGAAAAGGCCCTCGAGCGGGAGCGATCACGACAGGGCCGTGGCGATCCTTTCCTGGACGCCAGTGGGATGGAGAAGGCGGAACGGTAATGAGATAATGACGGATTAACTGCACTGCATGAACATAGGCATACAGATACCCTCGGGCACGGGCATGGAGATAATATCAATAAAGTAATCATGTAAAAGCGATATTCTTGATCTTTTTATTCTGCTTTATCAGATCTATGCTGAAGCTGCAGTGCCGTACGGCACCGGCGCGACACTGTCAATGTCGACGTATCCGTACCTCGCAAACTCGCTATCCTTGCCCATGTTATCACTCCACGTCTTCATGTCCTGGATGAACGTCTTCACATTCTCCTCGCGCGAGAGGTCGATCGGCTCGTGGTCCTTCCCGACCTGTCGAATCTGCGTGCCCGCCGCGACATTCGTGATGCCGAAATCATTCTCGTCGAGTTGCTGCTTGATCGCACCTTGGACTTTTCCCTCCAGGATATCCCTCGCGAGATGCGGCTCCTGCGCCAGCGGCCGCGCGAGCCCGACACCATCCACGACCTCCAACGCCTTGACCATCGCGCCCACCGTCTTGAACCCGCCGGTCACGTACGTCTTCGTCTCCTTGAGCACGGGCGCGATCGCCTCCGCGAACTCCAGAAAGAACGCCTCCCGCTTCTTCGTGCTATCGCGCTTGTGCCCGAACGCAAGCGACTCATACGTGCCGCCACTCAACTCGACGAAATCAAACTTCTGCTGCTCCAGCTGCGCGCAGAGTTCGCGGGCCTCCTCCGGCGCGAAGCCCTTGTCTTGGAACTCGACGCTGTTCAGCTTGATGCCGAGCACGAAGTCCGGCCGCGTGCGCGCCCGCACGGCCTCCGCGATCTCGAGGATGATGCGCGCGCGGTTCGTCAAACTCCCACCGTAGTCGTCCGTGCGGCGGTTCGTCGTGGGCGAGAGGAACTGCGCGAGCAGGTAGCCGTGAGCGCCGTGCAGCTCGATGCCGTCCCAGCCGGCGCGCTCGAGGTAAGCGGCGGCGTGCGCGAAGTCGTTGACGATCTTGCGGATCTCTTCGACGCTGGCGGCGTGGGGTTTGGCAAACGTCATCCCGAAGATGTTTCCCTCGAGCTGCACGTCCGACGCGGAGACCGGGTCCTTCTGGATGCGGTCTTCGACTTGGCGACCCGGATGGGAGACTTGCCCGACCATCAGACTGCCGTGCGCTTTGCCGGCCTTCGCCATGGCGGCGAACCGGCGGAACCGCTCGTCGTCCTCCGAAGGCAGGGCGTCCGGGGGGATGATCGGGTTTCCCGCCGCCTCGAGCTGCGAGTAATCGATCATGATGTTTCCGGACAGGATCAGACCGATGCCGCCCTCGCCCCAGCGCCGGTAGACGTTGACGAGGTTCTCCGAGGGCACGCCGCGTGCGGCGAGGTTCTTGGGGTCCCAGGACGAGATGCGCTCGGTCATGGCGCCCTTGAGGAAGCGGTTGGGTGCGGACCGGCCGCTGAAGGCGAATTGAAGGGGCTTGCCGAGGGGCGCTGGATCGACATTGTCGGAGTCGTAGCGGACTGTAGGGGACATTTTCGTGGAGTGTTTGTATGTGACGATCGAGGTGGGATGTTTCGTGTGACAGGGAAGGGAGTGGATGATCGAGAGAATACAATGAGGATCTAGTCCCTACCTTTCTATATTATTTCCGACGCTTTGCCGTCGCAAATGCCGGCTCCTCTAATGCATGCTTGTATCTCGCCCGCTTTAATTGTAATAAGCAAGCCAATCCAAGACGGTATCCGTCGCCATGGTCGCGTTGGGTGATTTTTGGGTGGAGACTTGAGGTTGAGTTGAGGCGATAGCGTCATCGTTGGCGCAGATGCACCCATGACGTCCTGCACTACGGAGTACACACGGTAGATCGTCACAGATTAGGAATCCGTCCGACTAAGAGTGGCGCCGGCGATGAACCAACTTGAAGAGATTAGAAATCAGGTTCCGCGTGCAGGAAGACAAGCTCATGCTGGTCCGATGCAAACCGGAGCCGACATGGCGAGGCCTGTCCCGCTTTGCCGTGAGCTGCTTTCGGGTGTGCCTACTCGTGCCGCCAATCGGCAATCCATCAAAAACGTCGCGGCAACGGCGGCGGCGACGTGCCGCATCAGCTGGTCGTCTGACAGGATTGGGTGCAAGACCTTTCCCTAATAATTAGAAGTCCCGACACCGCGCAACACGTGAAGATGTTCGACTCTGCACAGCCCGGAGAGCCCTGTATGTTTGCCAATTGGTCTATCACTGTCGAACATATGTCTTAAATATGTGCAGCAATACAGGAATACTCTACTATGGAATCCGAGACGGGCCGAGGATGTTGCCCAGCTAGGACTCGCATAGCATATGGTATGCTCCCTAGCAACTTTGTAGTCGCATTTCACGGATATCCATGCGTTTCGCTGCTTCGCTCACTGGCCAGTCGAATCTGCCCGATATGGTTACCTCCTTCCCCGTCGTCGCCCCTTCACGCTCTATCCAGTTCATCGACTGCGTGCCGCTGGGCCACAGATCGGAACAACGAACATTTCACGGCCGCGCTCGCTGCCTATGCTGAAGTCGGCTGCATGTACGAGCAGCAAGCAGGCGAGCGGTGCCCGGCTCGGGGCCCCCCAATTATGAAAGGCCGGGAATGGCTTGCTCGCACTGCGATGCCCTCAGCGAGGCTGATCAATCTCTTTAACGAGCGCCCCCGACTCATGCGGCCGGAGAGCTGAGATTCTCAGCGCATGGCGCCGGCTACGACGCCCCCCTTGATGTCACTGCGCCGCCCCAGTGAGCCATGACTATCGCGATCGGGTATTCCCTTTGCTCTGTAGGCGATCCTGCCCAGAGATGACCCGTCTCTGCACAACTGGAAAGTGTAGCTGTCTCCACGAGCGACGGAGAGTTGTCGGGCCATCTGTCGCTCGATCTTACAGCCAACAGCGAACGCAGCGTCATCCAATGATGGCATTGATGAACATGGCCTCTGGAAGCCCGGCCCTCATGCTTATCCTACCCCAGATTGACGCTGAGCCGCAGCTGGGCGAGCGCATTTGCTCGTGTTAACTCCATGTGATCGCTGCTCATTGTTCGATCCAGCCTATCATGCGGCCTGTTAGCCGGCCGCCTCCAGTTCGGAGTTCTTCCTGGCCTCCTCTCTCTCGGCCTGCTTCTTAGCCATAATCATGGCATGCCTGACTCGTAACCAACTCCGTCCTTCCTGATCAAGTCCCTCGTCAGCCGGCGGCCGCGCTTCCCATACGCGCACCATCTCGCGCTGCCAAGCCTCGTTCATCGCAGGCTCCCCAAACTTCGACTTCAATACCTGCGAAACAAACTCAATCTTTGTCTCAGGATCGGTATCATGAATCCGCGGATGATATGGACGGGCCCATTCTTCTTCAGGGGGATAAGGCGAGTGATCAAAAACCAGTCGATAAGCATAACGCATGCGCTCGGCGGGTTCTTCTTTTTCCGGTACAAACCAATCAGACCAATGCTGAGAGCGACGTCCTTCTAGATCACGCTCACTAGCCCGTCGTAGGTCATCCACTTCTTTACCAGCTCTCATTGGGCTGCGGAAAATGCCTTGCTCGATTGTGATCTTGAAGTGCTTCGTTTCCCAGGCGCCAGCCGTGTAGTGTAGGTCATGATAGTCGCGCCAGTCATCACTAGGGGGCTCATGATCCAGCTTCATGGTCAAGTCGAAATGTCCAAGTAGCCGTGCCTGCGTTTCGTGCGACAATTCCTCGCTAATGGCCGTGCTAGCAGTGACTTCATAGTCGAATCCGACGGCGATAATCTGATCGTGCTCTACCGACCACCAAAGCTACAGAACGCTTGTCAATATCGGCTATGTGTCTAAGACTCGTGCTAGTCGACTCACTCTACCACGTCCATCTACGCCGAACACAACGTATATGTCGTACCATTCGTGCCACATCCATCGCCCTTGTTCGTAAAGTATAGAGTAGGAAGGCTTATCTGAGGGGGTTTTCAAAGCTGCTACAGCTGTGTCCATTACTGCGAATCTATTCGTTTGTGCAAGTGTGCCCGTTCAGCGGTCGTAGGGATGTTGCAAGCAAGGATACCTAGGCAGGTCTGCAGGGGTACAAGTAGAGTTGCACACCCTGGACAGGTAGATTTGCGCTACACTTGCCCACATGAAGTATGGTATCAGCGGCTATTATTGCTTTAACCTTACATATAAGTATAGTGCCTGACTCGTAGCCAACTCCGTCCTTCCTGATCAAGCCTTCCATGAAGTTGCAAAGAACCTTCATACGGGCCAACAACCACTGGTGAACTCTGCAAACCACAGGCGGCCGACACGGCCGCGATGCGGCAAACATTCGTAATAACCCTCCATTCTCGCTCAAGCCCTCCCGTCGCGTTGTTAGTCTGCACTTTTTGATCACGAATAATTCCTACACAAGCCGAAGGAATTGAACGGCGCAGCTAGGACGATGTTGACATAGTTTTATAAGTATATTCTGCTCGCTTACCGGATTTTTTTGGCCCCTTTCCAAGGCCTTGTCATCTTGACTTCTGCGCATGAAGTTGTGCAGATCTGTCTGAGTCGTCTTCTGTTGTGAGATGACTTCCGGCACGTCGGTTCTTGTCGCAGACAAGATTTATTTTGAGATGCGATTGAATGTTGGGATGCTCCTCGCCGAGCTGCCGCTCCCTCGCCCCCCAGCACCGCTCCTCCATCTCCGCTGCTCTCTTGCTGTCGCCAATCGAGTCGTAATATCCCGCGAGTTTGCTCATCGGGCCGCAAGGCGCGGCAATGTTCGGCGAGTCAAAGAGCTCCGGGGCCGTGCTCTTAACAGCAGAACCAAAGCCTATCCAGACTGGTTGGAGGAGCTGGTTGGCGTCGACCTAGACCCAGGGCAGAACGCGCAATTGCTCGTTCAGACATAGCTCCTTACGTTGCATGAGCTCTATGCAGGGCGTATCGCCAAGGCCTGGCTGGCGCCCAGCACTCGGAGGGTACTTCTGCTCTCACGCGCGACCTCGCTTGGGTGCCAGTCGGGCGAGTACTCGGCAGCGCGTGTTGGCGATGCTCCCTGCCTCTTCCACGCTCGAGGCCGTCGGCACCCACAACCGGCGAGTGGTGGCCATCGACGCAGTGCAGGCGCTCTGCGGGCTACAAGTAGACTCGACTCGGAAGCCACCTCGCCGGGTGAACAGCTCCGGTTACGATGTACTTCTGACGCCTCCACAGACGACAATATCAAACGACTGCAAGGATCAAAGCGAACCATTTTCCATACTATGCATGCCGATGCAGTGCATATTTTGTATGGGAAATAAGGCGCTGCGTCCGGGGCGCGGACTACGCGGCCTAAGGCAGCATTTCTTCCGCAAGCATTTGAATTGCCATCCGACGGAGCAGCGAATCCAATGCTTCCACCCGAAATGCTCCAATATTTTGCTCGAGCACATAGATCATTTGCGGAACCATACAGTCATGGTCCACAATATGATGACCTGACCAAGTAAGGATACGTACCTGGTATTGAGTCAAACTATAAAGTTAGTCGTTCTGGTCTTCCTCGATGGCATGCTCAATAGTGCGTACGCTTCTCCGTTTCATCTCGTAATATGAACGCAACCTTCCGCTCGCAGACGGCAGAATGAGCCGGTCGCCGAATGGGTTACGGTTGGTGAGCTGATGCAACCTCAAGTTCAATATCGGATTTCAACTTAGGAACACGAAGATAAAGGAAGGAATACACGTCGGACCTCGTTCACTTGGACATATTCGAATATTGATGGGATTTATCTTTCGACGATATGGAGCTGTTTGTCACCGTTGGTGAAAAGGATGTGGTACGAAGCTTCTCATACAGATTGTGTTGTTCCCAGCCCATGAGAACGCTGTCGCTCAGATTGAAGGTTGTTGTGCCGTGATACCATAGCGGTCGCTCGATCAACAAGCTGCAACTTGATCTAACTTACAGCCCGACGCCTGCCTTTGTTTCTCCCTGACCTCTCGCCGAGTTCTCTAGATCAAATCATTACATTATATCCATCAAGGTCTCTTCTCGATTAATTTTCTGCTAATCACGGTTGACAAAGCCCGCGAGGTACTATTTCATTGTCTTGCCCGAGTATACCACAGAAGATCGTGTGCAGTATGACTTCTGCTCTGTAGCCTCGCCTACTTTGGGCCATTCTTCAGCACCCTATAAGCCGGTCTGCGCTCTTGCTTCCTCTGCTTTGGCCTGTTCTTTCGCCTCCCTCTTCTTCTTCCGATTTGCAAGCCGGTTTGCCTTTTGTTGTTGAGCGTCCTTCCACTCCATCGCCTCTTCGAAAGCAGGGTTACTAGGGGGCAGCGCTTCCCACACACGTACCATGTCCCGCTGCCATGCTTCATTCATCGCTGGTCTTTCTTCCTTTGACCTTAATAATCTGCGCGCAACGAATTCGACCTTTGACTCAGGGTAGGAACCGCTGATCTGTGGATGAAAGGGGCGGGCCCAGGTTTCTGGAGGAGGATAAGGTGATTGGTCAAAAACCACACGATACGCGTAGAGCTCTCGCTGGGATTGGTCTTCAGTCGCTGGGCTGAACCAGCGCGACAAGCATACAGGCCTATACTCGCCCGGAGCAAGCTGCTCTGTTCCAGTGGCCTCCGGGAGATCTTCAGTTCTCTTACCGGCTCGACACGGCGCGCGGAAAATGCCCTGCTCAATGGTTATCTTGAATTGCTTCGGTTCCCACGCAGCGGGTGTATAGTATCTGTCGAGCCAGTTGAGTGCATTCTGTGGACCTGCGTCACATGGTTCTCTGTTCAATTTGACCGTGATATCGAATTTGCCGAGCTGGCGTGCCTGCGTATCGGGTGATTGCGATTCGTCGATCTCCGAGCTGGCCGTCACTTTCCAGTCCAACGTCACGATGAGAAGATGCGAATGCTCCACGTACCACCAGGCCTTTCACGCAATTCAGTACTCTTGTGAGTGCACAGCCATGGGGTTTGCTTACGCGGCCACGTCCGTTTGGGTAAAATTCAAGGTGGATGGCCTCGTACTCATCCCATGTCCACCTCCTTTGCTCGTAAAGTACCGAGTGGGCTGGTCCGTCTGCGGAGATGCCCATTGCTGCAACTGTGTCTGCCGCATTAATAAAGAGCAAAACCTGGGGAGGTCGCAGCTGTAGGTAATCTATCACGGGCGTGCACGGGCGATAGACAAGAGATATGCAGCTTTTCCCTGTGCTGCACCGACTGCGCCACGCAACTGTGACTCGTCAGTGTTTCTGTGACGAGGCGCGCTTAGAGTCTGCCACGGAGCGGCAACGATATGGTTATTGTCTAGTCTTTGATCGTTCGCCTTTTCGTCTTATACAACACTGGGTGTGTCCGTTCGACCAACGACTTGAGAGAGTCGATCCCCAGAAAATGATTGAATCTGTTGCACAGCCCTTGCCTCGTAGTTCACCGGAAAACGGCCAGGAGGCAATGAACGAGACCTGGCAGCGTGACATGGTGCGCGCATGGGCAGCGCGACCGCTCAGTGAACCCGCCTTTGAGTTGGCGAGGAAACTGGAGGAGGGTCGACAGCGAATTGTAAGGTGGCGTGCAAGTCAAAAGAAGACGGAGACCAAAAGCCAGGCCCAGGCAGAGGAGTAATTGCGTGTCGAGACCAATTCCCGTATCAGACTTACGGTCTCACTACCGTCACATAACGATGAATTGGCCAATTTCTTGAAGTTCAGTTACACATGGTGTGGATCAAGTTTATCGATGTTGTGGACAAGCTCTACACTTTCATCTGCTCCGTGTCCTGTGAGGCATCGACGGGCCATAATTGATATGTCCGATAGCAACATCTAGCGCTCACTCATCTACGTCAATGATTCCTCATTATTCAATGGTTTGGATCCCGGGTCATGCGTGAAGTCTGGAACTATACGATTGCACGAAGATATCACCAGATGCATGAGCGGCAGCACCGGGGCCGGCCAACCCAAGCCAGTCATCCTGCCTTATCTCCTCCACTATAGGTATTTCATTACGTCCTGCGGACGCCCTCATGCGGATATCACTTGATGTCTGAATCGCGGTGCTGCTCTTTCGGTCCTGTCATGTCGTGTCCCGACATCGACTGAGGTCGGACTTGGTCCTGGGTCTCGCGATGAGGTTTACAGCTCCACTATATCCACGCAGGTATCGTTGAATGGCGATGCTATTTTCTGTCTACTGTAGTCCAGTTCTCTTGAGCATGAGCCTTCATGAAGTCGTGATCAACGATCTTTGAGCCCAGTCCGCCAAGCTACAGTAGAGACTGGGAGTTTACGCGCTCCCACACTGAAGAAACCAAACCTGACGACGGTATGAACGAGATCAGTATTACTGCAGTGGCTGTTCCAGCACATGGACTCAGATCTTCTCATTCACCAGATACACATTTCCGAATCGCGCGGAATGTGGAAACAAGATCTCACCGATAGACGTATTGCTGGATGTATCGTTGAAATGCGTCTTCGTCCCCACTCGCACCTCATATCCGCACCGTATCCACAAACAACTTGCGCATCGCCTTCAAGAACGCCCCTAACTCCTTCGTCTCATTCAACCGCTCGACCACCGCATCCACGTCATCCCGATCTAATCGCGGCTTCGTCGTCGCTACCTCATGCTCGCGTCCGCCCATCTTTAGATCGAACCAGCACTCCCGGTCAGGATCGCGCTCGTCCAAGCACACGAACACGAACCGGAGCTGGTCGTCCACGCCTGTCCCCTCCATGCGCAAGCCCAGACACGTCTCCCAGAAGTGCAGCTCCGGCACGTTATGCTTCGCCTGCGCATCGAGCGAGCGCTGGTGCGCGGCCTGGGCGTCACGCCGCTGTCGCACAGCGGCTTGCACGGAGGCAATCTCCGCCTTGATCTGGTCCCGCCGCGCGAGATGCTCCTCCTTCTGCTCAGTCAGCGAGCGGATCGCCTCTTGCATCTCCTCCTTCTCCTGCGCTTCCTTCGACAGGATTTGTGCGTGGTTTGAGGACTTCGATTCCCATGCTGTGATCGCTTGTTTGCGCTGGCGCTTTTGATCTGTTGTCGCAAAGAGTGGTTAGGTGCTGTTTACAACACTGTGCAGTGGCTGCGCTGCGCACGATTCCGTAGCTTACCTTCAACATCGGCCACGTTCATGCGAAATGCGTTGCGCTCCTCCAGAACCCGTTTTCGTCCTCGCTCGATGAACTCGTCGAATCGCATCGTAAATTGTGCCATGCGCTCGCGCAGGTCATTGAAGTTGAAATCGATCGCAGGCAGCGTGTCCGCCATCGAGGGCGCGTTCGCGGGTGGCGCGCCCAGCATGGACGAGCCGAAGCGGCTTTGCTTGAGCTCGACGGTCGCCATTTTGCTGATTGTAGGTTCTTCGAGAATGTCCTGCGCGTGTGTTCTCGCTCGTCGCGATTGTGTCGTAGTGGAACTTCGTGTCGTGCTTTATTTCTGTAGTCGACTGGACGATCGCAAGTTGCTGATTACGGAGGGAGGGTAAACAGCCGGGAAGGCGGCGGAGCGGTCCGGTTGCTTGGGGAGTCCGTGCGCTCCGCTCTCCAACTTGCATGCAGCCAACGTGTGAAGCCAGCCAAACCTGGATTTGCGACAAAATTTATATCTGGTACAGACAGAACAATCGCAAAGATATTTCTCACCTGCAGTTCTTGAAGTCAACAGATACAATAGAATCGCTCTGTACTGCCAAGGATTTCAAAGCATGCATCAGCCGGCCGTGAACTCGTTACCTCAGTCATCATTCTCACTTGAGAAGCCGAATGGCTGAATCTTCGGAGCTAGACCTGCCATATGGGCATTTCGGTCACGCGCAATATATATCCAGCGAGCGCAGATGGCGATTCCAACGGCAGGAACAGTCTCGCTCCGCCTTGATACCTGTCGGGCCGTCGATCACATACTTGAAACCTCGGGATGTTGTCGAAGATGAGCCTCTCCCGGAGAAGCCGGTCCCTCCTTCCATCAGACGTCGGAATCAGATCGCAGAACTTGTAAAATTCAATCCTGAGCTCCAGATTGTGGAGTCATTACTGGATCCCATGCTACAAACCTCGGAAACGGTTCAGGATGCACTGCAGCAAGATCGAGCCATCAAGGGCAGCATGATGACGTTCTCGCAGCTGGTCAACCCCAAGACCCACCGACCAAATTGCGTCGCAGCAGTGGTAACCAAGGACGACCCAGCCTCATTCCGTTTCTTCATGATGGGCATTCGGCGTTGTGAATGGGCGGGTTCCCAGGCTGCTTGGCTCGAAGTGCCGACGTTCGATGGTCAATCTGTCTGGGAAGGTCGCGATGGTCTTCCGATTCAACAAATTCAGTTCTCTGCCGGCGCTGAGCGAGGATCGCTACGACTTGCTGTTCGGAAGGCGACCCAACTCCATCTCTACCAAGCGAAAGCGATAGCTACTGTCCATGAACTTCAGCTTCAGCCAAAGCTAATCGCGACCGTGGAGCTCAACATCTTAGCCGGGAGACCGTTCATCGATATTGCGTATAGTCCATGGTCTTCACGTCAGATCGCTGTGGTCGACACGACTGGCGGATGGTGCATTTTAGAAGAACGCGCCAACCGTGTGATCAAGACTTGCGCTGGACCGCCCGTCCCCGTGGACCATGAGCCTGCCTATGTGCCAAACGATGGTTGGGCGCGGATCGCCTGGGTCACGAACATGACCACCATGATCATTGCTACTCGTACGAAGGTGCGGCTCTTCAGTATGGACACGGACGTAGCCAGAGCTGTAGAAGATCTGAACGTCAAGCTCCTCGCGCCAGTGCCGTGGATTCTCGATTGCAAGGTCTTCTCCTCATATCCGGAGTACTTCTGTATTCTTACTTCGACGCATCTGATCTTGTTCCACGCACCGCAGGTCACTCGTGGAGACATACATGCGACTACTTGTGCCACTGTTCGCCACTTTCGTAGCCCGGCGGACTTATCTCTAAGGCTTACTTTGAGTGAAAACGACAAAGGTGATTCTTTTAAGCTGAGAAAAGCATCAGAACATTCGCTAATAAAATTTCCAGAAAGTTTGGTGATTCTGTCCTCAATATCGTCAAGCCTCACAGCCAGCTATCGCGTGGTATTCACAGACCCGCCCTTCTCTACTTTCGAGGACCCCCAGCTCCTTCAGCCGGTGAACAGCGCAAGAGATGCCTCAGCTTCGCAAAAAATCGTCGGCATCCACCTTGTGCAACCGAGGATCCACTTTGACCACCATGAGGAGTATCAACCCCTTGACAAGACTCTCGGGCGTCTCGGGCCGCACATCGACCCATCAATGCAATTTTATATCACTATGGTCCTGCATGAAGATTTCTCCATCACGGAGACATTGTCGTTCACACATGGTCTGTCGCAGTCAGCCAACAGACAACTCATCACGGAACCGAGCTTGCGGTCTACGACCGTCACACGGCTGAGGCAGAAGGCTATTTCTCATGCTGTGGTCTTCGAAGATTCTGACGGAGATGAGGAAGATATCGAAGAGACTTTCAATCTACAGATGCGATTGGAACCAAAGCTGCGCCTGTTCCGCAGACCCAAGACAGCAGCCGAACATTACCGACAGCCGAAGAATTTCGAAAACTGGGCGAGACGGGTCCAAGAAGCGGAGACAGTGCTGTCGGTGGATGAAGCCACGGATGCTATCATTCCAGTACTGGTCGGCGGGAGTCAGGAAGACATATTTCCGATACACTCGTTTCGCGAACTCGTTGGCTCTGAGATAGTCTTGGTTGACATTGACGACGACATGCGTCTCTTGGAGAACTTCGCGGCCACAGTTAGAACTCTGGGAGTTCGAATGACAGATGACCGACCAGATGCAGGACTCTCCATCACCATGGAACGAACACATGTCATGAAGCTACCGGGGCTTCCCACGGGCTATGATCACGTTGATCCGTCAGCAATACACAACGCACTTGTCGCGACATGGGTCACTCCGCTTGCGCCCGACATTGTGTCGCGAACCCGTGTTGCAAGAGAAGCTCTGATCCGCCTCGTCGCCGCCGACTTCGCCCTCTCCAACATTCTACTCCGGATCAAACCCGAAGAACCGCCCGAACCCGACACTGAAGACTCTCACAGTCTTCCCACCTGGGACCTCCCCATGCGCGGAGCTGGCGGTGGGTACGCACCCAGCCACAGCGCCCTCTCCGCCATGTCCTCCTCCGCCTGGCCGACCCCCTCCGCAACACCCTCCATCACCACCGCCTCCAGCCGTACCTCCACCCTCTTCGCCGCCCCCGAATACGACCGCCTGCGCCGGTACGTCCGCTTCACGAAGCCCGCACCCCCAGCACCACCGCGGGCGATCCGCAACATCCTCACCCACTGGACCCCCGGCACTTCCCCCGCAGACTACGACTGGCTCGCCACAACGCGCAGCCTGGCGCAGCAGCGCGATACCGACGAAGGAGCCGGGCTCGACGGCGACGGGCTCGAGATGTCGGAACGGGAGCGCCGTCGCATGCAGCGCCGCGCGGAACGGCACCTGCGGCGGCAGCGCAAGGAAGCCGAGGCGAGCGCCGCGCAATTCCTCGCGAGCAGCCAGGTGCCGGAGATTTTCAGCGCGGCGAGTGCGAGTCAGCCGACTGTGGCGGGGCCGTCGTCGTTGTCGCGGGGCCGCACGGTGGATGCGGCACGGCAGCGGCAGAATCTGGCTTCGTACTCGTCGCCGCAGCGGCCGAGTATGCCGGCGGCGGCGGCGGCGGCGGCGGCGCGGGATGTGGGCCCGGGTCTGACTAGCAGTCAGTCCGTCGCTGCAGGCCCAGCGGTCTCGGCGAGTCAGCCGGTCGCGGGAAGGTTTGGTGGGCGGTCGCCGATGAAGCAGAAGAAGAAACGGAAGCAAGGGTTCTGATCAGACTTGGCGACGACGATGCCGAGACACACAGCCCTTGAAATGAGACGAAAGATGAGATATCTTGATGAGTGAGAGCATCTTTCTTGTTGGCGTTCTCGAGAACTAAGCTACTACCCTAATCGAAACATTCTTACATACCTACACAAACGGATCGTCTACGACAATAACCCGGGGTATCTTTTCCTCCACGCGTGATTTTTCGCTGCTCCTATTCTCCCCTCCTCATTAAATTTTTGGCCCACGGTACGACGCTGGATAAGCATCTCACCTTCTTGGCGGGAACTTCAGGCATCCTCCACCTTCACCCAGACCATGCCCTTCTTCCACACCAGGCACTCTCGCCCTCCCTTCCTTTCCCCCCGCGCGCATCACCGAAGCCGAATCAGCCTCCTACTGCTTCTCCTTCTCCTTCGCCTTCTCCTCTCCGTGATGGCTCCGGAAATGGAAATGATGGCCCACATGCGGGCCCTCGATGCCCGTGGCGTCGAGCGCCGGGATGCTGAAGCCGTAGCCCTGGGTCTCGCCGTGCCGGCTGCTGGGCTGGTTGTGGATCTCGACGCGGATGGTGACGTCGAGGCCGTCGACACCGGCGAGGCCGGTCTTGGCGACGCCCTGGGCGGCCGGGTGCGCCGTGCCGGCCTTCTCCTCGCCGCGGTGCAGCGGCTCGCGCGGGTTCTTGGGCAGCGGGAAGGCCTCGGTTGCGGCGAGGCCGTTGGTCAGGCCCGCGGCGGGGCTCGGCGCCGCGTGCGCGTGCGACTCGGCGATGATGGCGTAGTTGCGCGAGGGCATGGTGGCCTTGTTCTTGGCGTCGGTCTTGGGCTTGACGCCGGCGAGCCCGGCGCCGGGGTTCTGGTCGAAGAGCTCGAGCAGGGTCTCGTCGGTGTCGTGGTCGAGGTGGTGGATCTTGTTGCGGCGCGCGAGCAGGTTCGCGACGGCGGCGGGCGGCGGCTTGTTCGTGATGGCGGAGCTGATGATGTTGGGCATGTAGCGGAAGTCGCGCTCGGCCGGGATCGCGAGCTTCGGGTTGCTGTAGAAGCGGCCGAGGGCGGCGAGGTGGACGTCGCCGCCGAGGATGCTGACGCGCACGTTGTGCTGCTTGGCCAGCTGCTGCAGGCGCAGGATGAGCTCCTTGCGTTCGTGCTTGTGCTGGTGCGCGGTGTAGTGGTCGTCGAGGTCGTCGAGCAGATCCACCTTGCCGTCGAACTGGTTGAAGAGGCTGCCGGCGACGCCGAAGCGCTTGTTGAGGAACTTGATCGGGCCGATCAGCGGGCTCTGGAGGATGTTCTCGAGCCATTGCAGACGCGGGTAGGCGATGGGGACGCCGAGGAGCAGGATCAGGTGCTTGATGGCGCCGTTCGACTTCGCGAGCTCGTCGCTCGTGCGCTTGAAGATCAACTCGTACGTCTCCGGGTAGTTGACCTGGTGTCGGGTGCGCTCAGTGCGTGCGTCGATTCCGACGAACGCAACCCGCTTGCCGAGCTGGCAGTACAAGCTGCGACTCCGCTCCTCCACGTATGGTCCCGGCTTCTGCCCGATGATGAAGCTCGGGTCCTCGACCTCCCGGACGTGGACAAAAGTGTTCTGGAGCTGGTTGTGGTCAACCTCGGTGGTGTGGCCGGTCGTCTTGGTCGTCTGCGGCGCATCGGTCGTGAACGTCGATGGCGGAGGAGCGATGTGGTGCTGGAAGAGCAGGTAGTACTTGTGGGCGACACCACCGATGCCGCGGAAGACGGCGCAGCGCATGAAGTGGTCGGTGTAGGAGCCGAAGCCATCGATAATGTCATGGTCGTCCCAGATGTTGAGCTGGGGGATTTGTCCGTTCGCCGATGCGAAGGGCTGCGTGCTGTACCACTTGATGTAATTCTTGTAGTAGTACTCGTCGCACTGCACCCGCATCTCCTCCTTGAAAGGATAGTCCCGCCTCTTCTTGGGGTTGCTGATGTCGGTCCACGGCCGCAGCGGGCCCGTGACACGCACACTGTCGTTGTAGATCTGGTCTCCGCCGCCGATCATGACGTGGAAGGGTGCCTCCTTGTGGGTGCGCAGCACGTCGTTCCACAGCGCCGGGCCCTGCCAGGCATCCTCATCGGTGCCAACGCTGAAGCCGTTGCACGAGTGGAACATGATGCGGAAGCTCTCATGCTTGGAGGGAATGACGAAGCGCAGCGGCTTCTCGGCGTCGGCCTGAATGTTGGCGATGGCGTATTCCCAGATCGCCTCATACTCTTGGAAGGGGATTGCCAGGCTGTACTGCCAGAAGCCCTTCTGGGTATCCTCGTACAGCTTGAGTCCGGGGATGGGCGCAATCTGCGAGGGCACGGCATAGCCGCTCGTGTGACTCGTGGATGCGGCGTTGTCGACGGGGCCGAGCGCGGTGAGGGTCAATGGCTCTGGGTTGCTCCCGGGAGGCAGCACAACGAGGACGCTGCCGTGCCACACGGGGCTCTCGGTGTGCTCATTGCTCATGCGCTTGTAGTTGATCAGTGGCCCGCAAATGACTTCCAGCACGGATGCGGTGCTCTGGATTCGCGGGCCGGTTCCGAGGCCATTGGTGCTGGCGCCATTGACCGCTGGTGTTTGGGCGGGCGTGGCCATCGCGTCGTGAGCTCGCGATGCTTGCGAGCTGAGCTGGAAGCGCAGAAATGACGTCTGGGGTCGATTGATCGCAGCTCTGGCTGACGAGCGCGCGCGTGGTGATTTCAAGAAGAATCAGGGAGACAGCGCTCCAGAAATTCCAATTATCACCCGGCAAGGTACAGGATGACGAGAGGAACAAAAGAGTGTTTGCAACTATGGCAACGGATGTATGTGTGTATGTGCGGTGGCCGCGCCGGGATGGACATTTCATGGAGCAGGGCGGACTAGCTCCGCAACCCCGTCATCTCAGCTTCCTGGCTGCTGCCGGTCAGAGCGTTCCTGCCCATCAAACCTGGAATGCTGCGCCCGCCAAGACGGCCGACGGAAGAGATGATCTCCTTGGCGCATCGCCAGCCTCGCGAGATCTTGCTGTTGCGCCTGCTGTGCCGCTGCCGCCGGACAAATTCCGTTGCGAGATCGCGAGGGCGATTCCATATGTTTCGGATCTGCAGCGCGAATCTCATCATTGGGCACCGCTGTGCTGCTTTCATGGCGATCTCATCACGATCGGAGTTATGTAGATTGATCCGCCGGCCCGCCAATCATGGCTGCGGCTTTGTCACCACTTCCCAACTGCGTTTTCTTGAGCTGCGTGGTGGTCGATGCTAGCGCCGAACCATCGCCCGGCGCGGGTTGCTGGGGAAAGCTCGGGTGCTGGGCGCGATGACGCCCATGAAACCGACAGCTTAAGCAGAGGCAGAGCAGCTTCCCCCAATCCACCCCATGTCCGGCCCGCCGCCCGTCTGGGGCGTTGATGTTCCGGAAATAGCGTCCTTCATCCTGATTTGTTTGCTTCGACAACCATGAAAGATTCAAGAAAATCTCTCGTACTCGTTCCGGTCGATGTGTTCAGGCTGCCGAATGATGAGCACCCAGCCTTTGCGCACGTATTGCGGCTGGATCTTGCCTGGGTTGACCCGTCTCGGCCTGGTCGACCTTTCATTGCTGATGAGTTGCTTCTCAACTTTCCTGCGTGTCGACGGCATTGATCCTTTGTCCGGCATCGCGCTGCGGACCTCTCGCGCGTTCTGGCTCGACGGTTTCTTCTTCGAGATCCTGCCTTTCGTGGTCGTCGTGTCCATCATTTGCGAGTGCGGATCATCTGCTGAGGGTCTGCAAGTCTCAAGCCTTTCGGTTTTCGCACGCGACGGCTTCGGAGTGACGTGAGCGCCTTCTGCTGCCCGTTCGCGATTCTCCTCGACACGCGCCGCTCGCCGGCGGTGGAGCTCACTGAGCACAAGACCCATCGTTGGTTTCGTGTGTTCGTGACCAATCTCGACTGTTGCAAACAGACCAGGCCTGAATGGTTTGCCTGGCCTGAGATCGTATGAGGGGCCTACAAAAACGGCATCGTCCTGGTCAGAGTTACAACGAGAATGCGGCTTCATGATCGTAGAAGCTGGCTGTGGCGGCACATTGGGCTTGAGTGTGGCTAACGCGCGTGTGGCAATCATTGTCACAGGCAACGGCATTCACCCGAACAAATCAGTTGTGACTCCCTTCGAGTCTGCATGTGATAGCCTTCCACTCGCTTCCCAGGCTGGAAGCCATCACGGATGCTGGTATACGGTGAAGCACGACACGCGTCAAGTGCGGCGTTTGTGTTATGCAATGCCTTCATTTCACTCTCATCTCATAGCTCTCATCCATCCCGAACGGTACCATACAACAACAGCAGCAGCCCCTCCTCCAAGTTCTGCCCATCACTGCTCTACAACCGCGACTTCGGCTTGCCGCCCAACGCACCCCGATCGTTCTCCGTCGGCTCCGTGTTCGACGTCTCGGCCTTGAGGCTGACGGGGTCGCCCAGCTGCGTCGGGTTCTTCTCCGCCAGCTGCTTCAGCGACGGCTTGCTGCCGTGGCCCTTGGCGCCGGTGTCGTCGGGCGTCGGCCGCGAGTCTGCCGTCTCGGCCTTCAGCGACACGTGGTCGCCGAGCTGGGTCGGGTTGCGCTCGGCTTTTTGCTTGAGGGTCTATAATGTTGCGTCAGTGACGAAAGGGGTGCTGCTGTTGGAGAGCGGAGACATGTACCTGGGGAGCCATGTTTGCTCGGTAGGTAAATGTCTGATGTGGTTTCGTGTCGTCCAACGTGGTTGTGCAAGGTGAAAAGCGGGCACATTAAAGGATCGGTGGATCTCTCCGGGATGATGTATAAAATAGCTAACGCATGAACAACTCGACCTTCTAGTAACCCCGACCCCCCAATGACGAACGACCTCGGTCTCGCACCCCCCACGCAAAACCCCCCAGATCTTCGACTCGTCACCTCTCCGCGCGCAATGATGGGCGTGGTTGTAGAAACCAGGGCGATACCACCCCTCTTGCACATTATGTCGTCAATGATTCTCCAAAATTACCGCTTGCGGCCTTAGTGCGCTCGCGAGGCAGATTGGCTTTGAGATGATGCGTACAAGTGGAAGACGGAGTACATTGCCATGGGTACCCTTTCGCGGCGCCGCCAATTTGCATCGGTACCTTACATACATCCGCGCGCAGGGATCTGCTCATGGTGCAATGAAAGAAGCAAGTTGGGGTTGTTGCGATCGATCGTTGCTGATCGGATGGTGGATGTGCTTAGGGTTACGGGGAACCCTAACAAGGCCGCCGCGGAGAGCCGGAGACCCTCGCAGGCTGTGGACTCCGGGCTATACATATAATCCACGATTCATGCGATGAACACGCCCGCTGCCAAGCCGTCGTACTCCGTACTGTACGAACAACAGCCATGGATGTGGCACGAATGGTATAGCATGCGCATTGAATTCGACGCAACGGGACGTGGCAAGGTGGGTTAAGCTGGAGGAGCGAGTTGTACCAATGCGGCCAACACTGACGGGCACGCGAAATGAAAAGATCTGGTGGCTGATCGAACACACTTGGGTCATCGTCGTTGCCTTCGACTGGGTGGCCACGGCCAGCGCGGTGGCCGCCGCCGCCGACGAAGGGACATCGGACGAGACGCAAGCCCGGCGCCTCGGATCGTTCGACTTGACGATGACGCTGCATCGGACACCCGCGACGGGGGGAAATCTGGATTTCATCGGCATCCTCGACCGCCACTATACCGCCGGCGCGTGGGAACCAAAGCCATTCAAGATCGTCGTTGAGCAAGGCATCTTCCGCAGCCCGATGCGGGCGGGTGGAGAAGTGGAAGAACTCCGGCGGGCCCGTGGACCGGAAACGGATTCCTCGTGGCATTGGGCCGGATGCTTTGTTCCCGAGAGCGAAGCTCCAGCCGAGCGAGTGCGGTATGCGGATCGGCTGATTTTTGATACATCGCCATACCCGCCGATTGAAGACTGGGTCCGCCCGGTTCACCCACGGATTGCAGATACTGACCCCGAGACGAAGGTCGAATTCGTTGCGCAGCAACTGCCAGAGTCGGAATGGGGAAAGCCTGCGATGAACCAGGCCTGGCAGCGTGAGATGGTGCGGGTTTGGGCATCGCGGCCCATGAGTGAACATCTGCTTCAAATGGAAGCGCAGGCGAAGGAGTCTGAACGACGACGTGCAGAGCGAAAGAGGGCCAGAGCGCAGAAACGAGCCGGGCTAGAAAAGGCTCGGAAACAGGTCAAGGTAGAGGAGGCTGGCGACCAGACGAGCATAGAGCAGGCCAGAGAATCGACCAAGACCCAAGAGTAATTACTCGATGGATCTTCGCGCGTCTGATGTTATGGCAAGCTAATCGTCGACCATCGGCACATATCCGCTCTGCATCAGGCTGATCTACACTGTAACTCTCACCTACCTCCATTGTTATCTCCTGTGTCATCTCGGGGAAGAAAATTGATCAGATCGCAATAATCCGAGTTTGCTAGATACATCAGAGGGGTATCGCAAACCACCGGGAACAAACACTTCATCACACCAAACATTCAGGCCTTCGTACCTAGGGTATCGTGGAACCAAAATCACAAGCAAGCAACAACCCGCAAAGTAAAATTCACCATCAGCAATTCCAATGTCCAAGTCCCCTCATTCTGTTCACGACCGCCTGCGAATCAAGAGCCAAACATCTGCAGCTTCCGTCGACCGCTACGGCGGGCGCCTTTACCCTCCGTCTCCTCCTGCTCGCCCTCATCGCTTTGCGCCTTGACCTGCGCCTTCGACGAGGACGACGACTTGGGCTTCTTCGCATTTGCCTTTCCATTCTCTTTGGCGGTCGACGGATCCTTCGCCTCACGCAGCGCTGCCTGCACCGCGGACTCGATGCGGTCCTGAATGGCGTGCTTCTCCGCCTCGCTGCGGAAGTCATCAAGGATATCGTCTTCTTGCTTACAGGTCGTGCCGAGCACGAAATCGAGCAAGCCGAGGTGGCCGAAGTTCCCGATATCGTTCCCTTTGCGCACGGCATTGAAGTGTGCGTCCGTGCGGCGCGCCATGCCCGCCAGCAGGATCGTCGAGGGCAGGACGGCGTAGCCGGAATAGATGAAGAGCTCCTCGAGGCTGACGATGACGAGGAACGCGTGCCAGGTCAGCACGTGCCAGCGGAAGAGATAGGCCGGCAGGAAGGTGGGCAGCCATTCGCGCAGCAGGTAGTTCGCCGGGTGGTCGTAGGCGGCGATCAGGCTGAACGGGTACGTGATGCTGTGTTGCCACTCGTGGTGCCAGGTCTTCAGGGGTCCGTCGTACGTGTGCTGCAGGTAGCGGTGCACGCCGTAGCTGGCGAGACCACGAATCGCGAGGCCCTTGAGTAGGTCCGTCACGATCGTCCACGGCAGCGGCACGACGCTCGTCACTTTGATCAGGCTGCGTAGGTGGAAGAGATTGGTGACCACGTATTCGAGAAGCGCCTGGACGAGGATCGCGAGCGCGACGTTGCCCAGTGCGACACCGACAGTATTGATCAATCTGCGCTGGTTGAGTTGCCCAGGGAGCTGTCGCTGACCGCGGGCCTTAATGTTCTTGCTCAGCTGCGGGAAAAGCAGGTCGAAGCCGAGGAACGCGAGCGCCGGCAGCACATAGCAGATCGATCGGATCGCAATCGTGCCATAGATCTCAATCGTGAGCTGATCATGGCTGAGGACAAGAGCGGACCAAGTCAAGTACTGTGATGTGGAACATGGTCAGCAGCAGCGTCGACCTTAGCAGAAGGGAGATGAACTTACGAAGACTACCAAACTAACGGTCGTCGAGGACCCTCCATAGAATGGAATGACAAGAAATGAGAGGAATGGCAGAGGCAATGCCAAAATCGACGTGAGTCGCGACACAACCACTCCGTATAGCTCGGTCGGTCCGCGTGGAAGCGCATAAAGACGGCCTTGCAGATACGCCGAAGCGTATAGCGTTTTATCGTGAATGTACTGCGACACGGCAGACATGATTTCCAAGTCTCAATGATTGATATTGATCAGTGTGTCGTGTGACATTCATAGCATAGCATAATTAAAGTACGAAAGCATTTTATGCCTTTCTGTGCATACGAAGTACCGATGGGCAAAACAAGGCAGCGGATTCAGCCAGCCGCGGTGTCGGGTCTACGTCACAGGCACGATCCCAGCTCGACTTGTAAGGTAAGTGACAAACAACCACGCTAAGGGATTGCAGTATGGCATCACAAGTAGCAAATGCAATCAGATCCAACCTCATATATGTATTCGGTACCGCACCTCATTATCTCTCATTGCAAACCTCAGAAACATAAGAAATTCTCGATAAAGATGAAGGTCGACATGGTTGCATCTTTCTTCTGCTGTCCGCTTAGCCCTCCATTGCGCAGCTATAGCATTGAGGTGGGCGCCGGCGGCTAAGTAGCTAGCGGAACGTGTCGTGCATCAACTAAAGTACACGTGGGATCGACCATCGGAGCTTCGGACTCGGACTAAACGTCCGCGGTGAGATTTCGGACTCCATATGACTCAGGGCGGCGAATCGGCTTGATTCCGTCCAAGCTGGCGGTGGGCTGGGGAACTCGCCGTGACAATACTGTATGCAGTTGTTATGGAACGAACAAAATTGAAACTCTGGATACGATCGATTGAGAACATACAACGATGGGAAATCAATTTGTATGAGTGGAGTCGTTGAAACAGAATTGAGGAGTGACAATACTGTCTCCCCGGTCTCGCTTTTATATCATCATTTGTTAAACACCAGCGGCGTTTCTCTGCATTGCGCCTTCGACGACCAAGCTAATAAGTCGGCGGAGATACTTCCTTCCACCATTTTCCGCCCAGGCCCAAAGCCCAAGCTTTGTACTTCTCGAAGAACTCGTGAAACTCTTTGGGGTTCGCAACGCCTTCAATGTATTGCAACTCTTCCTCAAATGTGCCGTCATGAAATGATTTCTTTGGATCATCCCATCCTGCGAGTCCTCGTTGCATGAAGTATTGCAATAGAGCTTCTGCAGAGCGGAGGTGAAGATGTTCTCCGTCGCAGCGGGCTAGCAACACTCGTGGCGGGACTGGTGTTCCCAAGGTAGTGGAGCTGAGATGATTGAGAAAGAGCCCAAGGTCCTCTGTGTGCGGAAGTTGCGGTGCGATGAGCTTGCGAAATGTCTGGATCTCCTTGAGATCATGGAGGACGCCGTGGTCAGAGACCTCCGAGAAACGTTCTGTCTTGAGGGTGGTTTTTGCAGTGCTTTTCACTGGCAGGCCCAGACGGGCAGATATCGGAGAAACATGCCAGTTATGCTTCTCCAGGTCATCTGTGCGTACAAGCACGCTTGACAATGTTGTTTTCTGCAGGGCGATGAAGGGAGATAGAGAGGCGAAGATGACAATCTGAGCGTGCAGTGACGTGAGCAGCGTCTGCCCCACAGGGATCTTGTTCTTCCAGGTGGCCATGCTTGTTGAGTGTGGTCAGCACACTTTTGAATTTGACAGAGGAGTCTGTCGAGTGTAAGGACTGTATGTCGAAGGTGCGCATAACTGAACCTGGGATAACGAGCAAATATACTCACTCCAAATGGCTCCCGATTCACCGGCAGCTGGTGACAGAATCTTGATGAGCCACATGCAACTCGCTCCTTCCTTGCCAGGAGGACTTGTTGCCATCAGATTAAATTTGATGCGTTTCAAAATTTGGAATTGCTCTTCATCGAAACACATCGATTCTCGAGAAGTCATGGCAGGAGCCAAGTTCTCAGCCTGCCCTCTGGGTCCGTAAGAGGAGACTCCGTGCCTTCGAATACGACAGAACATGACCGTACGACCCAACAGTAACCACTTTCATAGTGAGCTCTTGTGTTCATGCTTTGGGGCAGCAGGAATGAAAATCGTGGCAATAGGATCCGCAGTATGAAATTGCAACACCGGAAGAGTAATGAACCTAGCTATTAGCATTCTGGCATTGTTCCCACCTCTCGCTCAAATAATAATGTCACTCGCAAACAAAGCACTTCAGAGAGGACACAGTGGATATGCTCTGGCTCGTTGCCCTTTCCTGCTGCCTTATGGGCTCCCGTCATTCACAAGTATTTGCAGTAAGTTTTCGGAACAACTGTCCGGCTCGGGAGAGTTTTGTGCTACTAATGCATGCCAGAAGAACGTAGTACACGGTCGCGCATCAAACTCACGTAGGACGGACGCTCGAGGCTCAGGTACCGGACCGGACGTCCATGTTAGGGAATTAGGACTCTCGGATTCACCACATGGCAGTGGCGCATCGGCGTCAAATCCTTCCAAATTGGACATGGGCGCGTATCATACAGCATTGAATGGTCGCTGCAGTCTCATACACTTATGAATGGCAAGGGTCGTACGAAAATCTTCGATCATGGTCGGTGAGTTGTAAACTCAATGTCGTAATACCTCAGAGCTGGATAGTGGGCAGCGCATCGTTGCGAATGTTTTTGCAGAGCAAGCACTGGGCGGGCTTCCTCACGGTTCTTGCAAGCTCGGCATCGTATTTGCTCGTAAAAGCATCCAGATTGATAAGACAAGAGCCCTGTCCGACTATCATCGACCCTTGCGCTAACCGTTGTGATGCAGCCATTGACTGGACACAAACGATTTGCGACTCAACGGCTGTCGAATGCATTAGCGCATGCTTCAGCCGGAGGCTGATGCTTCGAACAGTCGCTTGCGCGAAAACAAATTACAGGGAGACCTCGGCATCAACTCAGACCTGGGGGCCTTTACGCCAATGCTGAATTTCGGCGCGACATTGAAGCTTTTCGTTCAGTGATCATGAGCTTAGAAAGCATCACAAGTTGGCCTGACTTGGCATGGGAGCTTCGGTTCCGAATTTCCAAGCTCCAAACCTAAAAATAGCCACCTCCACGGGCGTCCCACGCACTTTACTTTCACCTTGTGCGATCGAGTGAACGACGAGAATTGGACGCAGCAAATGACCAAATCGATAGCAACCAATGCCTTCAAGACACTGATCAACCAATCCTCTCGCGATCCGCTCATCTGCACTCTGTAGACACGATAATGGCATGCAGCACCTGCCGCCAAGCCGGCATCTCCCCCGAGCCGATCGCTAAATAAAGTCCCCCCATGATCGCATGGCTGCATCATGCGGCGTTGGCACCACTCCGGGAAAATAACGTGGCCCGGCTAGAAGATGTAACAGTAGCAGAACGAATTGACCAGGCTAGGCCCTGTCAAGGCCGCTTCATGCACATTATCTGTACACTGCCGCTGTTGCGATGGCACTGTAGGCACGGATCGCTATATATAACGTTCGACTAGCGAGGCAGAAGGAAAAGAAAACTTGCTGCGGCGTCCATCAATCTATCGCATGCGTGGACGAGTCTTTGTAGTCGCTAGACCTTCTTCTGTGCTTCCCCCTCCCTTCCAGTGTACGACCCCAGCCTTGATGGATCCCACAGGGCGTGTGACATCGTGGACATGCGCCGCCGCCAGTAACCGATCGACCTATCCTATCTTCCCACTGCTCCGACCCGCATCTTTCATCATCAGCTCAGCATGATTAGCAAGTGCCTGATGCGCATGCACTGCAGGTGCAGTAGATTGATGCATATCGTCTTTTCGCAGCCTTCGGTAGGGCTGAGGAACCTGCCGACCAGCCTGCTTGTTCCCCACCGTCGTCGCCTCGTGACAGCACCCCGGGGCGAACCGGTAAGGTCGCCGAGACATGACCATGAGCCACGCGACGTTATGCGTGCCATTCCAACCGGCTGGTTTCGAGCCGGCGGATACCACCCGCGCACCATGCATAATCCAACCATGACGATCCACGCAATCACTCTCCCCGACGGTTTGGACTAGGAGTTCCCCTCTCCATAACGAATCCTCCTATCATCAATCGCATACGTACGAAGCCTTCCTTGGCCTTGTTCAGGCGCGCTGCAACAACGACCGCACCGACGCGGACGTTTAGCTCGATATGTACATTGTGGCGCACAGACTAAATGGTGCACAACCCAGAAGGCAACGACGAAACAACACCCTTCCATGCAGGATGCGCGATCCTTCTCGACGCCGCCTCGCGTGGCAGCGGGGGTCCGCAAGGGTGTGATGATGAATGACAGAGCAAACCTTGAACCGCAGGTTGGCCTCGCGAAATCATAGCTCGTGATCCCGGCGTCGGCCGAACGTGACGACCGCTCTTTCTGTTCGGCCACCCACCCCTGGTCCGCCCTATCACCATACTAGGCGGCCCGCCGCTCGTCCTCCCCATCTGGAGTAGTAGGCCATGCCGCCTCTGTCTGGGACGTCTTGCGTGCGTGTCTCTTGTGCTGTTCAATCATACGATACATGCACCTCTATCGTATTGTAATCCACCCCCCTGGTTACCGTGCAGATGACTCAGATTCACTAATGCCACCACTAATTCCTACCACCGCCCGACTGGCTGGCGGGCAGCGCAGCTGGGATGCCATGCCATGCCTTCGCTTGCTGCTGAAGTAGGCACGCATACTAAAGGGATCGTTCTAGAGGCCACGAGCTGAACCATCGGCACATCGTCAACTGTAAGCAGATCTTCATTCTGTCAATACAAGAACACTCTTTTGCCACCCCTCAAGTCCGTGATTTGTCTCGCCATGATGAATATCAAAGAAGAAACAACTCCAGACCATCAAACAAGCGACCACAATAACGACATGGCGAGCTCTTCTGCCAGTCCCTCCTCTTCCGTCTCGGGCGGCCAATATACCGTCACGAATGAAAACTGGCGTGGCAAGAACGATCCGACCGAGCGTCGAAGGATACAGAACCGCATCAATCAGCGGGCTTTTCGGCAACGACAACGCGCCGGAGAAATCCCGAAGCAATACCGCAAATCCAACAAATCTGCCAAGCAACAAAGCCAAGCAGACCTCGGCAGCGGCGGAGAAGGCAGCAGTCGTCGCCAGACGAGTTCAGGGCCGGAATCCTGCACGTCTCAAGACAATGACGAGGACGAGCACTATGATGGTCTGGACTACGAGGAAAGCGACGACGCCGGCGACGGCGGCGACGGCTCAGTGCAAGGCTACGATGGCGGTCTCGCTGCCACTTCGCCTCGTGTCTTCGACTCCACGACGGGCCTCGTCTGGGACGAGCTGGCTCGGTTGATCAATAGCAACTTCCGCGACGCCGTGCAGACCAACGCCCAGTTCCTCGGCATCAACCCTTCTGCCCTCAACAATGGTGCCACCATGGCGACCACGATGCCGCGACCTGCGCCGAACGCCGCGGTCCCAACCTCCCTTTGGCCCGTTGAGGTCCAACATCGGCTCCCTCACGATCCCTACATCTCCGCGATCCCGCATCCACAGCTGCGCGTGAACATCCTGACAGCGGTTTTCCGCGGGCAGATCGACGCAGCGGCGTTCTCACTCGCGCTGCGGGCGTCTGGGTCGTTGGAGCGGTTTGAGGGTGGCTGGCAGCGCGGCGGGCTGATCGTTTGGGGCACGTCGCCGGCAACGCTAAGCAATTGGGAAGTCTCGGAGGCGTTCTTCCGCAAGTGGCGATTCCTCCTGACTGGATGCCAGGATCTGGTGGCGGCGACAAACGTGTGGCGGATGACACGAGGAGAGACGCCCTTCGTGGTATGAGGATCGAGGAGAATGATCGAGAAAGAGAGTCTTGCAACTCACGGGTTTCGCCGAGCCGCGTTCCGGCGTCGGCTACTCGACCTACCTTGAATGGCGATCCATGGCGTCGTTACCCCGAGCTATGTTCGCCTTACAGGGATGCATGATAGTATGCCAAATCATCCAGAATGGCGCTTGCAGTTGGCCCCAAGCACGGAGCGCTAGGAAGGGATACTATCATCCCAGGTGGTCAGCTCGTGCCAAAACATATCCGCTAGCGCTGCTTCGCCGCGAATATGCGTGGCAGAGCGATAACCGGGGAATACCCTGGCAGCCGATGACGTGAGTGTAACATAGCAGAAAAGAAAGAGATAGACTGAATATGCGCGTCGCATCCTCACTTCTTTTCTACGATGAAGCCATGTTCGTCAGCCTCACACCGCCTAGATGTCTCGAGTGCATTCCATATTTGTCTGATTATATGAACACGACAGGTCCCCGAAGCGGAAATAACAGGGCGAGGGGGCGCAGCAAGCTCCGATGTGCCATTCGAGGTGAGGTCAACGAATAAGATCCGCGGTGCGTTAGAGTCCAGAGGCGCGGTACAGTTCCGATCAGAAGTCAGCCTAGGTAGGTAGGCTGAGCTGGGGTGAATGACAAATCCGCCATGTGCGGCATGGTAAGCAGCCGGCGGATGAGCGGACGTCATGGGCTGGCGGTGATTTCCTTCGCACTCGCATGCAGTTGATTTTGGTTGCATCATTGGATATCGCCATAGATCGTGGCACTGGAACGGCGGGAAAAAGGTTCGTAGGTGCGCGCCATGCACGCCGAGAGCGTACGGCTGAAGTGCAGAAGAAGTCTCCTCTAGATCTTGGCTTGCACCGCGATCCCTAGTAGCAGCATGGGGCACGTTGTTGAACTCCATATTGGTCGTGTGCCCATTGGCCGGATCTGACCTGTACGACAACGAGCTCGATAAGTTGTTTGGAAGGGGTCGGTGAGGAGGAAGCAGGGCGCAGAGATCGGCAGACTAGGTCCACGTGGCTGCCATGCGGATAAGGAGTCGGAGGCGCAGTGAAGTGATGGGAGGCCTATACCATAACATCCACCTATCACATCACGGCTTAACGATGACTTCGCACCAGGATTGACTGCGAATTTAGACGATCCCAGGGGGTCGGTGAGGGTGATACGGGTACCTAAAGACGAATGACAATGCAGTAAGCACGGGTGGAACGGTGGGAGCAGCTGCGCATAGGCAGCCGCGGCACGCCGCGGGGACTTGGTCTGCACGTCTGGAAGCCTCCGCTGTCCCCGATTTTCGGCCGTCGGCGCGTGCCGCGCCGTGCTAACATAGAAGTTGTACGGAGGGCGACATGTGCAGGCTTTGATAGATCATGCCAAGACTTTTGGGGGCGCACTTTTGCGACTTGACTGTCAGATGTGAGGTAATAACGGAAGTCAAGTTACCGCATTCTGGTAGAAGTGCAGCATGTTAAGGGCAGGTGCCTGGGATGATTGGCTGCGGTAGTTAGACCGACCATCGCGAGACCAAATCCAGCTGTAGTCACTGTTCACAACGTAATTTACAAACACTTTGAAAGAAATTTATCAGTGTCAAAGTCATTTTTATTCCAGCGCCATTATGCATCATGCATGATTGAATGCTCTTTGAACCGGTCCAGTGCCAGCTACAGCTTGAGCAAAGTGGACACGATAGGAGAGTTTCGTGGTAAGTATTTCAGATTCAATCACGCACTTTGACCTTATTCGTTAGGCGCAAAAGTACCGAAAAGAAGTGCATCAACGCCGCCGACGTCCCGGGCCCTGCCAACACCCAATGCGTTTAGAAGACCATCTCGTGTGGCCGATCGCCCTTCCTCAGGCTGAAGTTCGAGCTCAGGTAACCCTGGAGCAGCGGCTCCTTCTTGATGGCGGCGAGAAGGGCCTTGTCGACCTTCTTCTGGTCCTCCGCCCGCTCGCTGGCAACCTCCTTCTTCTCCGGCTTCTCACCCTGCTTGAAGAAAGCAGCCTCGCTGCCCTTCTTGTCCGCCTTCTTGTCCCGGGCGAAGTACTTCTCGCCGCCAACCTTCTCTACCGTCTTCGCATCCAGACCATCGAGGGGAACAGTCGTCTTGGTGGCAATCACGTAGCGGGCATTGACGCGGCGGAGCGGCACACCGTTAAGCTTGAAAGGTCCAGTAACGAGAAGGACACCCTGGGGAAGAACCTTGAGGAGGACGACACGCTTTCCTCGGAACCGTCCAGCAAGGAGGATGAGAACGGCACCAGGCTGGAGGGAAGCCCGCGGCTTGTAGGGACGGACGGACTTGCGAGTCTGCAGGAATATATTAGCGGCGCCCTTTCACCACCTCATTCACATCTTGTCGAGCGTCGACGGTATCCATAGGATCCACAGCGCTCCTGACAAATTTCGTACCTTGCGCGGCTGCGTCTCGTCCTCGGCCGGGTAGTATTTGCTGGCCTTTTGCGACGCCGGCGTGATCGTCCGCTCGCCCTTCTGGAACTTCTTGGTTTGCGGCGCCTCGGACATCTTGACCAGCTGCTCTGTGAATTGATTAGATGACAGTGCTATTTGCGCAGTATGCAGGTCGCGGCATACCGTGTTCTGACAGGTGGTATTGATTTGAAGTGTGTTCGCTGTATCAACGTCAAGCCGGCGTGTGTTGCGATGCAGGAATTGGACTTGTGTGTGGTCTTGGCAAAGCTTTCGCCGCACAGGCAGGTTTGCCGAGCCTGTCCGGTGGTCGATGATCAAGTTGCGCCGCTTGACCACGCTAAAAAGTTGTCTAGCGAAATTTATTGCGACGGATCTTGGAGAAAAGTCAGCTCGCTGCAGTCGCATGTCGCTTCACAGTACTCATGGCGAAAAAACGGAAAGCCGGTGGGCATTCAAATGCTTCTTTGGGAGTCGCAGAACTTGACCCAAAGGACTCGCGGAAAGCGATTAGAACATTTGAAGATGTTGCGGACTCCGACGACGAGTTCCACTTGGGACGAGACGAAGTTCTTTTAGGCGAGGAACCGGATGCGAAAAGGCGGCGGAAACATGCCGAGCAGGAAGCCTTCTTGGAGCAATCGGACGAGGAGGTGTTGGGTTACTCGGAAGATTCTTCGGACGATGAAGATCAAGATCGTTTAGCAAGGTCAGAAGCTCAAGCATCGCCGGCGGGCGATGACCAAGACAATGACAGCGAGAGTGAGGAGGAGGGCTGGGGCACGTCTGCGAAAGATCTCTACGGTGCGGATGCTATTGAGACAGAAGAGCAAGCTCTGGAAGAGGAGGCGGAAGCTCTGCGACTACAACGGAAGCAACTTGAGGCTCTGCAATCTGCCGACTATGGCTTTGATGAATCTGAATGGGGCAAGGATGACGCCGGCGATAAGAGCGATGAAGGTGCCACTGTTGTTACAGAAACACTTCCGCAACTACACATCACACCAGACATGACCTCGGGGGAGCGTCTGAAACTCTTGAAGGCCCGCTATCCCGAGTTTGAGTTTCTCAGCAAGGAGATCCTCAAGCTTACGGAGGTTCATTCTGCACTAGTAGCAGATTCTCCTGCATCGCCGGTCACGACCGTCAAGCTACGAGCGGCATCCGCATACCTTGCTTGTCTCACAATGTACTTCTCACTGTTGACTTCGCCCGCCTCTACGGCAAACGACAGCGTTACTGCGCTTTCGGCGAGCAAGCTGCGCGATCATCCCGTCATGAAGGGCCTCCTTCAATGTAGGGAATTATGGTTGAAAGTCTCCGACCTGCGAAACACTACATCACGAAGGTCGATCCAACAAGAGATAGGCGATGCCAGTGACGACTTATTATCAAACGAAACAGAAGAGCTCTCCGAAGACCTTGAGCAGCACAAACAACTCGCAAGGAAACCTCTATCGCGGGCTGAACGACATGCAGAGGCAGCGCAAGCAGCAGCCGAGGAACGTCGGGCGGAGCAAATTCGTCGTACTGAAGCCGATCTCGCAGACCTGGATGTTCTGCTTACACAGAAACGCAGCCGAACCAAGACATCACGAACATCGAAGCTAGCAGCGGAGTCTGACTCGGATCTTGGCGAGGAGGCACCGCTTACGACACAGGAAGCGGCAGACAAAGCACTGCGAAAGAAGAGCCTCCGGTTTTACACGTCTCAAATCGCCCAGAAGGCCAACAAGCGGGGTGCCGCAGGTCGCAATGTCGGAGGAGACGATGATATTCCTTATCGAGAACGCCTCAAGGACCGCCAGGCTCGCCTCAATGCCGAGGCCGAGAAACGTGGCCGCCGGAAAGCAGACATCGGCGACGATCTTGGTGGTGACAGTGACGAAGAAGATCATCGCGTCGCTCAACAGCTCCGTGCGGATGAAGACGACGGGTACTATGATCTCGTTGCGGCGCGGACGAGCAAGAAGAAGAGCGACAAAGCAGCTTTGGCTGCGGCCCAGCGCGAGGCGGCTTTACAGGGTGGTCATGTGGTGTCCGAGGAGACAGTTGGTGAGGACGGCAAGCGCAAGATCTCATATGCCATTGAGAAGAACAAAGGCCTCACGCCGTTCCGGAAGAAGGATGTGCGCAACCCGCGTGTCAAGAAGCGGAAGAAGTACGAAGAGAAGAAGAAGAAGCTTGCGTCGATCAAGCCGATCTACAAGGGCGGCGAAGGACGTGGAGGATATGGCGGTGAGTTGACGGGTATCAAGAAGGGCCTTGTCAAGAGTACGAAGCTGTAGGGCACCCATGTAGACGTGCTAGTCAGGCTCGAAATGAACTGTTGTTCACATGATAAGGTCGGACACGAAAGATGGAAAAATGATCGCCCAATCATTGAAGACCCATACCATTCCGCCTCCCCGAGTGCCACCAGCGTTCGAGATTGCAGGTGAGGTGTCCCAGGCTAATGCAGGCGGAACGCACTCCCGGCGGCTCAAAGGCCCTACGCGTGACGCCTAGGGGTCCTGACCTGCAGGCGTGCTCACGAATACACGGACATTGGAGCAGAAATTGAACTTCTCACCCCGGCAAGCTTTCCTGAATGCCGGAACCGCTACGGGATTTGTGCTTTTCTTCGGTGCGGTTGACGTCCAGCGTGGTAATGGGACGTCGAAGTGATGCACGACCTGATGCCATTGTTGTGGCTGTGCGCACGGTTTCCCCCATCTGGCCCCACTATCACATTTAAGGAGGGGTTTTGCCAAGTCTGGACTTCCAATGCCTCTTTGTCGGGGGAAAAGAAGAAGAGGTGGCACGGGGTCCGGTTTGTGAGACACGGCCGCTGGCGGGAAACTTTTGGCTTGGGTCCCGCCGCTTCTTGGGCGCGCCCAGTCACTGCGGACCACGTTCGTTTCGGCGCGGTGATGCAGCACGTGAGCACCTATCCGCACGCCTGCTTCAAATCGTTGCCCTTCCGGCTGAGCACCGAGTGGTGTGACGCTGCAGAATAGTGCCCGCTGGTGCTACTGCGGGCAACAAGCAGCGCTGCCCGAGCGGGAAAAGATCGCATTGGCAAGTGGAGAGAACGTGTGAGGAGGTGGTCCTGGTCCCTGGCGCCCGGGAAGAAAACTGAGGGACTCTGGAATGCATAAAGGACAGCGATTCCCTCCCCACCATTAATCCCCGATGAAGTCTCTGTTTCCACTTCAAGGCAACACAAGACCAGACATTGGGATAGGAAAGGATCTTGTTTGGACAAAGGAACGGGTACATCGTCATTACTTCACTTTACTCCCCCTTCAAACGTGTTGCATTGTCTCTTCAACAACCTGCGTGCGATCGATCATTCGTTACTACCACTGTCGTTCGAAGTCGTCTTCTCCTCCTGTCAGACAAGACCAAACAATTAATTATATTCTTCGCATCTCGTCTGTGACAGTCATGGCTTCTACATTGGACTCTCACTACGGCTGGCCGATGGCGGACAATGCCGGGATCCCTAAGACGAATGCCTCCATTGTGACAATTGTGGGTGTCCTGACCGCCTCGATCATCTTCCGCATGGTTATGACCCTTGTCATGACGGCGTTGCTGACCAGGTGTGCATTCTCCATCTATCAAGACTACTTGGCTTTCGTAAGTCTCAACCCATCCCCGATCTTGAGGCACATTGGCTACGACATTCGGCGACCTGACACGCAACATCTTTGATAGTTATCTCTGGGTCCTGGCGGCACCCCTTCTACTACCTTGGGGTACCTGAAGATCAAAATGCTCGGGCTCTGCGCGTTGAAGAACCCGTACATCCCTGCGCCACTCACTGCACAGTTTAAGACCAGAACTGGATACTTGCAAAGCTTGCCGAAGCGGCCGAGCCCGCGCCCGATTGTGCAAGGCATCGTGCCGCATCGACAAGTGACGCAGCGAGCTACTCCGGCAATGTTCGCCAAATTAAGCGCGACGGTGGAGAACATGACGGAGAACTATGCCGGCCTCGCCATCGGCACATCCTGCTTTGAGAAGTAAGTGGCAATTGGCAAGAAAGTAAAGCCGCAGCTCGAGACGATGTTCCGATCATCTGCCGGTGGTGCTGAACGCAGGAGAAGCCGACTCGTTTGCTAACCTTGTCACTCTCCATCATAGGCACGGCACTGGGCTCTTTTCAGTTTCGCCGGTGATGCGGACTTGCAAGGGTGAGGTATGCCACGCCCATCCCATTGACGGCTCGTTGCATATGACGTTGCATCCCGCAGACGCAAAGGTGGTTCTGGAAGCCGGTTGGGGAGAGCGTCACCCGCTGGCTCGCGGGGGCTGGTTCGAGAGGTTCGTCCCGCGCGGCTTCGTGTTGATCTACTCACCTTCCTCAGATGCAGACCTTCAGATCATCTCGCAGATCATCAAGGCGGCAGTCTGGCACGTGGGCGGTGACGTGGCGGCGAAGAAGATGGCACAATAATGTGCTCGCCCTAAAAGTCGGGATTTCGTGAGAGAAATGCTCCGGACCGAGGAGCTGCGCAGTGCTCATCAAGGCCGTGCAGATTGACTCCACCAATCTCAGGGGTGCAATGGCAGGTTTACGCGCTTCAGGGACATGTTACGGAGTTGGTTCGTTTCTTCGATGCATGGGTATGAAGATGATGACATTGGCGTGGAGTTGGGTTGATTTGGGAGACTGGGACCGATTGTTAGTAGCGTTTGATTCATGCTTTGCTCTTCGTTTCGTCAGATTGAAATGTTTCCACATCAACTTTGCTATGCCCTTGCGTAGACATGAAGTGAGGTCTCGAAAGCGTTCATGCAATTACGAGAAGCGGTTCGCAGCTACGACGGTTAACACAAGTCGCACAACTATAAGTGAATAATGCGACCTCGCGACAAGGATTCGATGGTGCAATCGGGTCACGTGCTCATTGTGCGGCTGGTCGGCAAGCCACCAAGAGTCAAGATCTGCTGAGATCTGCTAAGCAAAGGCTTGTAAGTGGCCAACCGTGCCAACTTTGCGCCACATGGGTCACTCGTGCGTATTCACGGTTATGCGGCGTGGGCGAAGAGAATGCTTTCCGGAAACATGACCGAACGAAATCGGGTACGAACGGAGGGGCATGCTGAGCCGGTATGATGATACAAACCTTCACGATCTGCTTCCAGTTCTGGATCGAGAGCGGGCTCGAGCCAACCGTGTGACGGTCGACTTTCGCTGCCAGACGGGCGCAAAAGGAAGCCCAAAATCTGCCATAGTTTGCATCTGTACCAATACCGTTGCAGTGTGTGAGAGGACCCTATGTGCCAATCAAAACAAATTCTCTGCTCGAAGGGTGGGTGCACTGCACGGCTGAGAACAACGAGAAACTCTCGCTTCGGCAGGCCCTGCCATGCCACGCTATGCGTCAGCCCTCTCGCCTTAGCGCAGCCGCTCGCTCTTAGCATGCGATCCTGCTGGTTGGAGATGTTGTTAAAACCACGATAGACCTGCAGTGTCGTCTTTTCCCTTCGACTCTGCCTTTTCGGTGTTTTTACGGGATTCCGCTCGCAGATCTCGTCGTCTCATTGCTTTCCGGGACCTCTCGTGGCAAGCCGCAAAGCAAGTTTCAAGAGCGTTTAAATGCTATTGAACTCCGCCGCCAACATCTTCTTTCACTTCCTCGGCTCGTTCGCATCGGGCGCAGCAGCATAAGTCATGTCCTCCGACGATAAGAAAGATACTGCTTCGAACGCTGCCTTCGGCAAATCCGGTTATTATGGCGACTTCTCTCCCGATGCGACGGGCGGGCGCCGTGTCCGCAAGTTCGGCGGCCGCATCGATCGGCCCCGCACGAAGTCTATCGCTGGTGTTACCGGCGATGTTCCCTTGAATGATGTCGAGGGCTTCGGCGAAGATGGCGAAGTGGCCGTCGGGAAGCAGGTCGAGCTGGAAGCCGGCAATGAAATCCAGTACAGAACTTGCAGCTGGCAGAAGGTAAGGCTGCGCGTCGACCCCAAGTCCGCTGCTAAACTATGCTGACATCGTTCTCGATTAGACTGCCGCCCTTCTCTTTGCAGAGTACATCTGTCTGGCAATCATGTCATTCCCATACTCTTACGCAACACTTGGGCTGGTTCCGGGTCTGATCCTGACCATCGTCGTCGCTGGCCTCGTGCTTTACACCTCCTTGATTGTCTGGTAATACTTCAGGAACTCTACGTACTACTTTCGAAGATCTAACCTCCACGCTCTAGGGAATTCTGTATGCGCCATCCGGAAGTCAAAGATGTTTGCGATATCGGTCAAATGCTTTTCAATGGCCGGTGGGCGTGGTACTTCACGGCTGTCATGTTCCTCCTCAACAACACCTTCATCCAGGGATTCCATTGTCTTGTCGGTGCCAAGTACCTCAATACAATGACTGAAGGCAATGGGCGCCTGTGCACTGTTGCCTTCAGCGCAATCATGGCCGCAGTCTCGTGGGTGTGCTCCATGCCGCGTACCTTCAATACGTTGTCGAAGCTGGCAGCGGCATCGGCTTTGTTCACTTTCATCTCAGTGCTCCTTGCCGCTATCTTCGCAGCCATCGAAGACCACCCAGGCGGCTACGCGGGAATGCAGTGGCCAACCCAAGGACCCGTCAAGGTTTGGGCTATCCCTCCCCCTGGAACGACCTTTGTTGCCGGTATGAACGCATTCATGAACATCAGCTATACGTTCATTGGCCAGATCACGATCCCTTCTTTTATCGCTGAGATGAAGAACCCGCGCGACTTCCCGAAGGCTCTGTGGGCTGTGACCATTGCCGAGGTGATTCTGTTCTCACTGGTTGGTGGCATCATCTACGGCTACACGGGCACCAACTACAACACTGCGCCTGCCTTTGGCTCCCTGGGTAACGAGACCTACAAGAAAGTGAGCTTCAGTTTCATGATCCCGACGCTGATCTTCCTCGGCGTGCTGTATGCCTCAGTGTCCGCTCGCTTCATCTTCTTCCGCGCCTTCCGCGGCACGCGCCACTTGACCAGCAACACCGCTATCGGTTGGCTCGCGTGGGCCGGTATCCTCGCTATCACCTGGATCCTGGCGTTCATCATTGCCGAAGTCATCCCGTTCTTTGCCGACTTGCTCTCGCTCATGAGTTCGCTATTCGACAGCTTCTTCGGCTTCATCTTCTGGGGCGTCGCATACCTTCGCATGCGCAAGGTCGATTTCGGGGATGACTTCTGGCAGTACAGCAATCGGGGATACAAGGGTCCCGTTGGCGTTGCTGTGAATGTCATTCTGATCCTCATCGGTCTGCTGTTCCTCAGCGCGGGCACCTATGCCTCGGTGCAGAGCATCATTGATGGCTACGAACAGGGCTCTTTCGGTGGTCCATTCACTTGCCAAAGCAACGGTGTGTAGGCGCGTTCGAGCAATGCTCAGCCCACGGTATATCAATCTTGTGAAGGCTACGAGTAAATGATTGGTCACCTAATTTAGATTCAGTTGTCAAGATGATGATATGCATGGTCACATTCATTTTCATGTATGATAGATTAACTAAACAAATATATCTCTGACGCAAACAATGTTTGCGCAGTTTTTTGGAACATGATCCAATGTTGCAAGCCTCGCAGCATGTTGCAAGCCCAACAACTCTGAAGTCCTACGTATGTCATCTTGGTACGGGCAGGGATGTGGACATGCACGAACCTCAATCAGCCCTGTCATCAAGAGGCTCATCACCGGAAAATACCTCACATGGTACGCTCCCATTTGATGATGGAGGTTACATTGCCTGTAGTCATAAGGCAGGAATCGGCCTAAGCCGACACTCCAAGCGCTCGGCCCGATCCTAAAGTTTTAGTCGAGAGAATTCTGTATGGCGTGCTCGACCTCACTCACCAATCCCACGCGACTGCAGAACTGTAGTTCCGTCTAACGCCACGTGCGGCGCTCATGTCGATGCAACCTCACCAGGCTCAACGCGGCTCTGGATACCGCTTCCAGTGACCTGCCGAGCAAAGGCTCCTCGTCACGGCTCTCAGGATGAGATGTCGCAAGACTTGGCATGGACGACATGGTTGTCTCACCGCGACTCATAAGATGGCGCGCGCGGGAGAAAAAGCTCCGATGATAGATCTTCACCACCTCTTTGTGTGACAAGAGTCCTGCTTAGGGAAACTCCAAGATGGCAACAAAAAAGTCCAAGGCACCTTCCGTGGGCGCAGAGAGTCTCTCGGACCCTGGCCACGTCAAGAGCAGTTTTGACCAAGATGGCGAGCCTCGTATGTCGTTGAACAAGACCTAGCAATGTGAACACATCCATTGACCAATTATGTAGACCAAGTTGAAGGGCAAACACAGCAACTCAAGCGTCAAATCGGCGTCGTATCGGCTGCGTTTCTCATCTTCAACCGCATGATCGGCACCGGTATCTTCGCAACACCGAGCGGTATCCTTGCGCTGAGCGGCAGCGTCGGTCTTTCCCTGTTCCTATGGGTTGCGGGAATGCTCATCGCAGCGGCGGGATTGGCCGTATACCTTGAGTTTGGAACCGCGATCCCTCGCAACGGTGGCGAGAAGAACTACCTCGAATACGTCTTTCGGAAGCCCAAATTCATCGCTACGGGGTTCTACACCGGCTATGTGCTGCTACTTGGTAAGCTACATGGCGATACGACATGTCCAGATGTGTTTCTAACACCATCTCAGGCTGGGCGGGATCCAATTCGGTGGTCTTCGGCGAGTACATCCTACACGCTGCCAATGTTGAGGTCGGTCGCTGGAATCAGCGAGGTGTGGGTCTTGCCTGCATTACCGCAGCCTTCCTCATACATGGCCTGGCGTTGAAATGGGGTCTGCGACTCCAGAACTTGTTGGGCATCATCAAGCTGGTCATCATCTTGATCATTGTGGTCGCTGGTTGGGTATGCTTGCTCCTACTCTACGTGTGGTGCTTCACTAACTCTTCATAGGCTGCGCTCGGAGGCGCTCTGAAGGTTGAAAAGCCACACAACTTCACCAATGCGTTCGAAGGAACCACTGGAAGTGCTTACGGGATCGTGACAGCTCTGTACAACGTTATCTGGTCCTACATTGGATACAGTAACGCCAACTATGCTCTCAGCGAGACCAAGAACCCGGTCAAGACACTCAAATTCGCAGCGCCTTTGGCGCTGACAAGTGTGGCGATCCTTTACATGTTTGTGAACATCGCCTATTTTGCAGCTGTCCCGAAAAGCGAGATCCTCTCATCGGGTCGCATTCTCGCAGCTTCGTTCTTCCGGAATGTCTTCGGTCCTCAGGCCGAGCGGGCGATGTCGGTCTTCGTCGCCTTGTCGGCATTTGGCAATGTGCTGAGTGTCATCTTCTCGCAAGGCCGTTTGGTGCAAGAGCTGGGCAGAGAGGGCATTCTTCCATTCTCTCGCTTCTGGGCCAGCAATCGCCCGTTCAACGCGCCCCTAGCTGGTCTGTTCGAGCATTGGCTTGTGTCCGTCATCATCATGCTGGCACCGCCGCCCGGAGATGCATACAGCTTCATCCTGAACGTCATCTCATATCCGCTGGCGATCGTCAACACGTTTGTGGCGTTGGCGCTACTGCACCTCTACTTCAACAAGAGCGAGTGGAATTGGTCACCGCCGTTCAAAGCCACGCTGCCAGTGGTGATCTTCTTCTTCCTGAGCAACGTCTATCTCGTCGTGGCGCCTTTCGTACCACCGAATGACGGCAATAACATCTATGAGACCCTCCCATACTATCTGCACTGCGTGGTCGGTTGGGGTATTATCGCCGGAGGTGGTGTCTATTGGCTGGTCTGGGCAGTCATCCTTCCGAAGATCGGAAAGTACGAGCTGGTCCGCGAGGAATACACAGATGAAATAGACGGTTGGACCAGGTATCGATTCGTTCGGGTACCGAAAAAAGCTTAGAGTATAGAACAGAATCATATTTCTTAATTGTCCTACGCTTCATGCGTCGATGTATGACTAACCAGATTTGGCTTAGTAGGTACGGTGAAGCTCTCCCCAGCTTCATGTTGGATCACAAAGTATCCTCCCATGTAATATGTAGATGACCAACAGCCTGCAGTGGGTTGTGTTCGCGGTTCATGCAGAGCAGTCGAAATCTGCGCCTTTCATTTCAGGCATGTAGTCGCGCATTGAGCTCTGTCAGCTCTGGGCCACGACCGGTACCGACGTTGCCGGACGCCTCTGTGGAGACTTTCCGGAGCAATGCCTTCGACATCGAGCGACCGGCGCGACTCCCCCATGGGTATTTCGCCGACAAGGTTCCCGCGATCCGCAAATGGTTCACCAGCCTTCCGAGGGTCAATCGATCCGACATCAATGCCTCGTACCTGGCGAGGTTCGGCGCGACGATGGTCCCTCTCGAGCTCACGAACCACGAGGGCCACTTCGTGCGCATCGAGCAATCCCTGAGCTTCTTCCTTGAGTGCGTGAAATCTCACACGGCGCGCTTCGTCCCGACGGTCAGCCGCTACTTCAGCTACCACGTTCCTGGCGCGCGCCCGGTCAAGCGGACACGGCAATCTAATGACTTCTTCAACCACAGTGCCACCGCTTTGCCCAGTTCGAATGCCAAGGTCTACCTTGCGCAGGCCTCCATCAGCGATCTCCCCGCAACCATGAAGGAGGATGTCCCTACGCCCGATCTAGTTCTACGAGCCGGTAGAGGCGATGTGTATGCTTCCTCTATCTGGCTAGGGACTGCGCCGACCTACACTCCACTCCACCGTGATCCCAACCCGAACCTCTTCGTGCAACTGGCAGGCCGAAAGGTCGTCAGACTATTTCGGCCCGGAATTGGCCATGCCATTTTTGCAAAAGTACAAGAGGAGATCGGCGCTCGCAGCTCTGCCACTATCCGCGGGGACGAGATGATGCAAGGGACGGAGAAGGAGGCATTGGACAAGGCGGTGTGGCATTCGGATGGCTCCGCCGGCCACGAGGTCTGGGAGACTGAACTGGACACCGGAGATAGCTTATACATTCCCAAGGGCTGGTGGCACAGTCTGAAAGGTGTCGGGTCCGGGATGACGGGATCAGTAAGTCTTCACGTAGACTGCTTTGCACTCTGAAGTGGCTGCTAACAGGTTCTCAAGGTAAATTGGTGGTTTCGTTAGTGGTCTAAATCATGACTGCAACGAGAACTTGTCGGATTAACGAGAACGAATCATGAAAGCAACGAATGAAATGCAGAACAGAAGCGTCAGCCCTAGCGGCTGTTCGTTATCTTGTAGAACTCGGGCGCATATTCTACCAACCACGATTTTTCTACTTTGGTCAAGTCACGAATGAAGACCTTCTCCCCAGTTTCCATAGCTTCAGTGAACACGACCCAGTCAGCTTTCCGATTGAAGAATAAACTCGAAGGATGGACATGCAGCGACATGCCGCCGTTGACCGTTTTGAAGGTCCCGTCGGGTTCCATCCGTGCCGCATGAGCAAAATATCCGCTGGTCAGGCAGCGCCGAAGAGATTCTGATTTAGGGACGCCACCGGCGCGAAGAACATCGTTGCTGGACAATGACTCCTGAACATCGAGACCAAATCTCTCCAGATGCCGTTTGAGCTGCGCGCGAATTGAGACGGCCTTCGTCATCGATTTGTAATTCAGGAAGTGCTGCTTGCACCATCCTGCGTCCTTCTTACCCATGGTGACAAATGCTTGATATACGTTGAGCAAGGTCAGGTGGTCGCCCTCTTCCGCTGCAAATAAACGACGCGAGACCTCTTCTGCCTTTTTGGTGTCATGACTGAACCAAACGTTGCCTTGCAAGCTGATCATAGCTGCTATAGTGAGCATCTCCGATAAGCAGCCGAATGTGGCCGCAGATAGTAGGCATTTCCCTAGCATAGGCTCGAGTGCCATCTCAGCCATGCGGATGCCAAGCGGTCTTGTCAGTCTGGCGTAGTCGTCGAGAACTCCGAGAGAGAAAAGGAGTTCCAAGCTCCTAGCAATCTGTTCGGCTGGTGGAGGGGCGATGAAGTCGAATCGTACAACATTATCAATTCCCAATGCTTTCAATTGCAATATCAGCGGTGCGAGGTTCGACCGTTGGATTTCTGGAGTCGTGGTCTCTCCGAGCGCATCGTAGTCTTCCTCGAGGTAAAGACGATAACATTTCCCCGGCTGAGTTCGACCTGCACGTCCAGCTCTTTGCGTTGCGGACGCTTTTGAGATAGGAGTCGATACCAGTGTTTCGATTCCCGTTGTTGGATCATAGGCGCGCAGCTTGACGAAGCCGCAATCGATCACGTAGACAATTCCGTCGACCGTGATGCTAGCTTCGGCAATGTTCGTTGCACATACAACCTTCCTTGTATGTTCTGGCGCCGGCTCAAAGACATACATCTGCTCCTCTGCGGACAGGCCC
This sequence comes from Ramichloridium luteum, assembly GCA_002368545.1. Taxonomy (NCBI): domain Eukaryota; kingdom Fungi; phylum Ascomycota; class Dothideomycetes; order Mycosphaerellales; family Dissoconiaceae; genus Ramichloridium; species Ramichloridium luteum. The sequence goes on from MTSC01000004.1 coordinate 699,144, forward strand.
GCAAACAGAGGTAATGCTAAAAGCTTGCGGGACTCGCCCTGGACCTCATGCATATGATCCTGAATCTTCTCCATCAAAGACTCGATCTCGCCCCGTCCGGTCAGGAAAACCAGGATGTCGCCCTCAGTCTCCGAATTGTGAATGTCGACAATGGTTCGTAGAGCACACTCGACGTAATCTTCTGTAGGCTCATTTAAGTAATGGATGTCAACGGGGTAGGCGCGGCCTTCAATGCAAATAATTGTTCCTTCGGCTTTCGTTTCAAAGACCTCAGCAGCATCAGTACGACTGAAAAAGTCAAGAAACTCTTCTGCTTGAAGTGTCGCTGAGCTGATTATGATTCTGAGGTCAGGTCGTCGCTTGTGGATCTTTTTCAGAAGGCCGAGCAAAACATCAGAGCTGAGGCTTCGTTCGTGGGCTTCGTCGACCATGATGACGCTGTACCTCGACAATAGAGGATCCACTAGGGCTTCTCTCAGGAGCAATCCATCTGTGAGGAACTTGACTCGTGTTGCAGCAGAGGTTACATCTTCGAATCGAATCGAATACCCGACATCCTGACCCAGCTCGCATCGCATCTCCTCGGCCACCCTCTTCGCGACAGTCGTTGCGGCAATCCTCCGCGGCTAGCTTGTCCCTGTTAACAGCTGTCATCGATCGTGAATCATGAATCGGAGGGACTGTGACATGCTTGTGTAATGGCGATGAGCTTGCCATTGGCTGTCCATCCTGCTGCATCCAGAAATTGAGGAAGTTGGGTTGTTTTGCCACTTCCCGTTTGCCCAACCAAGGCTGTGATGGGATGGGTCTCAATTGTGTGGAGTATGCCTTCCTTATGTCTAGCGATCGGCAGAAGAGCGGACGGTTGGTAAAGAGCCGGGATGAAGCTTTCGAAGTCAGCCATGCTTGAGTAATGATGAGGAAGAATGTCGCATCCGTAGAATTGAATGCATGCACGAATGGACCCGGTAGGCCCGGTAGGAACCAGAATCACCGGATATTAGTGGAGCTTAAGAGCGGTTTGAACCGCTCAAAGATAATGCGCCCACATTTTGTCGTGCCAATATCACTCAAAATGACCTTCCTCAAGATGAGTGGAGAGCTTAGGGTTTGGTTTCGTCTTTTCTCGAGCTTAGGGTTGTGAGGCAGAAGGTAGAGACGCTCGGACCACTTTATGATGTAGGCCCGCACAGCCCCACGACCCACCAAGCTTGCGTCAGTCGCAGGCGTCAGAATTGTGAAGCTATTTGCTTAACTACCCAAGACCTGGCTTGGAAACACCCTTGCTTTGCGCCTCTTAATTCTCCGCAGCATCACGATAGGTTCAGTTGCGCAAACGACGCCTTCACCCTTAGCCCCCGTACTGCGATCGATACCGACCTGCCGCTACCGAATTCCAGCCAGCCAGGCGACTTGAGCTATGGCGGAGCCACGCCCTGTTTCACCTTTGCGGCCAGAGGAGTCAGCTACAACCCGAGAAGAGCCTGACTTTGACGACACTGAGCAAGAGATTGGTACCGTGTCTCCTGAAGGCCATGAGACGCAGGTCAAACCCCCCGCTGTGTCTCCATCTCCAAAGCCAAGAGTGCAATTCCAGGAGCACCATGAAGAAATCCCGCCCGCGAAGCCACCTAGGCCCGTGGACCCGATGCAGCAGGCGGAGAATACACTCATCGAAGCTTTCCCTTCAATCGACGCCAAAGTTGTCAAGGCTGTGCTTGTAGCAAGTGGCGGCAAAGTAGAGCCAGCGTTCAATGCACTGCTAGGCATGTCTGACCCAGACTTCCGGGCGGAGGACGCGGCGCCGCCTCCCCAGCCCCCTCGGCCGTCGCAACGTCAGCCGCTTAGTCAAATGGAGGCCGATGAGCTCTACGCTCGACAGCTTGCAGAGCAGTACAATGATGCTGGCCAGCGTTCACAAAACCGGTACAACCAACGGGAACCTGGTCGCCGCGGACCAAACCAACAGCGATCTGACTACGACGACGATCGCGACCACAGCTTCTTCGACGATGATCTGCCCGAAATTGGAAGAAACATTCAACAAGGATTCTTGGAGACGCAAAAGAAGGTCAATTCCTGGATCAGCAATTTCAAGAAGCGATTGGATGGAGAGCCAGACGATGACGACTTGTATTCGTCTTCACAAGCAGGCTCAAGACAGAACACTGGTGAATGGCCAGGAAGGCAGAACTTTGGCTCTAGCCAAAGTGAACAACTCCACGGCATCAGGAACCTTGGCGAGAATCGACGGAGGAGCACCGAAGCACAAAGATACGATGCCGACCCCCATGAATTCAACGAGGACGAGTTTGAGCGGCTAGAGCTCAGAGATGATGAGGCTCGTAAGTAGAACAAAAAGTTTACTATAACGTGCATGACTGACATTTATTTAGCACCGCCACAACCTCCGCGAACGAGTAGCCGAAAGGGCGCCAACCCGAACCTCTTCAAGTCGCAGCCTCCGTTACCTCCACAGGGCGGACCTGTTGACGAGGTGGATGCCGCAGATCGTAAGCTGGCCGGAAAAGATGCTGGCGACGCCGACAAGAACAAGAAGTGGCAGCCGCTGACGAGTGTAACGCCGCATCCTGAAGATGATAATGATCCTTTCTCAGTGGGCGATGACGAGGACGAGAAGGAGAAGACAGAGGACACGCGCAAGGAAGATTCTGAACGTCTGAAAGAGGCTGCGCGTAACAGCATCAGCAGTCCTGCAGGAACAAAACCTTTGGAGGAGAGCAAACAGGTTGGAGTGAAGGACAAAGATGCCGAAGAGTTATTGAGCGGCAAGAAGGCTTGATGAGGGGTGGAAGGGGCTTGGTAGTCAACTGAGTCGAGACCGAAGAAATCGGTGTAAGATTGTAATGCCACGCAGCATTTTTAACCGAATTCTACATCACAATGTCTTCCAATGACACTCGAATTGTCACCTCATTCAGCGCGTGTCCGCATGGAAGGTGTTTCGGCGCGGGGAAGCGTTACCTGCTCTCTGGCGGCAAAAACAGGGTAACGTCTATCCCTATGACCCGAGACGCACTGTGTCCCGAGACACATTTTGGAAATTGCCTTTTATTATCATGTCGTTCGTATCTCATACAGAATCAATGCTTGCACATTCAAGAACAAGTTGAGCTCTGTATCATATCCAAAATTGGTGTCTCCTTGACGATCTCGTCACCTGCTGTCGGCATGTTCGCTCCTGTAGCTGAATGCGGCGTAAAGTTTATACTTCTTTAAGCGGTCATACTCCTCGATTTTGGCAAACAAAAATCTAATGTAATGCAGTCTATCGGGCAGAGAGCAAGCTTCTTAATCCAAACCTTATTTAATTTGCGCGTTATGAAAGCATGAAGTTTTGAATCCAAAGCATCGAAAGTTGATGAGATGCGGGCGTGGCTGAAGGGATGAACTTGCGCCATGTGTGGCGCAAACATTGCGGCACAGTTGGTCACATTCTAGAACTATCTATGGCGACGTGGCATCTGCATCTGCGCCATCTTCCAGTCATCCTAATCGTGAATGCCCAGAGAACAACAACCACCTGCCAACATCGAGTCGTGTCCTGACGATGGATCCAGCCAGCTCGGTCCTTGCACGACCGAGACCTGAAGGGGTTCCCAATTCGTATCGCGCCCTTGCCGATCATGCTAGTGTCCCATGTTCTACCCTCCACCTCCGCGCACGTGGCCGACAATCGATGCGCGCAAAGGCCGAGCATCAGCAATACCTCACTTCCAGCGGGACCGGCCGCTCTCGAGCTCCTGTCACACATATCCATGCTGGGCCGCGCGATTTTCCAATCCCGAAAGCCGCCAGGTAAGAATTAGGCCAAACAGAGCCGACACCCTGAGCTCAGAACGAAAAGAGTCGCAGCATTGGAACCGCCATGAAAAGAACATAGATGGAAATATTTTAAGATGGTTCGTTGAGACCGAATGTGTCCTCAATAAACCAGCTGTCTTGGCCGAGATCATGCATGACATGTAACTTATTGATCCGGCGATCTATAGAGTACTTGCATCATGTACTCACCTCATTATTGAACCACAGATAATGAGAACGATCTTAGCAAAGATAGCGCGGAAGTGGTCGGCTGCCAAGCTTTTGCATCCGTGACTTCCAAACTGTCAACAGATTGTATCCGAGACTTCATTCCCATCGTTGGTGGAGCCTTGCCATCATCATCCGGCCGGTGAAAGTCATTGGTCCTCGCAGTCAGCTGCATGACAAAGAGTGCACGTGCTTGATGATGTGGAGGCTTAGCGACACGACGTGCAAGGCTGTGCGATTCGACCAGAAGCCGCCACGAGTCGCAGCCTTACAGCACCCACCCCTCGAATTCCCGATCTCTCGCCCTTTCTCACCTTCACGCCACCTCATGTGTTCATTTGTTGTGTCACTACCAAGCCAAAAGTCGCTTTGCACCATTCTGCTATCCGCGTTGGAGTCTCCTAGATGCATAGATGACGAAGCCGCAGTCGGCACAACCAGCGTATCACAACCACACTCATCATGCGCTTGCTGAAGCGAAACGACAAAGGCGATTTCGTCTTTACCGCCATGCTACACGACCCTCCGCCATACGCCATTTTATCACATACATGGAGTACAACGGAAAACGCCGAAGAAGTAAGCTATCAAGACATGCTCAACCGGTCAGCCCGAGAGAAAGAGTCATTTGCCAAGATCAGGTTCATGGCAGAGCGGGCTGAAGCGGAGAAAATTGAGCATTTCTGGATTGACAATTGCTGCATCGACAAGCGCAATGACGCAGAGGTCTCGACAGCTATCAGATCTATGTACAAATGGTATCGCGACGCTACGGTGTGCTTCGTCTACCTTGCCGATGTCTCGCTCAAGAAGAGAGATCACGATGAACAGCGAGTGTGGGATGGCAACTTTCGCAACTGTCGGTGGTTTACGCGAGGGTGGACGCTGCAGGAATTGATCGCACCCAAACGTGTGGAATTTTATGCACGAGGGGAATATCTTGGAAGTCGGGCAAGTCTTCGTGAACAAATACACGAGATCACTGGAATAGAGATCGATGCATTGCAAGGTACATCACACGAGAAGTTTCCGATCTCCACACGGCTTCGCTGGGCGACAGGGCGTATGACGACTTACGAAGAAGACTACTTTTATGCACTTATGGGCTTGTGCGAGGTTGTCATGTCGCCCAAATATGGCGAAGGCCAAGAATCGGCAAAGATGCGATTGGGAAAAAGAATCAGGGAGCGTCATGGCGAGGTGGCACTAAGTTCACTCATGAATCTTGGCAGTCAAGAGCCTCGAAAGGTCCATTACGAAAATGCACAGCAACGTGAATGGACTTTAGATATGCTTCGATTCGAGACGATCGACTCTCGGAAAATGGATATCAAGAAAGCGATGAAGGAAACGTGTGGCTGGATATTGCAAAACCCTATATACCTTGCCTGGAGAGGTTCTCAGCCAACAGAGGAGCAATCTGGATTTCTCTGGATCAAGGGCAAACCGGGAGCCGGCAAGTCCGTTCTTGTGAAATATCTGGATACACATATTTCTGGGAACCAAGAGCCAAACGCCATTTATCTCTCATTTTATTTCCATGCCCGTGGAGAGCGACTCGAGAAATCCTTGGAGGGCATGTACCGATCACTGCTGGTGCAATTACTGGAGCGAAGCCCGGAGCTACAATCAGTCTTAAGTGACTCTCGGCAGATTTCTGGCAATGCTTTTGTGTCCCTGCACACATTATCCAGGCTTCTTTCCGCCGCTATCATGAAGCTGCAGCACCATCGCTTGTACTGCTTTATCGACGCTCTTGATGAATGCCATGATTCGGATATGCAGCAAATGATCACTTTCTTCCGGGAACTTTGTGAAGAAGCTGCAGAGAAGGGAAAGCATGTTAGTGTCTGCTTTGCATCCCGTCATTATCCGTCACTTGACATTCCGACCGAGTTAACGCTCGTGCTTGAAGATCTCGATGAACACCGGAACGACCTTGGCAGATATGTCAAAAGTCAAAAGTTTACGAGCGGATCTTCAAGCAAATTTAAAAGCATTCCTGAACAAGTGCAGAACACCATACTGGCGAAGGCCAATGGTGTATTTCTATGGGTGGTGTTGGTAGTCGAGATTTTGAAAAAAGAGTATGTCAGAGGAAATGCTCATACAGTCAAGCAAAAACTTGAGCAGATTCCACAAGACCTCACAGATCTTTTCCGAAGCATCGTGACACGCGATCAAGAGAATGTCCACGAGCTTTTGCTATGTCTAAGGTGGATACTGTACTCAAAGAGGCCGCTAGCACTAAGAGAGTTCTATTTTGCTATGCTGGCTGGCGATGATGGAAAAATTCTTGAATGGAAATGCTACTTTTCAGGACATACAGAAGAAGACGCAGACGACATGATCCTTGATTATCTTCGAAACTGCTCCAAAGGATTGGCCGAGCTCACCAAAGGCAAAAATGGACGCGTACAGTTCATTCATGAATCCGTGCGGGACTTTTTGGTCATGGAAGGCGGCTTCGAGCACATCGAACCAACTTGCAACTCCTCAGCCCACGGTGCCCACGAAGCTCTGAAACAGTGTTGCATTCGTGGAATCCAGATCGACATGAATATTTGCTGGCAGATGATGGGCTTAACAGTGGCCGCCGACCAAGAGATCACAGCATGGCGGCCCTCCCGTCGGCGAAGTGAACGTGCTTTACTGAGAAGTCGGTTACCCTTTTTAGACTACGCCAGTGAGATGGTTTTCTATCATTCAAACGAAGCAGCTCCGGAAATCTCGCAGGAAGGCTTTATTGACCGCCTTGATCTTCCCAGATGGTTTCAAATCGCCAACCTTTTGCAGCAGCACGATATCAGCATATATGCACCCGATACCACTCTCGCGTATATTCTTGCGGAGAGAGATTGTGCCAATCTCCTTAGATTGCTTGCTTGTCGCCAATGCGATTTTACTCTATCCAGCCAAAATCGCAATCGGACGCCATTGATTGCTGCTTTCGCGAACAAGAGCAAGGAAGCTGCTAAGGCGATACTGGAACGGGAATGCGCTGAAAATCCTGCCAAGATTGTCCAGGAGGTCGTTGTGGATAATTATAAAGGACGACAAGCGTATGACTTACGTCAGGGACAAGACGCGTGGCGTTGGGCAATAGAGCAAGGATGGCCTAGTTTGGCTAGATACTTCTTGCGTGATGACCAACTTGATGCAGAAGTGCTAAGTGCGCTCTCCAAGTTCTTATATTCCGTTTCGGAAACAGGCAAGATCAAGGTCGCAACGCTCTTGATCGAGCGCGGTGCCAATGTGAATGCGCAAGGCGGCTGGTATGGCAACGCCCTCCAAGCTGCATCAGCTAACGGTCACACCGAGGTCGCAACGCTCTTAATCGAGCGCGGTGCCAATATGAATGCGCAAGGCGGCAGGTACGGCAACGCCCTTCAAGCTGCAATAGCTTACGGTCATACCGAGGTCGCAACGCTCTTGATCGAGCGCGGTGCTAATATAAATGGGAAAGGCGGCGATTACGGCAACGCCCTCTATGCTGCAATAGCTAACGGTCATACCGAGGTCGCAATGCTTTTGATCGAGCGCGGTGCTAATATGAATGAGAAAGGCGGCGATTACGGCAATGCCCTTTATGCTGCAATAGCTAACGGTCACACCAAGGTCGTAACGCTCTTAATCGAGCGCGGTGCTAATATGAATGCGCAAGGCGGCAGGTACGGCATCGCCCTCCAAGCTGCAATAGCTTATGGTCACACCGAGGTCGCAACGCTTTTAATCGAGCGCGGTGCCAATGTGAATAAGGAAGGCGGCGATTACGGCAACGCCCTCCAAGCTGCAATAGCTTACGGTCACACCGAGTTCGCAACGCTCTTGATCGAGCGCTCTTGATCGAGCGCGGTGCCAGTGTGAATGCGCAAGGCGGCTGGTACGGCAACGCCCTCCAAGCTGCATCAGCTAACGGTTTTACTGCAATTGCGACATTGTTGGAAAGTTGTGGTGCTAATCATATGAACACACAAGGTGGGAAGTAAGTTTTCTAGCTCCGCGGGTATGGCGTCTCTGTGTCCGTGTTTTTGACTTATACATGCTGTGATATTCCTCAACTTGCTAGCCAGATAAGGGGTAGGATCTCTCCCCCATTTTTTGGTTTTCTTGTTATCAGATTTCTTGTCAAGATGCGTTTATGGGGAGTGTGCAATGTTGTATTCCTGTGTGCTGAGTGCAGATGCTTCTAGAAATCTGATAGCCGTATCAGCCACGCGCTGCATCAGCCACGATGCTTCAGTCAGCTGTGCCTGGTAAGCAAGCTCAGCCATATAGTGTGGCGGCTGTTTCATGTTGTCTCGGGACACAGTGCGTCTCGGGTCGCAGGGACAGACGTTACATCCGCTAGTCCCCTGGGGCTACTGTCCAATAGCGGCCTTTGGGCTTGTGAACGGACTTAAGCCGCAGAAATTCTGAAAATCTACCGCTCGAAATTTTGGGACCGAAATCCCATGCTCTGAAGCACCGATCATTGGAAGCGATTGAACAATGGCGCCAGCTCACAAGAAGCAGAGGCTGTCTAATGGCAGTGCTGTTGCGCTTGACCATATCGGAGAGGCACCTGCCGGTGATATTTCAACAACTTCCTCACCCACAAAGAAACCTGATCAGCCGAAGCGATCGCTCTTCGTGCGCTCATTGCCTGAAGACACCACCACGGAGTCCCTGACGACATTGTTTTCAGAGTCGTACCCGGTTAAGCATGCGACCGCGATTCTGGACCCGGCGACAAAGAAATGCCGTGGCTACGGCTTCGTTACCTTCGCAGATGCGGAGGATGCTTTGCGTGCGAAGAAGGAGTTTAATGGACATGTTATTGATGGCAAGAAGCTGCGGGTAGAGGTGGCTGAGCCGCGCCACCGAGAAGGCGAAGGTGCTGGCAAGGAGAAGCTGCAGAAAGAGCAGGAACAAGCTCAACTGCCGCCGAAGTTGATCGTCCGCAATTTGCCCTGGTCGATTAAGGGATCGGAGCAGTTGACGAAGCTGTTCATGAGCTATGGCAAAGTGAAGCAGGCATACGTACCCAAGAAAGGTCCTGGTCTGATGGCGGGATTTGGTTTCGTCATCATGCGCGGTCGGAAGAACGCTGAGAAGGCTATCGAAGGCATCAACGGCAAAGAGGTTGATGGCAGGACATTAGCTGTCGACTGGGCAGTCGAAAAGGCAGTATATGAAGATCTCCAGACTAATGATGAGTCTGAAGCGAACCCAAAGAACGTCGATGCTGAGGAGGACGATGAAGAGGCGGATTCAGCGTCTGACGAAGAGGAGGGCGCTGAGGTGTCAGCTGGCACTGATGATGAAGTGGACGAAGAGGAGGACAACGAGGACGGCGAAGATGTCGATGATGATGATATCGAGGACGAAGATGACGACGAAGAAGACGATTCCAGAAACAAGACGGAGGACAAATCGCTCACCATGTTCGTGCGCAACCTTCCGTTCACATGTACGGACGAGGATCTTGAAGATCATTTCACGCAATTCGGCAGCGTTCGTTACGCTAGAGTGGTCATGGATCATAACACGGAGCGATCTAGAGGTACTGGATTTGTGTGTTTTTACAACAAGGAAGATGCGGACAATTGCCTTCGGAACGCCCCGAGAGGCCAAATACTCACTGGCCCCAATGCGATCAAACCTTCAACATCAAATCAAGCCTCACATTCGATTTTACAGAATGACAATGCGGATCCCACGGGAAAGTATACGTTGGACGGGCGTGTCCTACAAGTCACTGCTGCAGTCCCTAAGTCAGAAGCTAGCCGGCTAACAGATGAAGGTACGGCACATCGGACGAAGCGCGACAACGACAAGCGAAGACTGTACCTGCTCTCCGAAGGCACCATATCCTCGAAATCGAAGCTCTACGAGAAGCTCTCGCCATCCGAGAAAGCCATGCGAGAGGCGAGCGCTAAGCAACGCAAATCGCTGATCGAGAGCAATCCTTCCCTCCACCTCAGCCTGACGAGATTATCGGTGCGCAACATTCCTCGCAGCATTGGCTCCAAGGAGCTGAAAGCACTAGCGCGTGATGCTGTGGTCGGCTTCGCGTCAGATGTCAAGAGTGGCGTGCGCGAGAAGCTTTCCAAAGAGGAGCTTGCACGCGGAGGCGAGGAGATGCAGTCTGCCGAAGTGGCTCGTAAGCGTGCTGGCAAAGGTATTGTCAAGCAAGCGACGGTCGTTTTCGAAGGGGCCAGTGGTACCAAAGTCGGCGAGGACTCAGGCGCCGGACGCAGTAGAGGCTACGGCTTCATTGAATACTATACCCACAGAAATGCACTGATGGGCTTGCGCTGGCTCAATGGCCACGCTGTTGGCTACCAAGTCACCGAGACCAAGAAACAAGTTACTAAAGAAGACGTGGAAGATCGAAAGAAACGACTGATTGTGGAGTTCGCCATTGAGAACGCCCAAGTTGTCATGCGAAGAAAAGAGAAGGAAGAAAAGGCGCGCTCCCGAAGCAAAGCTTTCAAAGAGATGTCTGCAGAGGAGAAGCTTGCTGCCAAGAAGGCTGGTCCTCCTGGCAAAGACTCTGCGCGTAAGCGGAAGCGCGGTCAAGAGGCAAAGTCGGAAGACGCTGCCGACAGAGAGACCGAGAAGTCGAAGAAGGATGGAGACGAGAAGCTCGCGCGGCGGAATCAAATCATTGGGCGCAAGAGAGCCGTACGAAGGGCGCGAAAGGGGGGCAAATGAGGTGAAGCACGCATGTAAAATAGGTACTCCTAGCCATCGCAGTCAGGAATATCAACAACGCATCTGCAAAGGCTGACATTGATTACTCGGACTAGTCTCTGTGTAGCTACTGGACTATCAACGAATAGGTATGGGTTGAGACGTCAATTAAGAACACAAGAAACTGGAATTTAAATTGGCCTAATGCACATGTATGTAGGACTGCATGATGCACTCTTTCGACATTGACGGGCTTGACCTAGACAGGTCTTTAGACTCCGTCACATGCGACTCGTACCAAAGCCATTTGTGCAAGCTGCGCTGCACAGCTGCAGATTCTCCACCCGGTGGTGCATCATTGTTACGGAGGCCCATGCTCGCACGATAGTAGTCTACATGACGATAGTCTTGGTGCAGGTCGTTGAGTGGTGGATGGTGCACGTCCGCGAGTTGGGCACTGCATATCAGCAAGGACGTGATCAATAGCACGGTCGCGGGAAAATCAAACAGCGATCCTGGATAGTTGATGCTTGGTACCAGCATGTGATAAAATCATTCCATTCTTATACCACCTGCCAGTTCAAGTCAACGCATTTTGCAATCCATTGAACATTCAGCCGCTCCATACACCACGTTATTGTGAACAAAGCCGATTATTGAGAAAATCCTATACACAAAACGCTTAGGATAGCCAAGAGACCAATCACAATGTGTCAGGTATAGTGCATCCGCCTGATCTTCAAGCTAGTGTATCAACCCGTCGCAGGTAGCTCACTATCACCTATAGTACGAATTGATTCACTTCCAATGCGCACACGTTGGGCGCCGATTAATCAGGCACTGCCACTTCGCGCGGAACGATCCGAATCATCAATGCCTCTCTCCTTGTCCGGTGAAGCGAGAATGGGTTTGCGCAGATCAGGGTTGTCCCGAATGCAGGCTGCCGGCCTCGAACCGGCGCGCTTGTCCACGACGGAAGATGGACAGAGCTCAAGGACTGCTATGAAGGGGAGATACGCAATCGGCGGAGGAGGGGCACGCAAGCCGAGTAAACTACTGAATGGTGAACCGTGAGGTTAACAGCACTCCAAAATGTTATGCGGTGTTCATGATTCGGAATTCGAATGAAATTGCACGATACAATCCACGAGTCTTCGGACAAGTACTGTAGTAAAGCCAGACAACAATGATATAATGAATTTATATTATGTTAGCTTTATAACATTTTATTTGGTGGCCTTTTCCTTGGGCGTCCAAGTGATCTCTGCTCCAGGCTAAGTTTAAGAGTTTGTGAGACGCAAGCAGATATCGTACTTCGTAAATCGCATGGCATGCAGACTCTTCGTGATGCGGGGAATGCACGAATCTCAGGAGATATATATCGAAATGGTCTTCGCAGACCCTCGGAGCTTCAAGTGCGCCTCGTATATCGCACAGTACGTCCACGTCTTAAGGTCTTTGCGCCACAGCCAATGCACTGACACCGGGAGATGGGTATATGTAAAGTAGTCTTCGTAGATTTTCTGGATGCTAGATTGGTTTCACTTGCGTTGCACTGCTGGATGCACTGGTTACTTCGCTCTCATGTCATATTTCTGAACGACGTATTGAACCCGAGGAAGCAATCATGACAGGGAGCAAGGGAGGCCCGCGGGTCCTCATTGTAGGAGGCAGTATTGCAGGACTTGCTCTTGCAAACATGCTCGAGCAATCTGGTATCGACTTTCTTGTTCTTGAGAAGTACCAGATCGCTCCTCAAATGGGTGCCAGTATCGCCTTGCTCCCAAATAGCACACGCATTCTCGACCAGATCGGCTGCTGGGAGGCTCTCATCGAAGGTGCGAAAGCATCCGATGCCTTCAAATTCATGCAGATCCGGGGCCCGGATGGCAAGCTGCTTGCGGCACAGGGTCGACAATTCGGGCATACAGTCGAGCAGAGGTAGGTATCTCAGTATCCGCACTCCACGTGTGGGCATCCTGGTATGAACGTACTCTGACTCAGTATGCAGGCTTGGATACCGCCCAGTCGCTCTTGAACGTCGAGTGCTTATTCAAGTGCTCTATGACAATCTCAAGCACAAGAAGAAAGTTCTCACGAAGAAAGCTGTAGCGCAAGTCAGACAGTTACCGGGCAAGGTAGAGGTCGTCACGAAGGATGGCGAGGTCTTCACAGGCGATATCGTTGTCGGTGCGGACGGCATCCACAGCACAGTACGCAAGGAGATGTGGCTACAGGGCAAGAAAAGCCATCCGACCAGCTTTTGCGGAGAGTCGCAATCAGGTGAATAGGATTATGGCTTTCTACTTGCGTTCCAACGAGCTGACAACTTGGAAAATAGCTTCCATAGAATTCTCCTGCATTTTTGGGATGTCTAAACTGAAGGAGGGTTTCCCTCGCGACACTACATTGAACGGACAAGGCCCTGGTTACGCATATCTTGTCATGGATGGGCATGATGATATCGTGTTTTGGTTTCTCTTCACTAAGGATGCAGCAAAAAAGCGCGGTCTCTGGGACTCGATTCCTCGATATACTGATGCTCAAAAAGAGGCCTTAGCAGCCAAGCATTTGCGGGACAACATCACGGAGAGCCTTACCTTCGATGACTTGTACAAGACACAAGTCATGTCTACGCTGCAGGCTGTCCCCGAGGTGGTATTCGACAAGTGGTACTACAATCGCATTTTCACCATAGGTGATGCAGCGCACAAGGTGCGATGAATTCTCGCTCAAGTTAGTCCATGCCCCCAATCTAACCATCGCAGTTCAACCCCATCGGTGGTCAAGGAGGGAGCAACGCCATTGAGGATGCAGCAGCCCTGACGAACCATATTGTGAATGCTCTGAAAGGGTGCAGTGGCCAAATGCTCTCGGATAACGACATCAACGCACTCTTTGAAAGAACGCAGACCGAACGCATGGCGCAAGTGAAACATTTCCACGATTACTCGCATCTGATTCAGAACATAAACGCGAGAGCTTCAGTGTTTTGGAGAGTCATTGCTTACATCGTCCCTCGCCTTGGTATGGACTTCGCAGCTCATGCCCTGACCGAATCTCTCCGACCAGCAGTGCGCCTCAATCGACTGCCAATCAAGACCCCAAAGTTTGCAGACTCATGGCTTGACGAGCAGCCGTCCAGACCTTGGGCATCGTTGGTGCCTCTACAGACGTTGTCCGTGCTGGTTTCGGCGACGCTTATGATTCCTGCAACTCTGAAAATTATCATGTCGCAACCGAGCACGGACATGAGCGATCCTTCCCTGCAATTCCTTGGAGCACCTCTCAAAGATCACTTCACTGGCGTTTCAGCGATCGATGAAGTCCTACGGATTCTTGTCGTCGCGTTTTCTGACGCAGTCAGCTGGCAGGATGAAGGACATTCCCTGCAATTCTTCTACTTGCTCGTCTTTCTGGTACCCATCCTCGTGGTGTGGTACGTGGAGGGTAGCCGTAAAGGCAGTGCGTGGACGCTGATCGCGAGGTGAGTCCCGATGTTCCTCGACTCGTCGTTAGTGATGCACTGACCTGAGACTGCACAAGACCATCGGCGTATGGGCTTTTGATGAATATCGCCGGCATCGGCGTCATTGGGCCTCTATATGCCGTCATGAACTCTCTACGTGATTGCGGCACGGTATATACCACTGCCAGTCGACGTGCCGTTCCTGTGGCGTTGGCGAAGTGGATTCTGCCTTCGATCCTGATCGGCTATGGGCTGCCAACGCTCATGATGTTCCGCACTGACTTGGATCCCGAGCACCATCAAGTCCTCATTGCAGCTTGGCAATTTGCTGCGATTCCGGTCAGTCTTCTGCTGACTTGTCTAGCATGGGTCAGCGAGAGCTTGGCCGGGGAAAAGAAAGCGCAGCTTGGCCAATATCGAGATGCCGATGCCGTCTATCTAGACCGCGCATATCGAGCTGTCTTTGTCCTATGCCTGATCGTTCACCTCGCAACAGCGTACTGGATCGCGTACTCTTCTAATGAGCTCGTTACATTCTCGCGATTGCTCCTTCCAACAGGCGTCGCGGTCGAACCGCGCCCAGATACCATCGCATCGTTCATGTTCACCATCTTGCGGTGGGATCACCTCTTCGCGATCATCATTTTCTGGATGTACGGATGCTTCACGACTCTGACTATGCGCGGCACGGGGACCATTACTAGCGGGACTTTAGTCAAAGTGCTTGCAGCCTTTTCTGCAGCACAAGTGGTGACAGGCCCTGGCGCTGCATTGATGGGATTATGGCTTTGGCGCGAGAGAACCATGCGCATGCCAATCCAAGGCCGATTATAACTGGTGCCTCGAGTTGCTCGTTGCAGAGGTAATCGCTACTTACAGGCGGAGTCTTTGTGAGAAAAAGACTTTGGTTCGAATGATTGGATCATGTGGGTATTCGGTCGTGACTGTGGCATGAAATGTTCCCACAACGAAAGGCATGAATTAACAAGGAATTCCTCTCATCGGTTACTGATGCACAATATATCTGTGGCGGGCCCCCTGGTCACCGAGCTATCGCCATCACACTGTGCTGCTAATGCGCCTCTGTGCCTGATGGCGAATTGTAACGTGGCAAAGGCCATCTCTAGATCCTGTAAAAGTTAATGCAAGTCGTTGAACTGACCGTTGAGCGCGTGCACGTGAGGAGTTCTGTTACAAATTTAGCATCGCCCGGAGTGGCTCCCGGAACCGCTTCTTATCCTGCAGATGGCTGCGAGCGACGCGTCATTCAGGTCGTACCAATACGCGTGAGCGGACGAATCGCGTCCGCAGCCCCGGCTCTTCATGACTCCACTGCGCCCCGGCATCCGGGCACCTGGCAACACTGATGAATATTGTTGTCGATCGAGAACATCATGCCCTTGATGGTATCTCTGAGAATGGCGAGATTCTCAGGTGGCCGCTGTGACTTATCGATGACCGTGACTCGAAGTCATCTTCATCAGGCATTTCTTGATTGCACCGTCAGTGGGCTGGAGGAGTAAATCCATGTGATCCGACGGTTGTCTCTCTCTGGACCCGCACGTTCTCAACCCCTAATGTGCACAGCACAGGTGCTGGATCATCGATGGTGTGATGGAACGGCGATCCGGCTGAGCTTCGCCGGAATTCCTGCTGCACGGGCGACCCAGCCGGGATCCAGAGAAGGCGCAGCAATGTATACGGTGGCAATTGCGACAACGCGTGGATGCGTGCGAAGCTCGCATCATCGCGCTCTTGCCTTCCAAACGAAGGTAGGTTTGACATGGCATGGCATTGGTTGGACGCTGAAGGAGTCTTGGCCCGCCGTTGCGTTTGAAACGTCCTTCCAAGGCAGCGATGAACAAGTCTGGTGTGGTGTTGGTAAAGTAGGCCCAAAGTGTTACACCAAGGGTCATAATAATACCTGGTTGGCTGGGCCACCAGGACAAAGATCAACCCTGCATCGAAACTACCTACGTGCCTACTTATCTTGCTGCTATTTGACCTGGCTGTCCCTGCAAACATTGCATCTGCAACTCCGAACCATTTGAGCATCCGCCTCGATTTCGCATCATCATACCAACCACAGCGCTATCAATCGATCAAAATGCATGCATCATTCGTCCTCATCGCACCCTTTGCGGCTGCTGTTCTTGCGGCGACGGACTCTGTCTCCGTGACCACAACCACTGTGAGTAACGCTTCCAAACGCCATCGTTCAGCCAACGTTAACGGGTCAACAGGTTTCCGCAGCTGTCAGCTCCAGCTCCAGCTACTCCAACTTCGAGACTCAATTTACAAGCCAGACCAACTCGCTCGGCGTGGTCACTGGCCAGCCCTCGCTTCCCGCCGGCGTCAGCTCGTCGCTCTCCGTCGTCACGACCCAGCCGTCGGTCGTGACGAGCCAGCCCGAAGTGGCCACCATCCCCGCTGCGCTTCCGACCGGCATCAATACCATCTTTTTGGGAAACACTTCGTCGTTCCTCGTCAGCGTCGGCAGCTCCACCACTGTCGTCCTCAACTCTGAACAGGCTGCCCCCTACACGTCGAAGTCGAGCACCAGCAGCAGCTCCGAGACCCTCATGACAACTACCGAAACCACCACCTCGGGCTCCACTACGCACTCTGGCTCTACCGGCCACGTCAGCACGATCACGACCACGACCGCGACTCGTGCTTCTACGACGTCGTCCGCTGCGAGCACCTCGACCACGAGCGGCGCTGCTGATGCGAGCTTCAAGGCCGCTTCGGGGACCGCCTTCGGTCTCGGTGCGCTGCTCTTCGCTTTGATGTAGGGCAACTTGGCTCCCGGCACGTGAATTGACCGTCGTCTCACGGCAAACGGACTGGACTGTTTTCTCTTAATACTTTCTCGGGGGTCTCTCAAAAGCAAATGGCACTGTGGCTGCAATAGCTCTTGCAACTGGCATAGCCACCATCGTTAAACTGTTTTCTTCTCTTCATCATTCAATCATCCTTTCATGCAACAGAAATATTAAGTAATGCAAAGAATACCTAATGTCAACGTCTTCGTCTTTGACCGAAGTCGACCGATTGAGGTTTGGATACTTCCGACCTTTGATAGAACAGAGAGACTCGATCTGATCGATGAGTGCTTGAACGATGTCAAGTAGTAAGGTTGCGAAGATGCAGGTGGCTTGTGTGGAGATGTAATCGTGGACCCCATGAGGCCGTCGTGCAGGGACGCTAGCCCCGAATCTGCTCGGTCCCACCTTCCTAGCTCGTCAGTACGATGGTTGCCAACAACATTCAGGTCGTGGACACGTGAGATCAATGAGGGGGTTGTACTCACGACTGTGGTTGCCTGCAAGATCAAAGGTAGCTTCTCCAAGACACGCTATATCGACGCAATCCAAAATGTTCGAATACAAGATGGACGAATCTACTCTGAAGCAGTACCTCGCCGACGACCCTCCTACGGTCGTTCCGCTCAGCGTCAAGCCCCACTTCGAGGCATTGTCCAAGCAGGAGAAGAAGTATGCTCACTATATCAGCCGGGCGGCCTTCAGCGGTACCCGCATCAATTTGCGACAATGCTCGAAGGAATCGGAGCCGATCTTCGATTTCATCCTTGCTCTCCACAAGGCTTCTGGTGGTCAATGGAAGAAGCTGCAGTCCCAAGCCGGCATTTCCGACGATGACTTGAAGCACTTCTTGAGCTATGCTGCCCAATTCATCGGCAACCTGGGCAACTACAAGTCGTTCGGCGACTCCAAATTCATCCCTCGCCTTCCTGCCTCGTCGGTGGAGGCGCTAGCGAAGACCTCGCCCGAAGCCGAGAAACTGTGGGCAACGTTCAAGGATGATCTATACCAATCATCCATCAGCAAGATGCACCTTGGGTATCCTGATAAGGGCCACATCTCGACTTACTATATCGACACTCCGGAGAACCCAATCACCACCGAAGAGATCGAGATCACCTCCGATTTCATCAAGGACCAAGGTCTCATGCCAGAGAACACCCGTCTTCGGAAGACAAAGGAGGGTGACTTCGAGCTTCTGATCGCATCCGCCACCACGGAGCCTGCACAGCGAGATCTAAAGGAATCGCAGTGGACTCTGGGCGGGAAGCTGGAGGGGAAGAAACTCAGCCTTGTGTACGGCGATCATCACGTCGAGATGGGCAAGATTGCGAGCAATTTGTCCGAGGCAAAGAACAATGCTCTGAACGAGGTCGAGGCGAAGATGCAAGCCGAGTACGTGAAGGCGTTCCACGATGGTTCCATGTTTGCCCATCTCGAGTCACAGCGTCTGTGGATTAAGGACAAGGGACCGATGGTCGAATCCAACATCGGTTTCATCGAGACTTACCGGGATCCGCATGGCATTCGTGGCGAATGGGAAGGGTTTGCCGCGATGATCAACAAGGAGCGCACGAAAGCATTCGCCAAGCTGGTGGAATCGGCGCCGGAGAATGTTGGAAAACTCCCCTGGCCCGCGGCGTTCGAAAAGGACAAGTTCTTGTCGCCGGATTTCACATCACTGGAGGTCTTGAGCTTTGGGTCGGCCGGAATTCCTGCGGGCATCAACATTCCGAATTATGGTTCGTGACTTGGGAATTATCGCTTGTGTTCTTCTCATGCTAACGTTGATGGTAGATTCTGTTCGTCAGACCGAAGGTATGCAGCAATAGACTTGGTGGCATAGTGCTGGGGGGCATACTGACCGTTTGATAGGCTTCAAGAATGTTTCTCTCGGTAATGTACGTGTCATTGTGCATACCTAGGCCTTCTATCTGAAGCAGTGCTGACACATTTTAGGTCCTTTCTGCTGCAGCACCAAAGGAGCCGACACCATTCATCCGGAGCGAGGACCAGGCAGTCTGGGATCAGTACAAGGATGAAGCTTTCGAGGTGCAAGTTGGTCTGGTACGTACTCATCGATCAACCTCGCCTGCTTTGCAGCAGCTTACCTAGACTCAGCACGAACTCCTTGGCCATGGATGCGGCAAACTGCTTCAGGAGACCGAACCTGGCAAGTACAACTTTGATGTGAACAATCCACCAACCAGCCCCATCACCGGACAGCCGGTCACGAAATGGTACAAGCCTGGCGAGACCTGGGGCACTGTATTTGGCGGTAGGTGTACTCGGGGCCGTCGTTGCAACAGCAGATAATTGACTTGTTCCAGGTATGGGACCAAGCTACGAAGAATGCCGAGCCGAGTGTGTCGCGATGAGCCTCTGCCCCGATTACTCTATTCTGCAAATTTTCGGCTTCGGCGATGGCAAAGAGGTATGGCCTGATTTCAAAATTTAAAACTCCCCATACTAATTCGACACAAGGACATCAATGGCAAGGCAGGCGATGTATTGTTCGTCTGCTACTTGCAAATGGCTAGAGCGGGTCTTGCTGCTTTGCAATTCTGGGATCCAAACTCGAAGAAATGGGGCCAGGCAGTGAGTTTGATTGTTGCGTCTCGAGATGAGGGTCTGTCTAACCATGTGACAGCACATGCAAGCTCGCTTCGCAATTCTCCAGGTCTTCTTGGAGGCTGGGCCGGAGTTCTGTGAGCTCAAATCCACCAAGGACGATCTCTCTGACCTTGTGATCTTCCTGGACCGCAACAAGATCGAGTCGCATGGCCGTCCTGCCGTCAACAAATTTCTGCAGAAGTTGCAGGTCTTCAAGGCGACGGCCGATCTCGAGGCCGGAAAGGCGCTTTACGAAGGTATCACGAGCGTCAATGAATGGTATGCGACGAAACTGCGACCTGAGGTGCTCCGTCAGGCGAAGCCGAGGAAGGTATTCGTGCAGGCAAACACTTTCCTGGAGGGCGAGGACGTGGTTTTGAAGGAGTATGATGCCACCCCAGAGGGCATGATACAAAGCTTTGCTGAGAGGGATTATGTTTGAATGATGCCCGAAGAAGGGAAGATCCATGTATAAGAGATAGTCGAAGACGCTACATTAAATTCACGTCATGACCTTGATGAAATGCATGCGCGAGGGCGTCATCTGTGAACTCGTTCCTCGGTTCGACGCCACCACGAAGTCCGAATATTGCTAATCTCGTTGATATATTTGCGCTGCTATAGCACTCGTCCTAGAAGAAATCGTCCAAGAAGTCCGGATCCCTATCCTCATTGCTGGTTTGCGCCATGTTATCTTCCGTGTGCAAGTCATCATACATATGTTCTTTCTGGTATTTGATCTTCTGACGCTCCTCGGCCACTTTAGCATCTGCTTTTTTCTGTCGAGAGGGTTATTTTCCCATACTGCTAGGCACCACTCGACCCGTTGTCTAATGCTCACCTTCTCCTGCGCTGCGATCCGCTCCACTTTTCGGAGCTCCCTTTCCCTATCTGCTTTCTCCTGCCGGAGATCTGGGAACTTCTCAACTTTGGTTTTGTTCAATCGGTTCACGATGGGGTTCTCTCGCTTCGGCACATGGATCTTCTTCACCATTTTCTGATCCTTGAAGCCCACCTGACCCGTCGCCATGTCCCCGCTCTTTTTGAGATTGCTCCATGGCGTGTAGATGACGGTGATGTTATCCTTCTTGTTGCCCTCGATACTATTCGCCTTGGTGAGCTGCGCGCAGTCCGTGAGCAAGTCCTGCTCGATGGCGTCCCACTTCTCGCCGTCGCGCATGCGCAGGTACACGTGCGCGGACGACAGGTTGTCTACGTGGAACCAGACATCCTCCGGCCAGCCATGGGCGATCAGGTCCTCGTCTCTTGGCACGTTAGTCGACCGCAGTCTCTCTCAAAAGCGCATGTTCTAAACCAGCTGATCGTCCGCTAGCGAAAGGGCCTACAGGAGCTGCCATACTCTCAACTTTGTCTTTGCCCACGTAAATGAACGCGGGCGGGTCAACAATGTTGCTCTTGAAATAAAAGACCATGTTGGCTGGTGCAATGCAGCTGGCGAGCGGGTCTTCGATCGGAGTCGGGTTGAGTGAACAGCAATGGAGAGCTCGAAGTCCATGTTCTGCCGTTGCCAAGACTTCGAAGCTCTTTGGCCCGGAATGTCAAGGAGCAAGACTCAGGGTTGCCATCGATTCATTGAAACGGCATGTCAGACCAATGGCTTTAGGTATCTACTGGGCAACCGCATGCCTTTGCGTTTTCTTATTTGTCCTTGCTCTCGACATTATGGGCGTTTTCTCGTGGAAGAACCACTTTGATGTGGAAGGCAGGGTGAGCTGTTAAAGCGTCGTCGCTCCATCAACGTATCTGACATTTTTGAAAAGACCGTAGTCATTACTGGCGGCTCCCAGGGCATGGGAAGGGGTCTAGCGAAGTTGTTAGCACAGAAGGGTGCCAATATAGTTATCGTTGCAAGAAACCAAAAGAAGTTGGATGAAGCCTTGAAGTACATCTCAGTGGGTGGTTGTTTCTAACATTAAAAGAGCATAATTATTAACAATCATCTCAAGGCAGCTGCAAAGGATCCACAGTCTCAGAAGTTCCACTCGATAAGTGCCGATGTTACCAGCCCACAGGAGAATGATCGGATCATCAGGGAAGTGACCCAATGGAACAATGGCAAGCCTCCAGACGTCGTATGGGCGAATGCTGGTATGAGCCAACCCGGTCTGTTCCTAGAGGTGTCCTCGGAGGTCCTTCGGTCGCAAATGGATATCAACTATTTTGCTGCTGCTTACCTGGCGCAATCAACGATGAAAGAATGGATCAAGCCTCCGACCGAAAAAGTAGACCTTGCGAAGCTCAAAAGTACCAAGCCGCGACATTTCATCATGACTTCGAGCACCGCATGTTTCGTTGGTGTCGCAGGATACGGCCCTTACTCCCCTGCGAAGGCGGCGATGCGCTCCTTGGCTGATACTCTGCGCTCCGAATGGAACCTTTACAATGGCGCACGTCGGAAGGATCCCCAGAACGGCCCTCAGGCGGACATGAAGATCCACTGTGTCTGCCCCGGCACCATCACCAGCCCAGGCCACGAGAACGAGCAGCAGACAAAGCACGAAGTCACCAAAATTCTTGAAAAAGATGACCCGGCCCAAAACGAGGACGAAGTGGCAGCTGCAGCTGTGAAAGGCCTCGAGAAAGGCGGCTACCTGATCACCACACAATTACTTGGTCATGCCATGAGAGCTAGTGCCTTGGGCGGAAGTCCGCGGGACAGCTGGTTCGTCGACACGGTCTTCAGCTGGGTCACAGCTGTAGCATGGCTCTTCATTGGACCCGACATGGAAGGCACAGTATTCAAGTATGGCAAGAAACACGGAACGTCGTAAATTTAGGGAAACTTCAGAGATTTGTACTTTGTCTCGCTTACGCCCCCATGATAGAAAAACCACGGGAGCCATAGTTGGACTGTAATATATTGAACACAATTTTTGTATCCACAAGGTTCTTTAGGCGAGACGAGGAATGTGCCTAAATGACAGCGCATCGCAATCTCGAAGAGGACAATACTTACGCTTTTGTTTCAAAGCTCCTCTCTACTATTCCTCCATACTCAGAACCGATGCAAAACACACACGCTCGGAATATTGAACGAGGAAAGAACTCTATGGCAACCAGCCAGAAAGACGTCAATGGAAAAGATGTTGTCTTCCTAGCAACAGCGTTCATCTACAGGACCAATACAGCAGCTGGCCTGATAGTGGACCTAGAGGACCAGCGGCTCGCGGGGGATGGGGGGTGCGGTGTATCCTACATATTGGTATTAGTCCAGTGGGGCTTTTGGACGGATACGAAGGTATCGTCTAGTTGGTTATTATCAATGTGCACTCAAAGCTTATCAAAGAGCTGCTCGAGGTACGGATCCTCGCTGTGGCTCGCAGCTGGTCTTAAGGCCTTTTCGACAGGCGAAGTTATGTCATCCTTGAGCTGTCCAAGAACTCTCGAGGCCGTGTCGACACGGCTGCCGATATGGGTTCTATTCTTGGCTATGATCGCAGCAAGTAAAAGTACCGCGATAGTGACGACCACAGCCCATGCTATCCTCCATTGATTGCGGCGCGTTTGAGATTTTGCCTGGGAAAGTCGCTCAAAGGTCTCGACACGCTGGCGTGCTTCCTCTAGACGTTGACTCAACTTCTCTTTCTTTGCCTTCGAAGTTTTAAGTCTGGAAATCAGATGACTTATTGCTTTCTCCTGGTCGTCAAAGTTATTGAAGCTGGCGACGGTTTGTTCGACCTCCTGCTCGATCGCCGAGCTCTCTTCGTTGAAAGTCGACTGCGCGCGACGGCAGTCTTCTAGTAGCCGCTGCAGGCTGATAACGCTGGCTCGTAGCTGAGCCGCTTTCTCCAAGATGGAGTAGTATTTCTCATCGAGCTCACGTGTACTGTTCATGGCAGTCTCTTCCACTGACTTTAGACTCTCCCGCAACTCATTCTCTTGCTTGGTATTTGCTTCGCGGATCCTGGCATAGTCTTTGGCAGTGACCTGGGGTCTATGCCCTTGTTTCTGGTCATCCTGCTCGGTACCACCATTGGCTATTCGTTGATCTGAGTCGTCACGTAGCGGGTTGCCTCTCATACTCGAGGGTTGGCTCCGTTTTTCGCGGCGCAAGAGGTGGTCGAAGCTAATGGGCGGCTTCAGTTCGATCGCCGACTGGACTGTGTCCCTGGCATGTTGGCGGTAGTTGTGTGCTTGCGAGGCTATAATATCTCTTGCGCGTACACTGTTGGAGTGTATCCTCCTGTGGAGCCCGCTCCGCTCTCGCTGAGCATCATTTCCGATGGGTTCTGTCCGCGATCGGACGGTCGCCAAGTCGCCAACATTGTTTGTGTTGGTCGAAGTCTTTGAGAGCGCCGGCGAGGTCTTGTGGGATCGCAGATGTGTAGACGCCTGCGCCATTGCGTCCATCCATCTGTGCCTTGACCGTGCGGGTTGCTATGATTTACATAGTAATTGCAAAAGATTACCAGAGTCCATAGTTGGCACGCGGGTATGATGAAATTCAGCCTTCAGGCTTCGGGTAAGGTTAGGGCATGGAACGCGTATTCTGTCAGCGATGCAACCAATTCCCGCCCACGCGTGCCGCGCTATCATGCCTCGGTCAACGGGAACTGCATGACACCTGTAGGCCAAGTGCGCTGGCGAGTCGACGTCTGGTTGTAGCTGCAGATCACCGTATAGATGTAATGATAACCGTCGCAGTTTTAAGCTTTACGACGTCTGGGTTATATCACTTCCCAAGGTTCACCATGAAGCCTGCCAATTTCCAAGTCCAAGAGCATGTAATTGCTGCTTCTCACATACGAGAATACCCTCGGTCCACTGCGGACGATCAGGAAGTTGCCTTGCAATTGGCCGTCAAACAGTATACGCCCTTGAAACCTGCAAAGCGTGATGCGAAACCAATCACCGTCATCGGCGCGCACGCAAATGGCTTTCCAAAGGTACGAATCTGCTTGCTCTTCCGCGAACCACCACTAAGCATGTCAGGAACTCTATGAGCCATTATGGGACGACTTGTTCGAGCGACTCGAAGCGCGCGACATTTACATTCAGAGTATTTGGATAGCAGATGTAGCACATCAAGGTCAATCAGGTGTGATCAATGAGGAGCAACTTGGCGACGATCGTATGTAGCGACCTCATCAACTCTGACGGCAAATCTGACACTGCATAGCCTCTTGGATGGATCACCCAAGAGATCTACTTCTCATGATCAACCATTTCCGACGGCAGATGAAGCGACCGCTGATCGGCATCGGGCACAGCATGGGCGGGAATAACCTGGTCAATCTTTCACTTATGCACCCAAGACTGCTGGCATCTCTTGTGCTGGTTGACCCGGTAATTCAGAGGCATCCTTCTATGAAGGGTAACTATGGACCAGCAAAGGCTTCCGCAAAACGACGGGATCGATGGCCAAGTCGCGCAGCCGCCAAAACCGCATTCCTTAAATCACCCTTTTACCAAGCATGGGACCCAAGAGTTCTGGAAAATTGGCTTGAATATGGTCTACGGGATCTGCCGAGCTATATTTCTGCAGAGTCTACACCCGGCTCTCGGAAACACGACGAATTAGAGGTAACTTTGCGGACTACCAAACACCAAGAAGTGTTGAGCTTTCTTCGGGCAAATTTCCCTACAGCGGAGTTTCCGGAACCATCCACGAAACCCAATCCGAGGACCCATTCAGATGTTGATCCGGAAACACTTCCAAATTCGCCATTCTATCGCCCAGAAGCATTGGCAACATTCCAAAGACTTCCAATGTTGCGACCTAGTGTTCTTTATCTCTTCGGAGACCAATCGGCTTTGTCAGCCCCGTTGGCTATCGCTGACAAGCTGGCTAACACAGGCACAGGCGTCGGAGGCTCGGGTGGTGTAAAGTGTGGGCGAGTGAAGCAGATAACTTTCGAGGGAGTCGGTCATTTGATACCAATGGAGGCTGTCGTGAAGACTGCCGATGCCTCGACCTCCTGGATCGTATCCGAAATAGAGCGTTGGTCTGAGTCAGAAGCTCTCGACACGAAGGAGAGGGAGCAAGTGCCGAGAAACCAACGGGGCCAGATGCGTGAGGAGCATGTGAAGACTTTGCTGAGCAACTGGGACCAGAGTCCAGACGATCAATCTGGGCCAAAGGGAGCCAAGCTGTGAATTGAGCAAACGCCGCGCCTTTACTCAAGGTTCTCTGAAGGCCAAGTCCCAGACTCAATGGACCTATCAAGTCTCATTCATTTCCACATCGTCGGCACCCTCACCCTTGCCCTCTTCGCCGCCCTCTCCTACCCACCACAACGTTGGTCCGAGCCCACTATGCATCATACTGCCCCTGATGCGATAAGGCGGTAGGCGCGACTCTGTACCTTCCTCGTCTTCTTCCTTCAAGGCATCTGGAGACAGGTCGTGCCACTGCTCCTCTTCGATTCGTAAGAGGCAGCTTTCCGAGTTGTCAAAGTAGAAATCGTTCGTGCCGCCGGCGCCATCATCCGCCCGCCACACAAAAGTCCATGTATTCGCATCGTCCTTTTCCCAAGAAGTGTTGTCGAACAAAGTCTCTGGAGGTACCACTAAGTCGTCATAGAAATCTGTAGAGAGTTCAATGCCGCCTGGGGTAGACTGAGTGATGGTTGCTCGAATGATTTCGCCCTTAAATGGCCGGAAAACAATGAGCTTGAAGTCGACGTTGACATTGACGATCCCGGTGCCATGTCCAATAAGACCTTCGGAGGCAGATATCAAGGAATGGAAACCAATACAAAGTCCTACTTTGTGGATCACTTTGTCGGCATATTTCGCATTAATGAAGTCCTCAATAGACCTCAAGCTAGATTTGTAAAAGTCTTTAGGTGGAATCTGCACCACATCGGCAAGGGTGACCTTTGTGAAAATCTATTAATGATCGATGATTCGTAGACTTTGTAGAACTCCATCTGGACTCACCAATGTGTACATGACCGTGGCTTCAGTCGTTGCGCCGTATGTCGCAGGCGGAGAAAATTCTTGCGACAATCTGATCAAGCCTTGCGACCGATTGCTTTTCAACTGCTCATAGGTCTGAACAGATCGCTGACAATATTTGACCGAATATTATGTCAAGGGTGCAGCTTGACCTTACAAAAAAGAGAGTCAATGAAAGTGCAGTCATCGAAGTCTTGAGGATGTTGTTGGTCTGTGTGAGAGCTCGAATTTGCGGCGCTGCGCGCGCTCCCGCCCAAGCAATTTTAGGGCCCCGGCTGGCTTTTAATTGATGGGCACGTTCAATGCGCATGACGACCATCGACCATGAGGTGCAACAATTATCCATTGGGCAAGCGTAATCTTTGCGCATCGATACAGCGGCTGCGATGAGTGGCTTTTCGTTTCCGCCCCCGCCTCCGCCTCCACCATCAAATACTAATTTACAAAGCAATCATCATGATCCTGCTGCAACTCGAGGCGGCCGAGGGCGCGCGAGGGCATCCAGAGCATCTCAAGGTCGGACACCTGGCGGCGCTGGCACCTACAGAAATGATTTGAATATTTCAGGCAGCTTCGGCCTGCGCGATGCTCCTGTGGTGACTTCAACATTACTAGCGACTGATCGTGGCTCTCAGAGGACGGGCCACTTCAACTCTGCTTCATGGCCGGCTTCTCATTATGGCCAATCTGGCACCAACTTCGGCACGTCCCCTAACCATCCTGACTTCCAATCATCTGCATCAGATGTGGTATTACCTCGCACTGCCGCAGGGCATAAGCGTAAATTGGAAGCTCTTCGTCCGCCACAGATTGAAAAGAAGCCTGGGCCACCCACAGCACCTTCTGTTCCGAACTTTGGTACATCACTTCTTTTACAGCAGACAAGGACCACGGACCCATCCGGGAGAACTGAAAAGGATCGGGGGTCACTCCAGCGCAAGGTGAACGTATTAGGCCTCACGCCAGGAGATGACGATCATAACTATACCTCTTCAGAAGCTGAAGCGGAAGAAGATGACGTTGACGTTGACGAAGAAGCCATGTTCGCTGAGATGGGGACGAAACTCAGCTTTGAGCACAATGGCACGGTTGTATCATTGAGCACACCTGCGGAAGTCGCACAATGGAGGAATGAACGGCGGAAGAATTTCCCGACCAGAGCGAGGATGTCTGTCAAGCTTGACGAAAAGCGCCGCATAGGCGAACTGCGGAAGACTCTCCTCGTAGACGCAGTGACAATCTTGCAAAATAAAGGACGCGATGCGCATGAGGTTGCTCAAAGTGACCCTACACCCTTATCACGATCCAGTGAAAACATCAGCAAGGTCGAAACTGCCAATGTGGACCATCCCAACCATCGGCCTGCGGCTCGAGGTGCACAGGGATCGAAACCAGAACCACGCATCACGAACATGACAGAAACCTCGGAACTTGGGATTGTGGACTCTGATGCGGTTCTAAACCCCACCACCGAGTCACAGACAATCGACACACACAATACCAGTAAAACCATGGAGGCTCCTTCGTCTAAGCTGAATGTCCGAAGCAGAGAATCAATACCTGCAAGTGAAGCTGCGGAATCTCATCGGTCCGACTCTGATGATGGGCCTCCAGAAGAGGCAAGTTCTAAACAGACGATAACGACGTCAACGACAATCGGGAGACTGCAACCATGTAGATTTTTCCTCGCGCGTGGACGTTGCAGGGATGGTGAGGGCTGTAGATTTAGCCATGATCCTCTGCCAAACAGCTTGCGACAGATTACCAGGGAATCACAGATCAAAGATCGTGCATCTGTACATGACCGGCCTCCACCTGTGCCAGCTCCTGTGTTTGGAAGGAGAGGCATACATCAGGCCCTGATCGAGCAGGAAGAATCCGATCAGAACAAGCTTGCCCTGCGGCTCATCAAACATCTAGGTGCAACGGGATTCTTCAATTGTTAACCCTGATTACCTATATAAGGTAAAGTCGGAGGCGGGAATCTACAAACATGCCCTATGCATGACAGCGCATAGCTATACTTAAACTACCCCCAATACGCTCAAAATCTCTATGTACAAAGACATAACGTTCCGGTTGTACATTTTGAGTCTCTTCCTTGTGCGTGAAATGAGGTTGCAGTTGCATTCACCGCTGTGCGTGGCCTGTGAATGCCAGTTACCGAACATCACATGCAAGCAGCCGCTCTTGTGCTTCGCAATACTCACATCAACATTTCTGGCAAACCAATTCTTCGGCTTGTGCTCTACACATCAAACGAACAACAAACTTAGTCAACGCCAAGTCCACCAGCGGACTATTGCAAGAAGAAATACCACACAGACTAGTGCAGAAGTGCCAACGATGGCACAAAAGAGCAACGCAGCCGCTGCTGCGAAGGATTTTGACTTCGAGACCGTAGCAGTCGTTGTTTGCTGCATGCTCGAGAACGGAATCACATTGGGCATGAAACAGTATCAACTCATGGCCACTCTGAGCGGCAATCGTACAGCCTCGTCGTTCGATCACCAGTTCCGCAAGGTCAAGGCCCGGGCCAGGGAACTGCAGCAAGGATTGAAGGCAACACCGACCACCTCCACGGATGACGCTCCCACAACACCTCAGACAAACGGGAAGTCTACACCAGGGAAGTCGAGCGGCAAGAGAGGTGAGTTCAAATCAAGGTCGAGCATAATACACGACTTACTGACCTTTCGTGAAGGACTTAAGAACGTGAGAGACATTGAGGAGGACGTCGATGATGATATCGAGAAGGCTGGCCATACTTCTAAGAAGGTCAAAAAGGAAGAGATTGATGATCTTTGAATACCTACGATGCTCGTGCAGTAGAGCTGAAGGCTCGCGTTCGGGTGCGACGGGTCAAGAAACAAGTAACATGGTCATCGGGAAGAAGGTACAACTTGAGATATTTTGGCTTCATAAGCATCATACATTGCGTTCTCAATCAGTGTGGCATTAATGGCTTGTTTAAAAGTTTCGCCATTCGGACGTTATATGGTGTTTGGCCGGGCTGTAGGAATGCAATCCTACGCATCGTCTTGTGAAGCCGCGAAGGTGAAGCTGGCACGTCGGTAGGGTGTGTGCACGGACCACGCGTAACTCCAGCATCATCACGGCTTTGTGCGATTCGCAAGGTCTTTGCCTCCACCTTCAGACACCATTGAGGCCACTCTCACAACATGCAGCCCCTACAGCGCGCGGCGCTCCGCTCGGCGCGTCAATTGCGACCTCAAGTCCAGAGGCAGAGCCTTCGCCACGGCTCTAGCTCCCATGGCTCGAACAATCATTCCGGGCCTACCAATGAGTCCTTCGGAGTATGTGCCCCTCGCTGCCTCCCTGTTGAACGCGCAAAATCAGGAGTATATTGGACCTTTGTTCGAACGCGAAGCTGACATAGCAACAGCCGGGTTTCTATGTTTTCCTGGCCCTGATCCCGACGACATTCGCTGTCTGGAAGGTCACCGGTCCGGATTCCGACGGCCAACCTCACTTCACCCGCGTGTTCAACGGCAAATTCGAGGAATACAAGCAGCAATGGGAGCAGCGAAACTCCTCACACACTGATGCAATGGAGCGAGCAGCGGCGGACCGTGTCTTGTTCCTCAATGAGACCACACAGGACAACCACCGGCACATCAACCTCCGATACCCAGAGTATGTTTTCCAGGTGGACAAGCAGATATCTTGAACTAATCACCGATTTACAGGATCGTGAATGCTAGCTCACCGTGGAACGTCCCTGCCGGTCGTGGCAGCGCCAACATTGACGCCCTGATTGCCAAGTATGAGAAAGAAGCACAAGCGCAGGACAAGAAACAGCTTGAGCAATTAAGGGAAGGAAAGGTGCCTGTTGAGCAACCATTTGAGTCATTCAGGAAGGTCACACCGGCGGCGGCGGACAGCTAGGCGTACTGGATACAGGTTTCTTTTGTACATAAATAGGGCATTTCTATGAACCCGATGTAAAACACTCAAAGTCCCGCAAACCGCGCCGTAAGGCATCTGTGCAAACCCTACGCATCTCTGACTGTGGAGGGGCACAGCCAGTACGGCTACCCAAGCTATGATCATCCTTTTGCGCCGAAACTCCTTCTGTCCTGTCTTTTCCTTCACCTTAACCCGCCAGAAATGCGCGATTCAACTCTTCAATCGGGCAATGCTTATGCGCTGCCTGCATTCTTCGCTGCGACTTGTTGCGTGGCTGTCACCGGAGCATCTGGAACTGTGACATCTGAAAAGTCGTCCTGGCCGATGGCGCGAATAGTAAATGTATCTGCGCAGCTGTTGTCAGTCCACGACCATGGTTGAACTCGCAGCCGACCTACAAACTGCGGCCACGAAGCCAAAGATACAGACGCCGGTTACTGCATTCTTCACGAGATATGGCTGTCTGGCTCTGTAAAGCGCGGCCGATGGACGGCTACTGCTGTCGTAGTATGAGGACTGCGGCAACCTTGTCGACGTGTCAGCCTGCGTTTCTGTAAATTCGCGTCGGAGTATCCTTACTTGCGTCCGAGCGGCATGATGACTCTAGGGCGGTAAATAGATCCTTGGTAGATCTGGCGCAATGGTGGAATTCAATGTACTGGCAGACAGCACTCATGTACTGATGCATCACGTGACGAGCATTTACAATCATGCCCGCGGCGAAGCTCGCGCGCCAAACCCTTGATGACATGGCTCCGCGAGCTGCAGGAACGTCGCTTGCTGCATCATTTGTTCTTCTCGACACGCGTCTGCCAACAGCTTCTGACCTTCCAATAATCACAACCATCCACACAGACAATATCCTCTTCCATTACGGCGATGATCAGGCGGAGAAAGCATCAGGTTTCCTCGCTCACGTAGAGTCTATTGATAGCTACCCTTGCGTGCCTTGTGACCTTTGAAGCTCATCAGCAGAGTGCTTCACTTGCGCCGGCAAGGACTTTGCGACAACCACATCCCCGAACATGGGTTCCATAACCGATACGCTGAACCAACTACGTGCAGCACGCGACATTGTGCTCCATGACCCAACACCATATCCCCAGGTTATTGCAGGAATTCTACAGGTCATCTCGCCATCTGCCCAGCTGGACGCGCGAAGATGGGGTGCCGATTTTTTGGCCGAGTCCTTCGCGTCTCAGGTCGTGTCTTCGGAGATGAAGCAGCAGATGTCGCTTTTGGTTTTGGACACATTGGAGGGCTGGTTGGACCGAAAGAAACGGATGGGTGAGGAGGAGGATGCTTGTGTTGTCAAAAGTGCAATCCAATGCGCCGCAAGCATTTACCCCTTTGTCTTCAGACATGTTGTGGATGTGAGCGATAAAGATGTGTGGAAGAGGCTCTCGGATATCAAGAGCGCGATCCTGGGCAGAATGGACACTGGAAGCCCGGGAGTGCGGATATGTTGCATTAAGTTCGCAACGTGCGTTGTTCAGACACAGACGCCTGGTGTCATCTCCGATCCACGACGTCCAGAACACAATGAGATCAGCCTTGCGCTTGTACCTCGAGATCATGCCGTTGTCTCTCCGTCCATTCTCGAGGCTCAAGCTTCAGGTCTACTTGACAGACTGCTCTCCATCTTCCACGATAATCCTGAGGATGCTCTGGTGGTCACTGCCACACTCAATGCAATGGCGCCACTGGTGCAAAAACGACCGAGCATCATGACAAAGATTATCCCAGCAGTCCTCAGTTTCGACCCTCTACGGCTAGCAAGCAAACCAATGTCTTCCAAAGACAAAGTATCGGTGCGAAGCATGACGCGAACGACTATGTCTTTTCTCTTGAGCAACTTCAGATTGACGAAGAACAATCCCTTCGCCGGGCGCATTCAACAGCATCTGGAGCGCTTGAAACACACCCTGAATGAAGCTTTCTCAGAAGCACACCAGCTGAAGCGGCGCGCACCTGAGGCTTCAATTGAAATTAACGATGAAGCAAAGCGTCAAAGACTCGATACTGGTGCTTCAAATGGGCTAGGCCCGACGCAAGATCCCATGGAGATCCCTCCACTTCCGCAAGGGCCGGTCTCTCTAGCACAGCTTTTCACACTCACAAATGACGTTCGTGCCAGCACATTCCCGGCGCAACAACTGAATCTGGACATCGTGAATCAGCTCATTCCGGCGATCATTCAGACGGTCAGCCAAGAGCATATTGAGGCTGCTGTTAATGCCATTCGAGGGCGTGTTGTAACATTACACCAACGAAATACAGC
Source organism: Ramichloridium luteum (assembly GCA_002368545.1). NCBI lineage: Eukaryota > Fungi > Ascomycota > Dothideomycetes > Mycosphaerellales > Dissoconiaceae > Ramichloridium > Ramichloridium luteum. The sequence continues at coordinate 731,914 of MTSC01000004.1, forward strand.
ATCTGCTGTTGAGAGTGCGAAGATTGATGTTGGCGAAGATGATGATGACGACTATGACCCCTTGATGGGCTTCGGTGATGAGACGGAGAAGACTGAGGAGGCTTCAGAACAACTAGCGCTACTACAAGCACCGGTGGATGTAGCGATTGGCTCGTTTTCGTTACCGATACCTCAGCCGCTTAGCGAAGTTGAGCGAGATGAGTACAGCAAGATTGCATTGACACGAGTCTTTGGGACGCTGGCTGAACTCGACAAGGCGGCCAGAATGAAGGGTGCGTAGCTTGCCATCACAGCACATAATCGAAAACGTCACGAGTATCACTGACAATATTTCGTCATAGATGCGGACAGAGACCTGAAAATCAAGAGCAAATCCTTGGAGACAGAAAAGGGGTTCAATCGCCTTGCTGCCTCAACGTTGACCGGGCAAGATCGAGAGGGCTGGGCTATTTTGCTCACACGTCTTGCAACACGTGCGAGCTTCAGTCCAAAACCCACCAGTGACGTGAAGCAAGAAAACCCCGGTCGAGCGTTGGTCAAAAATGGGCGCCCGTTCGATCTCGCACATGGTATTCGCCAAGCTCTTATGAACTACATCATGGAGAATTTCCGAGCCCGGATTGACACTGCGATCATGTGGCTGAATGAAGAATGGTACTCAGAGCGCGTCCATGAGAAGTTTCGACGAGGTCATGGGGAGACGAATGGGCAGTCGGCCTATTGGGACTGGACGCTGAAGCTGTTCGACGCTATGTCAACTTATTTCGACATCAGGGATGGCAAGATCCTGATACGATTTCTTTCCGAAGTGCCCGCTATAAACCGCGACATGCTCAAGCGGGCCAAGAAGATTGCGGAGGACCCGGATCGTGTTCAGATCACCGTCAACGCCCTTCTTTACCTTATCATGATGCGACCTCCAGTCCGAGGAATCGCAATCGATTGCATCGAGGAAATGTGGCGGGAGAATGAAGATGCGAGACCCGCCGCACAAAAGATTCTGGCCAAACATCGACCTGCTGTCCTGCAAGAGCAGCAGCATGCCGCGGGCATGAAGGCCGAATCGTGAACATCTACAGGGTCAATGCATGTCGTTTTCCCTCATCACGTTGATAGCATCAGTTTTACGTCTCGACAAAGCATTTGGGCATGGGCGTTATGGTTCGTGGCGTCGCGGCTCAGACGCAGCAACAGTATGGTGCAGAAGGCGGGACGTTTGGGGTTCTTCGGGGATGCATTGCTTGGAGTTCCGGCGTTGCGAATGAAAGTCCTCCTGACCGGAGGTCGGCTCGGCAGGAAAGCTGGGTCTCACCACGGAGTACCAACAATTACGAATTGAACCTAATCCGACCAACAAAGGTCATATATACTCTCTCTGTGAGTCTGTAGGATAATTCTTAGAAGGCCAATGCGCAACGGCAGTCTTCGCGCAACCGAATGCAGACAATACAATGCTGATGCGCTTCATACAAGCTTCGAATCACAACAACGTCCGACATGCGCGCACACAAAAATAGCTTTATTGATATGTACATGCAGAGGGCTTGCGAGGCGTGGGGCAAACCCCTGTTCTCGGGTTTTAGTCCCTGCACATCCGTCAATGGCGGAGGGAGCGGGCCGCAACTGGCGCGTCAATCTGGCGGATCGCGCTGTTGTCATGGAGCACCAAAAGTCCGGGCGGAAAGTTGGGATGTTGGAACGGTTCCGTTCGATCCCTGTTCCCACAGCATGGCATAGATATTGCTCACTGGAGGGCCTGTGTCTTTTCTGCAAACCTTCGCTCCATTGCTCGTCCCGCTGCGTCGCCTTATTCTATCTATGAGCGGTTGCGCGTTCGCCAGGCATCAGCAATGAAATCGCGCTCCCCCAGATTGGACCCTTCACCGCACTTTTTTGGCTTCAAAATCGAGACTGGCACGATGCCTGGAAGCACTTCAACGCGAGGTATGTATTGCACCCTACGTAACCCTTGTGCGAGCGCTTTGTTGCAGTGTGGTCGGATCAGGATCGTTCGCGAAGCCCGGGCCGCAAGATGCAGCTCGCGCCGTTCGTGCCTGCCGCGGCCGGCGTGCAGTCGAGCCCGGCAGACGCGATGCATCTTGCGGTCTTCGCCGATCTTGCACAGAGATCGCACATGGACTCGCTTACCTTTCGCATGCCGCATCATTTTACTTCACAGCGACTGATTCGCAAATAGCGCCATCACCTTCACCAGCAGTACAGAAACTCAGTCTGAAAGTGGAGCAATTACCAAACTCGAATATGAATGGTTTCGGACTTGTCAGCAGTCCCTCAACAAATCACGTCACTGCCGCAAACGGGAGTTTCCTCACACCGGTCCACAATGGAGTAATGCGGCGGACGTCTGGTGAAAACTTGCGCAACCGGGACCAGTCACCAACCCCGTCCCTCAATGGCGGTATCAATTCGACATCGCCCTTCTCCCCAGCTTCCGAGAATGGCCAGTGGAGCTCTGCGATAGGCCACGCGACGACAGGAGGAAAGTCTGGTCGCGTAATAGAGAAGCTGATGGCGGAGAATGATAGGCTGAAGAGGGAACTGAATGAACAAGTAGTAAAGGCCGAGGAACTTCAACGGAACATGCAGATGTATAAGCCCAAGATCGAAGCACTGCAGGCGGAGAACGATAACCTGAGTCATGCTAGAGGCGTCGACTCGGCATTGATCTCCCGCCGTGACCGGAAAATTGACGAGTTGAAAGCCGATTTGGCGCAGGAGCGGCAACGAAGGGAAGCTATCGAACAGCGTTCACGAACATTAGAAAGAGAGCGGGATGATGCTGTGGAGGAGAAGAACCGAGACATTCAGACCTTGACGGAAAGCACCAAACACGCCACCTTGCACGCACAGATCCTGGAGACCAGTCACAAACAGCTGTCAGCGGAATATCGGGCACGGCTAGATGCCTCAAGAAAAGATTTGGATGCTCTTCGGGAAGAGCGTGATGAGAACCGGGGTCGTCTTGCCAAGCTAGATGTGGTCAGTGAGCAAATGCGGCAGGAGCTGGAGAGGTCGAAAAAGCTACAAAGTGAGATGGTATCAGTATGGGAGGAATATCAACACACGTCACGGAGAACGCTGGATTCTATGGAGGCGAAATCTGAACGAGAGTACAAGCGTACAAGAAATTTGAATACGGAAATGGCACAAGTGGTGGACGAGATGAGATGGCTCATGGGCGTGAAGAAGAATTGTCGGGTAGACAGCAAAGACACGCTGGTGTCATGAGTTCTTGCCTGGCATTCCAAGTTGCTTATTTGACACGAGATTTGGAAGCATTGAGGCCAGAACGGCATTATGAAGGGTCACTGGCCCGTACAGCATGAGACTGCGTAGGATTTGGCATGGAGTTCTTGGAGTGGCATCTCGCATTGATGGAATAGCTATATCCGTCCTATTGCGACCTGGTTTGATTCATTCGACGGCAATCTACTAGCATTTGACAGTTATTCCTACCAGGGCTTGTGAAATGCATCATTCATTTTGAGAAGGCTCTCATTCACACCGGTGGGCTGACTTCCGACCTGGCTCCTTCCTAAATCACTGCCGGAAAGCACCCGTGGACATTGAGCATCACCTTGGTCAACTTGCTCCACACTTTCATTTTTCTGCCGCTTCGCAGTCTTTGCGCAACTCTGTCGGCGCATCCGACCTCGATCACCCCTTTCTGCTCGTTGGATGATCTGCAAATATGGAGGAACCAGTGGTAAGGTACTTCCATGCCACGCTATACCAGTTCAACAAGGCTGGGCAAGCAGCTGTCATCGACAAGTTTCGCACTGCTATACAGAATGTCCAGGTGCAATGTTGGTACGATGACGAGCATCATATGTTCGCTGTTGAATGCTCAGCCTCGCTTGGCACGGAAGCAGATCAAGCACTGTCGCACGCAATCGATTGCTGCTTGCTCGAGCAGTCAGAAAGCAAGGTACCATCGTCTTTTGCCGGCGTCACACCGTCGTTCTAACCATTACCAGGAACCACCCAAGGCAACACGATTCTCTGAGAGTGTCTGCATCTCACTCGCAAGAACCACAGACGCCGACGAAGAGGACGACGAAGCAGGAGACTTGCCTACACAGCGAATGCGACAACCGTTGATCGATCACAGCATCGTGTCGAATGCACAAGCCATTCAATGTTTCGTGCTCACCGAGCTAGAAGACAAATCTTTACTTGAAAGGATCCTCGCACCCCGAACACCAGTCGCCCGAAAGATATTGTCAGAAGCATTCACGTGCCGAGCTGTACGCTTCAACCAGAAAGAGCGCCGATATGTCTTCGATGGTGCGACTCAGGGAGTGCCGCCTTCAATCGAGGTTGCGAATACATTCTTTGACGGCGTCCATTTCCCAGTTCTGGGCGATCGTCCTCAACAAGCAGGACATTCACAGCGCACTTATGGCCACAGACACAAAGATCTGCTGAACCAAGACAATGCTAGAGCGCCTCCAATCGTCTCCGACTGGCTAGCCGGTATTGGTGGTGCAAATATGATTGAGCCTGAAGTCAACAAAGAGGTTCCATCCGACGCAAAGAAGTTATTGTTTGGAAATATCAACTCGGGCAATCGACCAAGAGTGCCTAAGGGCGTGTCACTACAGCTTGTTGGCTCGATCTCAGGGCCAAGCCCACCAGTTGCCGACGATCCAGCCGAAATTGGAGCAAGTGACGGCGACGCTTTCAATGCCTTACTTGGCTCCAACGCTGACGGATCGTCTTCTGGCGCCACTGAATACATTACCGGGTCTGAACATTCGTCCGGTTCGCCGGTTGGCAGCATCGTAAACTTTGATGATATATTCGCCGACACGAAGGAAAATCAGACGGATGAGAATGCCATCGACCACCAGCATGGGCCGGGATCCACCACACGTGCCAAACAGCAAAAGTCAAATCCATTGCCAGCTTTCGAAAGCACAAGGCCACATGTTGATGATCACGGAGCGCTATCGGCAGCGAGATCTGCCGACGGCTCCAAATATCCATTTCAGGATCCTCCGTCTTATGGCAAAGAGTTCGCCCTAGTAGACAGGATCGGGTTGACGGCCAGTGCTGCAAGTACGGCGCGATGGGAGATCGAAAATAATGTGCGTACCGCGCGTAAACCAAAGCAACGCTCCGTGGTACTGAGACCGATTGTGAATCGGAATATGCCCACGGCTACGGCCTTGACCGTTCCCATCATTGGCTGTGAAGAACCAGCCGGCTCGGGGCGTCCAATGCCATCATCATCCGACCAAGTGGGGACTGAGTCATCGCACACAATACAAGATCATCCCTTCCAGCTCAAGAATGCACGAGAGCCAGCGGCTGCGATTAGACCAGGGCACAGTAGAAGTCAAGAAGGGCAGATCAGGACTGAAGGTATACTTACCTTCGCGCCCTCCTTCACCCAGAAGTTCAACACCATGAACCAGAAAGCGGGCCCACGCGGCTCTCGGAAGAAGAAAAATACGGCGGCGAAAGGAAACGCGATTTCAAACGTCGTGCTACCACGTCCAGATCCGATTCCGAGCAAACAAGCGAAAAAGGTCGCGTCAAGTGCTGAGGTGGCAGGGAGAGGGCCACCTCCCAAAGGCAAGCACCAGCCTACAAGCGGTGTACAGGTCGGTGCAACACATCAGGGCAAGCAACGAACAGCTCCAAATTTGCAAGATCCACTCCAACAGGACTTGCTCAGAGACACAAAAGAAGCAACCCAAGTTCAAGAGTACCAGAGTTCAAAAATGGCATCGCTTGTCGAAAGAATCCTGCAGAAGCAAGCTGCTAATTTGTTGAATTCATTCGAAGAATCAGAGAGCGATAGCGACGATGACAATCCTCTCCCATCTGATCTCTGCAATTTCAAAATCAAGGCCGAGATCGGCCTGGTATTCACCTTCGCAAATGATGGCGTCGAGCTAATTCGCAAAGTACAAAACCCTTTGGAATTTCATTCGGTCCTAAGAAATGGCCAGAAAGACTGGAAGTCCTTCTTCCTAAGGCGGGTAACAACATCTGCTGATGATGTCGCCTTCGTGGTTAACCTCTGCCCGGAAACGTTCTCGCTTACTGCTCAGGAGGTGGTGTATGAGCTGCATTTGGAAATAAGAACCGAAAAGGAGACATACTCCGCCCTCGTCAAGTACAATCCATCGGGACGAGGGGTTGCATACTCCGTGGTGAGTTGCGAAACAATTCATTGCAATTACTTCATGCATTTTCCGGAACATGTTTGGGACGCTCGTATGCTTCTCATATCAGAGCCCGTCGAGTACGATCTTACAGAAGAGATCGATGCTAGCGTGCGGGAGTTCTTGGAGATGCTGCAGACAGAAGCTGAGCCACCTTCCTTCCGTGGTCGCTATCGTTGCGGAGTCATCAGGCTGCATCAGATCTTTGCAAAGCGCATTCTCACGTACACCTCTGGAGAAATATCGTTCCTGGTCACAGAGATTCGAGACCTTGTGCTTCATATCGACGCGCTTGGTGACTTTCACGCCATCTATGCCAGAGCAGGGTCACAACAAGAACAACTTGATGAGCAACGGACCTGGATCGAAGCTCGATTCGAGACGAGGTCGCTTTCCGAGCTGAACACAATGCGTGATCTTGTCAAGAACATGGTTGAGCGTATGGATGGCGTCGGAATGAGGAATCAGGGACCTTGTGTGTATAATCCTCCTCCGCCATCAGAGGCTTCGAATGATGGGCACGAAGCTGTACGGCAAGAGATCGAATGGTGATGTCAATGAGATTCTCATATGTTAATGTACACATTAGGAAGCCAAATAGCTTATGTTACATGCCGACCTCCATCCGCTTGTTCGATCACTTTCACTCAGAATCATGGTCTGAGCACCTCCCACGAAGGGTCTTCTTACTGGTTCTTGTTCTGCGAATAGATGAAGTCGGCGCCTGGGTGGTCTGTGAGTGAAAGGTGGTGGTTGAGACAATATACGGCCCCGTACGTACCTATGACCTCGAGTCCGTTCTCCACAGCCCACTCTCGGATTCCTGCGCCGGCGTTATCGTAACCCCAGTGACGACGGCCTTCTGGCTTGGAGAGGTTCAGCTTGTCGTTCGTCCCGTTCTTAGGTGACAACGCCACGAAGATGTAGCGATGCGGGCCGGTCTTCTTCGGTGGTGTCGGAGGCTTGTACTCCACAATCGGTTCGAGTGCCGACATGCGCTTGACAACTTTGATTGAGGAGCACGCGGAGTAAGTTGCGATCCAATGGCAGAACTGACCCCATTGCGGGTCGGTACGGCTGGGGGCGTCCGGATCGGTGAGAGCCACGACGACCTGCGGGTGTTTGTCGCAATCGCAGTCGGTGGTTGAAGGACTGCCGGGGTGAGGGCTGACCAGTGTAACAAGCGGTTCGTCTTTCATCTTCTTTGGCTTGATCGACTTTCCCAGTTGGACAGCGGCCTTGTGCCAAGAGATGTTGAGCTGGAGGCGCGGCGTGAATTCGTCAATGATGTTCGGAACGATTTGGGCCTTCTTCAATCTGTTCCAAACGTTGTTTACTTTAGCAGGATTTCTACTTCTTGTGTCTATGCATCACTCACTCATCGATCAAATCGAATGTCTGGAGGGCGACTTGGTCCAGCGGCTTCACCATTGCCGCCGTCAATGGCAGAAAAAGTGCGACGATGTTCCAGTGCATCTTCATCGTGTTTGTACGAGTCAAAGGTGTGCAGCAGTGAAAATGTGAAAAGTCGAAGAGCAGTCTTGACAACGAATGATTCAAGAGTATTCAATTGAGGAAAGAGGTCGCGTGCTTCCTACAGCGGACCCCTGCCGTGATTGGGAGTGACGTCGGGCATACGCGAACTGCTGCTCCTTTAAAGCTGCAGCTTCCTAAGGTTGTGATGCATGTCGCAGGTGCACCCGGGTAGACATAGAAATCGAGTGGGAACCCCCCTTCCAAGGAAGCCCCCTCCCAAAAGAACGATACCCAGATATCTTCTTAAAGATGGGTACGTCAATTCCCAAGGACTGCGGCAAGATCATGGCCAAACTACCAAGCAGAGCTTCGCGACGGTGCAACGCCTTCATTGGTATTCTCGGATAATCGTCGCGTAACCCTAAGGGCTTCTTCAACACATCAAGGCGGTTGATAGCGATGAAGCATCGTTGCCTTGAGTATCATTTTAATTGATATATGTATATCCCGATTTTGTCCTTATGTTATTGTCTATTTCAAAGATGAGAGACACGACGCGCATCACCTGTGCCGCACATGCCTTCTCTCAGTTACCTGTCACCCTGTGATCAGGTATATTTTTCCGGCACCATTTGCATGGTGCATGGTCATAATTATTACACAGTCCTCGAGGGCACTTCCGATGGTCGCCGACCCTAAGTGGGGAGGTGACGCTTATCACGTGAAAGTACCTGAGGCGGCCTTGGCATAAACAAACAGGCTTCGGCTGGTTGCGATGGGCGGGCTGGCGCATCCGCATCCAGATCAGGGCCAGGAGCAGAAAGTCTGCCATCGCCGCCATCGCAGCTTTCGATCGACAATATCATCGCCGAGAGTCCCACATCCTAAGGGAGTGAATCGGACTCATCGCCAATCTTCTGCACTTGTGCGACTTGTGCATCAGAAGTTGGCCGCCACGAATTCAGACAACAGTAAAGTGCAACGAAGCTTCGCGGCCTGTCCTAGGAGACCTTCGATTCAGCTGTTCTCGAACAGCAACTCCGCCTGACCATGGCGGCCTTTGGCGAGGAGCTGCTTGGTGTGGTGAACAAACTGCAAGACCTCGTCTTCAACACCATCGGGAATGATTCCCTCGATCTTCCCCAGATAGTATGCTCGGCACAATGCTTTCTCAGTCTGTCAGTGCTGATCATCTTGCCAGGTCGTTGTCGGATCACAATCGTCAGGTAAATCTTCGGTCTTGGAAAACATTGTCGGCAGAGATTTCCTTCCTCGTGGCAGCGGAATCGTCACCCGAAGACCTCTCATCCTCCAACTTATCAACCTGCCCTCCGAGCGAACAGACAAGCCCAGCGACCATGAAGTCCACGTACCGCATACACCAGCAGCTGTCGCTGGTCAGGATGAATGGGGCGAGTTCAACCACATGCCTGGCCGTCGATTCTACGACTTTGCCGAAGTGAGGAGGGAGATTGAGAATGAGACGTCGAGAATAGCAGGGACAAACAAGGGCATCAACCGCCAGCCGATCAACCTGAAGATCTACTCGCCGCATGTCCTCAGTCTTACGCTTGTCGATCTTCCAGGTCTGACGAAGGTCCCAATCGGCGATCAACCCACCGACATCGAGAAGCAGACCCGTACTCTGATCTCAGAATACATTGCGAAGCCGAACAGCATTGTTCTTGCAGTGTCGCCGGCCAACGTCGATCTCGTCAACTCGGAGGCCCTCAAGCTCGCCCGCCAAGTCGACCCTACCGGCAAGCGGACGATTGGAGTTCTTACCAAACTGGACTTGATGGACCACGGCACAAATGCGTTGGATATTCTTTCTGGTCGTGTTTACCCGCTCAAGCTCGGCTTTATCGGCGTTGTAAACCGGTCGCAACAGGACATCCAGATCAATAAGCCCATGTCAGATGCTCTTGCATCCGAGCGAGAATTCTTCCGGATGCACCCTGCCTACCGCAACATCGCCTCCCGCTGTGGTACACAGTTCCTCGCAAGAACCTTGAATGTTACCCTCATGGGACACATCAGGGAGCGATTGCCAGATATCAAGGCCCGCCTTAATACTCTTATGGGTCAAACCCAACAAGAACTTGCGTCTTACGGTACCGACGCTTTCACTGGAAAAGAGCATAGAGGATCATTAGTTTTGCAACTTATGACCCGGTTTGCGACATCGTTCATCTCATCCATCGACGGTACATCCTCTGAGATTAGCACGAAAGAGCTTTGCGGCGGTGCTCGCATCTATTACATCTTCAACTCAGTCTTTGGAAACAGCCTGGAATCGATCAACCCGACTCAAAACCTTTCGGTACTAGACATCCGGACAGCTATTCGAAACTCGACTGGCCCGCGGCCCTCCCTCTTTGTTCCAGAATTAGCCTTCGACCTCCTTGTCAAGCCACAGATCAAACTTCTCGAAATCCCGAGCCAGCGATGTGTGGAGCTGGTATACGAGGAGCTCATCAAGATCTGCCACACGTGTGGGTCTAACGAGCTCTCGCGGTATCCTCGACTACAAGGCAAGCTCATTGAGGTTGTCTCGGAGCTGCTACGTGAGCGACTTGGACCCGCCTCCTCTTACGTCGAAAGCTTGATTTCGATCCAACGAGCGTACATCAACACCAACCACCCCAATTTCCTCGGCGCGGCCGGTGCCATGAGCAGTGTCATGCAGGATAAGCACGAACGGGAGAGGAAGGCTGCTGCGGATGAGGAGAAGCGGAGACGAGATGCCCGACGGAAGAAGGAGTTGAACGGAGTGAACGGTGAAGCTGAAGAGGAGGAAGACGATCACGCAGGTGCCCTCCCTCACCGAACTCACCTCAAGGGCAAGGACAGCCGGAGTATGAGTCCAGCAGTCGGCCGTGATGCCGGACGACTATCGCACGCCCTAAGTGCACCCGCCAGCCAGGCACAAAATGGTCGGGACTCCTTCCTGAATTACTTCTTCGGCAAGGAGAACGAGACTCGCTCAGGCGCTCTGCCAGGCCAGAACGCATCTCCGAGCCAGCCGGGCGGTCGCCATGTCAGCCAAAATAATGAGCCAAGCATCAGTGCTAGCTTCCGAAGGGGTGATACGCGACCCGTCAGCCAGCCGGAGCCAACGAACCTGGAGGAAGGCGAGCGGGATGATAGCGCAATCTTGGTGAGAACACGACTTCTTTTTTTCCTTTTAAAAAAACCAAATGCTGTTTACTAACATGCAATGCAGGATGACCCCGCAGGCCCTGCCTTCACCGAGCGCGAGAACTTGGAGACGGAACTCATTCGACGACTGATCAGCTCCTACTTCGGCATCGTCCGAGAGAGCATCGCTGACCAGGTACCGAAAGCCGTCATGCACCTCCTTGTCAACCACTCGAAAGAAGTCGTGCAGAACCGACTCGTTTCGAGTCTGTACAAGGAGCATCTGTTCGAGGAGCTCCTTTATGAGGACGACGGCGTCCGGGAGGAGCGAGAAAAGTGCGAGAAACTCCTCGAGACCTACAAGGAGGCCAGCAAGATCATCGGCGAGGTCCTCTAAATTTGTGGTGACGCTTCGATTTACACTTCCTTTAGAATGTCCGCTAATGTCGACACCGAACAAAAGCGATGGCGTCACGAAAGATTCGACCAACCGGTCGGAGCCCAACCTGTATAGATTTGATTCCGCGAATGCTCGCGGACAGTTGGACGGGGTTTATATTTCTGTACACTACTCAACCTCACCTTCGCTACGACTCACTGCAGACTGCCTGCTTTCCTGGTGCGGGCAGCCTTTTGTTCCTGTATATGTACTCTGGGCGGGCGCCAGTGTGGTGTAGAAAATGCGGATTGCTAGGGTCGGAAGGTAAATGGACGTATTGGAAGAAACAGCTACACAGGTCGGACAGTGTGTTTGTTGTTGATTTGCAACCATGATTGATTATTGATTATATACGAAGAAGAGATACAAAGACTTTCCACTCGCAAAGATGCAATGCAGATGCCAAAAACCCCGTGAAAATGCTTCGGAAAATGCTATGCAGATGTTGGTCGTCATCGTCGTCGTGCTCATCAGATTATGTGCGCGTGGTCCGTCTCATGATGTGTTCGGTCCGGCGGCGGCGGCGGCGGCGGCCTGTTTCGTCGCTGTCGCTTACGCGCAGGCGGTGAGGGTGAGGAGGACGTTGTTGTCCTGGCAGCCGTGGACCTGGCCGTCGGGGCCGGTGGCGGCGCCGCAGGCCTCCGGGTTGCTGCCGGCGGGCGAGGTGACGGTGAACTTCTCGCCGCTGGCCGCGAACGGGTTGCCGTCGACGCTGCTGACGCTCCAGTACAGGATGCCGTCCTTGGTCGACGTGCCGAGGATGATCTTGGGCGTGTTGGGCGAGTAGTAGTCGCCGTTCTTGGCCACGCCGAGGCTGTTGCCCTCGCCGGCGATCGTGGCCTGGTAGGTGCCGCCGCTGGTCAGGCTCGGCTGGCCCGTGATGTGGCCGGCCTGGTCGACGGCGGTCAGGTAGAGGGTCTCCGGGCACTTGTTGATGACCAGGACGGAGGAGGCGCTGGCCGTGGCGGCGACCGCGGCGAGGGAGGCGGCGGCGGTGGAGAAACGCATTTTGATTGATTTGTTTGGGTTGGTGGTTGGTCTGGTTGGTTGATGCGAGAGGAAGATTGATTGAAGATTGGATTGGCTGTTGTGTTGGAAGCTGTTGTTGATGCTGGATGGAGATTCTCCGGACCGGGCATCTTCAGCATCTTTATATCTTCCATCGCCGGTCGATGTTCCATCCAGGTCGTCGCTGACAGTCCCGTGCGCCGAGAGAATTCCCTCATCCTCACCGTCATCTGTGGCAAGCCGGTAGCACGGTGCACACGTGCATCGCAACGGTGTCGGCGGAAGTGAGGGTCACATTTCTCGTGATGACCGTCTAGTCAGTCACGCCGGCGAGCAACAGTGCCACTGCCCAAGCAGTGCAGATACGAGCCCTGACCTCATCGCCCAATGCTACGATGCACTATTTTTATGTCGCCTTCTTGCGGAGCATCTGGAGCGAAAGTCGACCGCCTTGCCTTGGAAGGGTAATCGCGACGGCAGAAGGGGACTCGCCAAGAGGTCAAATGGTCGAGAAACGCGACGATCTGTCCAGGTTTGCAGCATAGCCATGTCTAGGGAGCTCGTGTAGAACAACTTTCCACGGCACGTTGCATCGTGCGGGGCATCAAGGGTACACCGGCACGACCGGCAGCGCAGTGCCGAAAATCGCAGATGCGACCGCCTGCGAAGGTAGCAGCGAGGAGGTCGTTTGACTTTTGGTGCATCTGTCAAGTGTCGATCTTTGCCCCACGACGTCATTTGCTGGGGCTCGTGGTGCCGTAAATAGCACAGATTCCGCGCTGGTCGAAGCTTGGCACTATTGGGACGGCCGTCATGCGGCTTCTCACGGCCGAAGAGGAATACGAACAGTCGGCCTCTCCCGCGGTGGCTAGCAACCACAATACGTTACTTGTGCTGTTGCTATAGCTATGCACTCCACACAGTACTTCCAGAAGAGTGCTAGTCGACATCTTGACCATTGAAATCATCTATCATGCTCTCGTGAAATGCACATGACCTCTGTCGATCTGTGCGAACACACAAGAGTAAGAAATGGGAAGGACAGGATGACACCGTGCTCACAGGAAACCAGAACCTTCGTTTGTGTAAGCACTATAGATGCATGGTGCATGATGTTATGATTCAGGCCGCGATCCTCGGATATCTCGTGATCGTAGAAAGTAGTGCTGCTGCAGCGCGCAGCGGCGCGGCTTCGCGGACGTTTTTCTTCCCTCGTGTCCGTGTAGGCGTGCAGCACCCGACCGAGAGAGCTTCACGACGGAGCGGCGGAATAGCATCATCCCTTGCATCTGCTCCTTTGACCGACTTCCGAGCGCCGGGGCTGTGTCGGAATCGGACATCCTCGTGCATCGTAGCGTTGTCGTCTCACGTCATGTTGCGGCTGCGCTGTTCAACTGGCACCTTGCTTGGCCTTCGCGGCGGTCGAGGCAGCTTCTGAAGAGGGTTAAGGCGAGAACGTCAGTGACGGGGTTCCTTCATGGTATGAGAGGCGTGCCACAAAGCCCCGAGCATGTCCAGCGACAGGAGCGGTGTGTACGGCATTGACACGTCAGACTCACCTCTCCGTGTTGCGTCCTCGAGCAGCGGGGTGTCGACGGCGTTCGCGGGCAGGTGCACGTATCGCACGACGCTGCCACGGATGAAGACGTTCTTGACCGCAGTCTGCGCAGAGAACACTGAGTCAGCAAAGATTGTCCTCTCATCGTAAGCACCACCACTCATCACATGAATTCCTGCCTCCAAGCGCCAAGTCATCACCCCCCTCCTTCCTGCTTCCGTGGTCCACGTCTTCATACGCAGGCGCTTGTGTGCGCGTACTGGGGAGCGCGACTCTCCGCCTGTCCTGCGTATCTTCTCTTCGGGCACCTGTCATCCATCCAGCAGCTCGCCTCCACTCACCAGATGCGGATACTTCAACTCATCAACAACCGAAATATCATCCAGCTTGATATTGAGGTACTGGTCGACGCTCTTCAGGGTGCCGCGGATCAGGATGTCATTCTTGAGCTCGACCGTCACCTCATGTTCGACCAGGGTCTTGAAGAAGCTGAAGAAGAGCATGGTGGGCGATTATGGGCGAAGTGCGGTGATGGTCGGCGGGTAAGGAACAGAGTCGTGGTGGCGAGTGTGGAGTTGTTCGTCGTTCAGATCATACCCCAGAATCGTGTCGTCGCGCACAAATGATGTTGTAGTCAGAGGTAGCGAGCACCTTGGAGACTCTTGCATCCAATGGATTGCGGGACACAGAGCTGTCACGTGACGCTATCCGTTGGACATATGATATTTCGATCAACGATCACTTCTACTTTCAACCCATGACGATGAACAATCAATAAAGTGAAACGAATTTTGCGCCAAGAGGGTCAGACGTTAATGATAGTTAATGGCTATATTAGATAAAATCGTTTCTTCAGGAGGGGCTCGGGATATATTCAAGAGAAAAAAATAGACACCAAAAAAAAGACAAAGCAACTTGCACCGACTTTGTGGAACCATCTTTTCACATCCCTTGCGGGCAGATTTTTTTCTTCCTTCAACCCTTGCGGGCCCAGCCCACGAGGCAGCGCCACGCGGTGTGCCCGTGGCCGCCCTCCTCGAGCGCCTGCGCGACGTCGTGCAGGCACTGGGTCTCGCTGCGGCCCGTCTCGGCGGCGAGCTTCAGCATCCAGTGCTCCCAGAGGCGGGCGCCGACGAGGCCCGTGACGGCGCGGACGTCGCGCGTGCTGCCGGTGACGGGGGGCTCGATGGCGGCGACGGTGCCGTCGGCGGCGATGGTGCGCTCGGCGGGCGCGCCCTCCGCGGCGGCGGACGTCGCGGAGGAGGAGGAGGCGTGGGGCTTGCCGGCGTCGTTCCAGCGCGGCGCGACGTCGCCGACGGGGAACAGCATCCAGGCGCGCTTGATGTCGCGGAAGCCGGCGCGCTTGAGGCGGGGCAGGAAGCTCTTGCCGGCGGCCGGGTCGTAGCCGCGGGTCTTGAGGCGGAAGGCGAACTCGACGCCGAGGGCCTGGCCGGCGGTGTCCGGGTGGACGAGCTCGGCGTCG
This sequence comes from Ramichloridium luteum, assembly GCA_002368545.1. NCBI lineage: Eukaryota > Fungi > Ascomycota > Dothideomycetes > Mycosphaerellales > Dissoconiaceae > Ramichloridium > Ramichloridium luteum. The sequence goes on from MTSC01000004.1 coordinate 747,216, forward strand.
AGCAGGTCGTACTCGAGGTAGCCGCCGGGGCGCAGGACGCGCAGGCACTCGCGCAGCGTCAGGTCCCACTCGTCGGCGGCGTGGCCCTTGGGCCAGGTGGTCTTGAGGTGGGCGTAGAGGTTGCGCGCGCTGACGACGTCGAAGGTGTTGTCCGCGAACGGCAGCTCCCAGAGGCGCGGGGAGGCGACGACGACGTGGTTGGCGGGGCCGTCGAGCGAGGACGCGGCGACGTGGGCTTCGGCGTCGGTCGACACGGTCGTGTAGACGGTCGCGAGCGGGTGCTCCAGGGCCACGGACCAGGCCCAGCCGCAGTGCGCCTGGCCGGCGAGGTCGAGGATGTTGACGTCCTTGCGGCCCTTGAAGCTCTGGGCGACGGGGCTGGTGAGGAGGCGGCCGCCGTTGACCTCCTTCTGCGCCGCGAGGTGCCACGAGGACGACTGCAGCTGGGACAGCGCCTGGCGCTCCCGCTCGGCCTGCGCGATGATCTCGGACTTCTCATCCTCCGGCGCCGACGGCACCAGGGAAGAGATCGGGCGCTGCGGTACCGGGCGCTCGGCGGCGGTGATCTCGTACTTGCCCATGAGCTGGTCGGCGTGCTGCTTGGACATGCTGACGCGGCGCACCTGCTCGGCCTCGGCGCGGGCCTGGCGGTGCTGGAAGACGTCGCGGGCGCGCTGCGAGCGCTTGTGGTAGCGCCAGCCCTGCCAGAAGGTGCCGTCGTGGATCGGCGACACGCGCTTGTTCTCCGGCGACGCGCGCTTCTCCTCCGCCTGCGCGAGGACGTCGGCGACGAAGCGCACCGACTTCTTGCTCGGCGACGACTTGAGGGACGTCGGGCTCGACTCGTTCGGGGAGGCCAGCTCCGGGGTCGCAGGCACGGCGTCCTGGACCGTCGCGAACGCCTCGAGGTCCTCGTCGTCCTCGCAGATCGCCTGCATGTAGATGTTCTGGGCGTAGAGCCACAGCTTGGTGCGGTCGATGTTCTCGACCGTCTTGGCCTTGAGGGTGTCGTCGTAGCTCTCGTCGATCTCGTCCACCTCGACGACGGTCTCGGTCGGGGAGAACATCACCTTGCGCGCGGTGATCGGATCCGGGGAGTCCGCGGCGGCCGGGATCGTGATGACGTGCTCCACGGGGTTCTCGGGTCGCTGTTGCCAGGGCACGCCGTAGAAGGACGTCGCGGTGCTGGTCGGGAGCGGGGGCGTGCTGCCGCGCGCGAAAGGGAGGCCGTAGAAGTCCGCCGCGGTGCTGGTATCGGGGTCGCGGCCCTCGCCATTCCACGCGGTGCGCGCCACGGACGAGTTCAGCGACCCGAAGAAACCGCCGGGCGACGGCACGGACAGGGCCGAGATGACATCGTCGGCCTCCGCCGGCGCGAGGTTCTGCGTGTCGATGCGGAACATGCCGATGAGCGGCGGCGACTCCACGATCTCGCGCATCTCCTGCATCGCCTCCTCCGGGATCTCCAACACGGTCTCGCTCGTCTCGGGCTGCGGCGGCTCCTCGGGGCTGAGGTGCTGCAGCAGGTGCATCGCCGACGGGTCGAGCTGCACGGGCGGCTCCCACGAGTTCTCATCCTCGACGGCCTCGGCGATGTCGGGCGTCGACGGGCAGCTGGAGGCGGCCATCTCCTCGGACGTCAGGCTTCCATCGAGCGACGGCGTGGCGGACGAGCTGGGCACGCGCAGCGATTGCGCCTGGAGTTGGGACAGCACGGCGGGGGACAGGGTCATCTGGAGCGGCGGCGACATCGCCGCGGACGCCTGCAGCTTCTCGATCGTCGGCCATTGTCCGGGCGAGGGGATGACGAGGGAGGGATACCGCGCCTTGGGCTCGCGGTGGGCCATTCGCCGCTTGACCGAGGAGGACAGCTTGATCGGAAACTCCTCCGAATCACTCTCCGACACATCGTAGAGCTCGTCGAAGTCCCCCTGGGCGCTCGGCTTCGACCACAGCGAGCTGTGGTCGGATTCTGAGTCGGAGGAGGCGCTGATGCTCGGGCTCGCCCGGTCACCCGCGCGCGCGGCGGCCGTCGTGGTGGACGATTCTTCAGGGATCGCGCGCGGCGTCGGGAAGCTGTCGCTGAGGGGGGACTTGAAGTTCGACCGCGGCTGGAGGCGCTGCGGCAGGGGTGCCGCCCGGCGGACTGAGACCTGCGGCACGTCTTCGATCAATGTTTTGCGAGCGCCGTCACTTTTGCGCGCCGGCGCACAAAGCTTCAGCGCTCCTGGGTTCACTGATTGGGCGGACACAGCCATTTTGGGGTTCGATCACAAGGGATGAAAAGGTCGCTGTCGAGCTGTTTTGGGTAGTATTCAAGAGTGGTGATCAATAAGCCGGGCCTGCGGCGAGAGAACGGACGGGTTTCGATCAACGAAACGATTTTGGCAACGCCGAGACGAAGATGAAGAGAAAATGAAAGCGTGCAAAAGGAAAAGCAGACGTGGCCAAGCACGTCCAACGGAGCACGAATGCAAGGAAAATAGGAAAAGAAGGATTGCAGTCCGAGATGTGAGCGTGAGGCGTGGCCGCCGGGAGGCTTTTAGGTAGGCGATCACTGCAGCGTTCGCCGGGGCCTCTGCGCAGGCAGGCGTCAAGCGCCGAGCGCCGTACGACCTTCCGCAGCGTCACTGGCCCCGGCGGCAAGAAGGATTGATTTGCCTACCTCGAGGATGCGTGCTGGCTGAGCGCTAAGCTGCCATTGCGAGGCCGAATCGAGCTGGCCCAGGGCACGACTGCGGTCACTGCCGACGACGCCGTCGGACCGCAGGCGAGCTGGCTGAGAGCGGTCCGTCCGTGGGCACAGTGCACGACAAAGATCGCAGCGAGTCATGGGCGATGGGGGAGGATCGCGACAGCAGCAGAGGTGAGAAGAGGCACGAGAGGCTCCAATGAAGTGTCCCCGAGTCGGCATGGGCTGCACGCAAGGTCCAGGTCAATCAGCCTGGGCGCTTAACCCCCCGCCAATCAGCGGGCCGCCCTGGCGTGCGGTCGACCACCGCCTGCCCGGCTGGGGTGGGATTCGCGAGCACCCAGCACCCTCTCCAGAAGGCCAGCGGCACCGCATTGTCCAGGCAGCCCCGCCAATATTGTAATGACTTAGTGGTTTCTTGCTGCCCTGGAGATGCTTCGAGAAAAGCGGGCACGCGCGCGCTCTCTCGGGCGGGCTGGTTCGGGGATGTCTTCGCGTGCTGTATTGTCCATGGTATTGTCCATGCACTCCGCGCCATTCAAACTGCCGAGCCAGCGCGATCGACGCGCGGCGGGGGGTTATCGGTGGAGATGATGATCACGACAATCACGATGCCTCTGGCTGGGCGGGCGCGAATGTCTCCCTATCCTGCCCTTGTAGTGCGCCCACTCAGCGCGGAATCGACGCGTTGCTCGGGCTCTTCCGGCTGCACGTCGGCGATTCGTGGTGGACGAGAGCTCGAGGGAGCTGGGGAAAGCTCTGCGTGATGACGTGCGGAGAGGACGGATGGGAGCTCCCCAAATTCAATTGCCATCAGTATATCTATCTAGACTATTGAAACGAATCCGCTGCAGATGAACCCTCGCGAAGCTCCATTGTGATTGAACGCCATCGTCACATTGATCGATCCAAGCCAAGACAGACTAGATACGTCCTGTATGTACATGGGAAGACTCCTGTCACCGAGCCACCGCGACCGAATCAGGCAATTTTATCGAATGACTTATTGACAAGAAAAAGCCAATCTAGCGCCCACCCACGGACGACATACCCATCCATCCCTCCCCCACCAAGACCCGACCGAACAGAACGAAACCGGACACAATGGCGCCCCCGGCCATCATCGCGCCCTCCATCCTGAGCGCCGACTTTGGCGCGCTGGGCAAGGCCTGCTCGGACACCATCGGCCTGGGCGCCGACTGGCTGCACGTCGACATCATGGACGGCCACTTCGTGCCCAACATCACCTTCGGCGCGCCCGTCGTGACCATGATCCGGCCGCACGTCGACCGGCCGAAGGAGGCGTTCGGCCAGGGCACCTTTGACTGCCACATGATGATCGCCGAGGTAGGTGATGCCGATGATGATGAGAGCGAGTGAAGGGATGAGTAGAGATCAGTAGGATCGCCAAGTGGACCGATAGCGGAACGCAACGCTGACAGTGAACAATGACGACCCCATAGCCCAAGAAGTGGGTCAAAGACTTCCAAAAGGCCGGCTGCGACCTCTACTGCTTCCACTACGAGGCCGCCATCGCGTCGACCGCCGCCGACAGCCCCGCGGGCACCTCGGACCGGCAGACGAACCCGGCGGAGCTGATCGCGTACATCCACGCGCAGGGCATGCGCGCCGGCGTCGCCATCAAGCCCGGCACGCCCGTCGACGTGCTGTACGCGATCCTCGACAATCCGACGAAGGAGGAGGTGCCGGATGTGAGTTCCCTGATCCCACGCTTCCCCCCACCGTGACCGGGAAACCGGCGTGCCCGCGACGAACAGCGCAGAGCTGACCACGCCGTCGGGGCGCAGATGGCCCTCATCATGACCGTCGAGCCCGGCTTCGGCGGGCAGAAGTTCATGCCGGACATGATGCCCAAGGTCGCGGCCCTGCGCGCGCGCTACCCGGACCTCAACATCGAGGTCGACGGCGGCCTGAGCGAGAAGACGATCGATGTCGCCGCGGACGCGGGCGCCAACGTCATCGTCGCCGGCAGCGCCGTCTTCGGCGCGCAGGACCCCGGCGCGGTCGTCCAGGCGCTGCGGGAGGCGGTGGAGAAGCGGCGGGGTTGAGGAAGCCCTTGGGTTGGTGGGCGGGATGGCGGAGAAGAATTGGTGGGCATTAGGGCGGGAGTCATGGTGGGGATGGTGGTGGTGTTGTTCAACAGGCGAAGCATGGGATGTGGTTGCATTGGGAGGGAACATCGGTGAGGAGTTGACGTTAACGGTCAGAAATGGACCTTATATATGGGCATGGTCTCATGACGGCCAGATAACGAAGACGCATAGAATGATTAAATGTTCTTGGAACAGTAGATTGAAATTGCTGGCGCATCATCGCATTTCCGACGAGGAAGGACCACCCTTCTCGCACCATGAACCACCCACCTCCTTCAGCTTTTATATATACATAGGTGAGTTTCGTTCACTTTTGGATCCCCGCTCCTTCCAAGGGCGAAAAAATGACACAAACAGCCTCCCCAAAAGCATCCTCCCTTCATGCAGCAATACTATCACAGAAGAAAAATACAAGAAAACCAGCAACGGAAAGTCGAGAAGCAGCAAACGAACGACCGACCACCTCGCTCGCGACGCCCCCGGAACCCTCGCCCTACTCCCGGAACCCACCAATCGGAATCCTCGTCCGCAGCAACAGACTACTCGCCACGACGGTCAAGGAACTCAACGCCATCGCGAGCGCCGCCCACGCCGGATCGAGGCGCAGATGCGCCCCACTGCTCGTCCGGATCGGATACAGCACGCCGGCGGCGATCGGCAGCGCGATGACATTGTAGATCGCCGCCCAGAACATGTTCAGGACGACGCGGCGGAAGACCGCCCGGCTGAGGGTGACGAGGGTCAAGACCGCTCTTAAATCCGAGTGCACGAGGATGAACGCGGCCGACTGGATCGCGACATCCGAGCCCGAGGCGACCGCGATGCCGACATCCGCGGCGGCCAGCGCGGGCGCGTCGTTGATGCCGTCGCCGACCATGGCGACGGTGGCGCGGCGGCGCTTGTTCGTGAGGGCGGAGTGGAAACCCCGGCCGCGCCGCGGGCGGAGCGCCTTTTGCAGGTAGCGCACCTTGTCGGCCTTCTGGGCCGGCAGGACGCCGGCGATGACGTTGTCCGCGTGGATGCCGACTTTCTGCGCGACGGCGCGCGCGGTGCTCGGATTGTCGCCCGAGAGCATCCAGACGTCGACGCCGCGGCGTTGGAGGGCGTTGACGACGTCGGCGGCTTCGGGACGCAGCGGATCGGCGGCGCCGAGGACCGCGCCGATGCGCCATTGGTGGTCGTCGTCGTAGGCCATGAGGATGACGGAGTAGCCGGAGGATTTCCATTGGTCCATCAGAGTGGAGGCGGATTGCGGGATCGGCACGCCGTAGTCGTGCATGAGAGCCTCGTTGCCGACGAGCGCGGCATATTGCTTCTGGCGTTTCGAATTCGATGTAGTGAACGATGCCTTGAGGCCCTTGCCAGCGATCTCGTCAACTGAAGTGGTGTTGATGCGAGTCGAAGTTTGAGACTTGCAGAAAGCGATTGCGGCCTTTGCCAGGGGATGGCCTGAGTTTTCCTCCACGCTCCGGATGACACCGAGAATAGTCGCCTCGTCAAGACCAGCTTCGTCCGCGAACACGGCATGTTCCACGATCTTGGGCTCCGCGCCCTCGGTCAAGGTGCCAGTCTTGTCGAAAACCACGGCATCGAGATTGCTGGCCTCCTGGAATGCCTCACCACCACCCTTGACTAAGATACCCCGTTTCGCAGCCATGCCACCACCAACGAAAAGCGCCGTCGGCGCCGCCAGTCCCAGACCGCAAGGGCAAGCGATGACGAAGACAGCAATTGCAAATTGCAGCGACCAGAACGGCCAGCCTCCGATATCGTTGTCCAAGTAGCTCGCAGGGAGCGCACCCGAGAGACCCAGACTGAGCCACACGATCCAGGTGATGATGGCGATCGCCACGACGATCGGCACGAAGTATGCCGTCAGCAGGTCGGCGATGCGCTCCATGGGCGCACGCTTGGATTGTCCTTCGCGAACGACTTGGATGATCGAGTCAAGCATCGACGCCCCGGCCGGCTTCGTCACACGCACCGCAATGGACGAGCCCTTGTTGATGGTGCCCGTGAAGATGGCATCGCCCTGCTTCTTCTTCACGATGCGCGCCTCGCCCGTCAGGCTCGACTCGTCAAAGGCCGCGCTCTCATCGACCAGCGTGCCATCGCAGGGCGGACTCGACCCTTGCGGGATCTTCACTTGGTCGCCGGAGTCGATCAGTTCCGCGGAGATCCTCTCGTTCGTCACGTCATCGTCCTCGCCCCGAGTCATCAGGATCGCCTCGGTCGGCCGAAGCTGCCCGAGCGCGGAGATGGCGTCGCCGGATTTCGCCTTCATGTGCGCCTCTGCCAGTCGGCCGATGAGCAAGAACATGGTGAGGAAGACCACCGAATCGAAGTAAGACTGCTTGGAGCTCGCGAGGAGGTCCTCGTCTGGGTGCGAAGCGGCGACGACCATCTGGGCGAGAGAGGAGAAGTACGCGATTGTGGTGCCCAGGCTAATGAGCATGTTCATGCTGCCGAAGCGGTAGAAGCGCTTGGCGATGGGAACCGGGCTTCGCGGTCGCCAGAGCGCCCAGATCTCCTTGATGGTCCGCCGGTGGAAGTGATCGGCTGCAAAGAGATAGATTGGTGTCGAAAGGACGAACAAGGCCCACTCAGCCAGCGGTACCCCGTGAACTGGTTGCATCCAGAATTTGTATCCAGCGTCATCCTGGGACACCAGATTCATGTAGACCACACCAATGATCAGTGTCGGGATAGCAGTGACGATGGAAATGACTGCGCGAATGAAAATGGCCCGTCGCTCTTTCGCGAGCATCTCCTTCGAGCGCTGCTCCACAGAGACGGGTTTGTAGATAGTGACATCGAAGGAATTGTCAATGTTAATAACGGTGTCGATAATGGTCCTGATCGTGAGTTTTGGCGCATCCGGGATATAAGAAACTGAGAGAATGGGAGAGTCAAGTGCGGGTGACTTGATGATTTCGACGGGTAGCTGCTTGACGGCCTCCAGGATCCGCTTAGGACATTGGTTGCAATGCATGCCTTTGATTTGAAGAGAAACGGTCCTCGATGTGGGTGCTTCTTTCTTGACGGAGGGGGCTAGCTCGGTGAGCGTCGCCTCGTAGCCAGTATCGTCGATGGCCTCGGAAATGAGCGGTTCATTCTCCTTCCCTCGAAAAATGACAGTCCCGGAATGTGATATTAGGTTGATATTCACATGCTCCACGAAAGGCAATTCCCTGATGACTTCGCCGACCTTATTTGAACAGGAGCTGCATGTCATGCCATCAATGGAGTAAGTGGCCTCCCAGGAGTCGTCTTTCTCATGGTCGGCTGGTCTCGGAGAGGTGGAATCCAAAGTCTTCGACTCGACCAGCTCAGCATCGTAGCCGGCATCCTCGACGGCACTGACGAGCTCCTTGATGAAAGCATCTGGGTCGTCGGACGTGAACCAGACGGTGGCACTATGGTTGACCAAGGCCACGTTCGCGGATGCCACCTGCGGAACCTCCTCGAGGGCCTTCGTCACGGCGCCCACGCATGAGCTGCATGTCATGCCGTCGATCGACAACGTGGCCACATGCTGCGATAGAGTCTCGAGCGAGTCCACGACGGTGACGCTCTCCAGCGGCGAGCCGTGTTCCTGGTCGGCGCCCAGGGCGGCGCACATCTGACAATGGTGGCCATGCTTGGAGCGGGCTACGCTGTCGATCGAGTGCTGGCGCTTGGGATCCCATCGTCGGACGGCGGCGTCCAGCTCCTCGCCCTCCTCCGCATCATAGTACCGGGATTCCTCGTCGGAGGAGGGATCCAGGATCACGTCGAAGACCTCGTAGCCGGCGGCGGACAGCGTTTTGCTCATGATTGCTGCCGACAGGTCTCGAGGATGCGTGACGGTGACTATATGGTTGACGATGGAAACATTCTGCACGGTCGGCGCAGGGACCAGTTCGCCCAGAATCGCGGTGATATGGCTGACACATGTCGGGCAGTGGAGATTGGGGATCAGGAACGACGTCCGCAGGGCGACGGTCGACCGTCGATGTGGCCGTACCGGCGACATGATCGCAACCGCTGATGGTGGCACGGCGCGGCAGCGTTGCAGCAGCTGGGATGATCAGGTCCTTTGGGGGAGACCGTTTCAACCTTCCGATATTTAGCAGCAATATAGGGACATGGTCCTCGGGCGGGACGGTGCGCGATTTGTGCGGGCACGACGGGGTCGCAGATTTGCCATCAATGACCGATCATGATTCCGGCGGCGGGTGGCAGTTGCCAGGACGTTCGATGTGATGCGACGCGAAAAAAACTCTTTTCGCTGGGTGTCACCACTCGGGTCTACAGAGCCGGCAAAGGCCCATCATCACGTAACAAGTGCGTCTGGTTCAAGGTTGGCGTCGGGGTGCAGCCGGTTGCCGTTGCCGTTACGGTCTTCCCGTCACGGTCGCTGTTGCCGTTGAGGCGCGGTACAGGCGCACCGCAAAAATCTCTCGCCCTCAAGAGAAGATCTGGGGGAAGTTTCTCGGTGGCGTCGTGGCATCCAGACGCACTGCACACACACCCGATGGAATAGCTTCCCCTCGTGGCCGGCAACAACTCGCAAATCGCACGTCACCGATCGCTTCCATTCCGCGCATGCCGTCAGAGCACCATCAAGGTGTGCGTTCCCGCGCTCAGGAGCACTGAACTGAGCGGGCCGGCAGTGGCTTCCACGCCAGTTTCGAGCATGTCGTGAAAGACAACGGCGACTCCCGCTAGACTGGCACGACTGGTCGGCGCATCACCTGGCGCAGCTGATTCACTGACTCTCCGCTACCTCCGCCAACACGCCCGCCAGCATGACGATGGGACTCACTGCCGTCTCGGACGTGATTCACAGCAGTATTGACCCGACCGATAGCTTACCTGCTTTCATTGAATAATACCTTGCATGTCGTTGACACATGTCGAAAATCCGCCCGATCGGCCATCACGACCGACGTGACCATTGAGGATGGTTATGAATACTCCGACCCGATGGGGAAATGTCATGCGCTCACAAGACTATTCTTAACCTGGCGCAAACTTTGCGCGTGTAACAGCCCTGCTGCATCGCGATCGGCACCTTTGCATCTTTGAAACAGTGCAGCATCGGATCGGCGTATGATAACCCACATTGCGATTGTCCTCGTCCCTTGTGACCCTCCGTCTTCGAATAAATCTGTGGGCGTGAATGACAGTGGATACGAATCGCTAAGGCGGAAAGTGCTCCACAAGAATCTCGTGATGTCGGATCCCCAGTGGTTCCGCCGTGCGCCGGCGCCCAGAGCCAAGCGTGGACTTGTCCCTGCGGAAGCCTAAGGCCCAGAACCCGCTGAGACCTGCGCATGCGCTCGCCTGTACCCTGAGCACGCCTGAGGTCTCCACCTGCAACACCCGCTCCTCGCGTGTCTGTACCACCGGACACCCGTGAACCCCTTCCTTGTGGCAGTCGTCCGGGGTGATTCCGACGGAAATCAGCATCGATATCGCCTGTAGCTCGAGTCGGCCTTCCACCCACACCTGTCCGCTCTCTCGACATTCACATCGATGCCCTGCAGCCAGTAACTGCGCCGCCATGGGTCGATCCGACGACCTCGTCGACGAGCAGTCGCAGCCGCTCTTCGCCTCCGGCGCCGCCGTGTCCTCCTCCGAGAAACCCGGCCGGTCTTCCGTCTCGTCGCAGTCGACGACCTCCCTGGTCCTCGAGCACATGTCGGAGCACGCCGCCATCAACGCGAAGGAAGCCCTCTACACGGACGACGCCCGGCGGGAGGAGATGGACGTCGAGGAGCAGCTCGCCTGGCAGCGGGCGACGCAGCCCGCGGACCGCAAGGCCCGCCGCATCTTGTACATCTTCATCACCATCGGCCTGGTCGGCTGGATCGCCGCCCTGTTCCTCTTCCTGCAGCAACGGCCGCACATCCCGCACGCCGAGCGCCCGCACGATCCGCACGCGACCAAGACGGCGGGGTTCGGACATAAAGTCACCCTGGACCAGGTGCTCACGGGTCAGTGGTATCCGCGACGGCACTCGATCGAGTGGATTGAGGGCCCGAACGGCGAAGATGGTCTGCTTCTGGAGCAGGGTGGCCAGGAGGGCCGGGACTTCTTGGTCGTGGAGGACGTGCGATACCGCGGGCACGCGCTCGCCGTGCAAAAGGCACACAGCACCACGCTGATGAAGTTCGGCCAGTTTCAGGTGGGACAAGAGATGGTGTTTGCGCGCGACACGTTCCCCAGTCCCGATCACAAGAAGGTCTTGGTGAAGAGTGATACGCAGAAGAACTGGCGACACAGCTCGACGGGTCGCTACTGGATTTTTGACGTCGAGACGCAGACGGGCGAGGCGCTGGATCCGGCGAACCTGTTCGGACGAGTTCAGGCGGCGTCCTGGAGCCCGAAGAGTGATGCCGTGGTGTTCACCAGGGACAACAACATGTATATCCGCCACCTCAACTCATCATCCGCCCAAAAGATCACTACCGACGGCGGACCTGACCTCTTCTATGGCATTCCTGACTGGGTCTATGAAGAAGAGGTATTGGCTTCTGGCGACGCGACCTGGTGGAGTGGCGATGGCAAGTACGTCGCCTACTTCCGCACCGACGAGAGCAAAGTCCCGTCGTTCCCAGTCCAGTATTTCTTCAGCCGCCCGAGCGGAGAGCAACCGAGTCCTGGCGAGGAGAGCTACCCCGAGGTCCGTGAGATTAAGTATCCCAAGGCCGGAGCACCCATGTCTGTCGTCAGTCTCGAATTCTACGACATCAAGAAGGATCAGATCTTCACCGTTCCGATCGAAGGAGACTTCGATGACGATGATCGGTTGATCACCGAGGTTCTGTGGGCGGGCGAGACCGGAAAGGTCATCATTCGGTCGACGAACCGCGAGTCCGATATACTCAAGATCATCCTGATTGACGCCGTCAAGCGCACGGGCCGGACGGTTCGGGAGCGAGATGTGCAAAAGCTCGATGGAGGCTGGTTCGAGGTCACGCATACGACCACCTTTGTCCCGGCCGACCCCTCAGTCGGTCGCCTCGAGGATGGCTACGTCGACACCGTCATCCACGACAACTACGATCATCTGGCGTACTTCACGCCGCTCGATAACCCCGAGCCGAAGATGCTGACGTCGGGCAACTGGGAAGTCGTGGATGCTCCGTCCAAGGTGGACCTCGAGTCCAACAAGGTGTACTTCATCGGCACCAAGGATGGCAGCACGCAACGGCACCTCTACACGACCGATCTGCTTGGAGACTCGGCCTCGATCCAATCCGTCACGAACACGAACGACATTGCGTACTATGGCGCATCGTTCTCGTCCAAGGGCAAGTTCATGCTTTTGTCCTACCATGGCCCTGGCATCCCGTGGCAGAAGGTCGAGTCGACCCCGACGAACGAAGATGCCAAGCTCGACATCTCTATCGAACGAAATGAAGCCCTGAACGCACTGGCGAAGAAGACCGAGCTCCCCATTGAGGTCTACCAGACCATCAACGTCGATGGATTCGACCTGAATGTGGTCGAGAGGCGACCTCCTCACTTCGACGAGAGTGGAAAGCGAAAGTACCCCGTCCTCTTCTTCCTCTACAACGGCCCCGGCTTCCAGAGCGTCGACCGACGGTTCACCGTCGACTTCCAATCCTACGTCGCCAGCAACCTCGGCTACATCGTCGTCACCGTCGACGGCTTCGGCACCGGCTTCCTCGGCCGCGAGCAGCGCTGCAAAGTCCGCGGCAACCTGGGCTACTGGGAAGCCTACTCGCAGATCGCCGCGGCCAAGCAGTGGGCCGCGAAGCCGTACGTCGACGCCGACCGGCTCGCCATCTGGGGCTGGAGCTACGGCGGCTTCATGACGCTGAAGACGCTCGAGGCCGACGCGGGCGAGACGTTCAAGTACGGCATGGCGGTCGCGCCCGTCACGGACTGGCGCTTCTACGACTCCATCTACACCGAGCGCTACATGCACACGCCGCAGCACAACCCGACGGGCTACGACAACGCCTCCGTGTCCGACGTCGCCCGCCTCGCCCAGAACGTCCGCTTCCTCGTCATGCACGGCTACAGCGATGACAATGTCCACTTCCAGAACACGCTGCAGCTGCTCGATCGCCTCGATCAGGCGAACGTGCGGAATTACGACGTGCACGTGTTCCCCGACAGTGATCACAGCATTTACTTTCACAATGCGAACCAGGTCGTCTATGAGAGTGAGTTTCCTTCTCCGCGTCGCTTTCACGGCCACTGGACTGACAATCTTCTTTGATAGAACTCCGCGATTGGCTCGTGAATGCGTTCAACGGCGAATGGCTCCGAGTTGACGACCCCATGCCCATACGCTACGAAGTGGTCCCCACCTAGTCGTCGCCGTGGCTTGCATCGTGCCAAGATGCACGTATGAGAAGCGGAATGCCGCCTCCGATATGATAAAGGAAGCCACCACTCGACACCGCCGTCTGCGGAAAGTTCTCCCAATCACCCCGGATAGGGTCGGCCACCTCCGGACACCGGGCCACGGCCGCCTTACCAGTGTGGAGTCGGACGGACCAGTCTCTTCGCGTCATGCGAGGAGAGAAGTGGGAGTGGCGACATGGCTTGCCAATGGAGTAATTTTGAGGCACTGAGGGGCGCTCAAAGCATCAAGAGCGCTTGACCTCAGGCGACCAGGTCACGAACCACAATGGGTGTTGTAGGAGCCAGCGAGTCCGGGGACTGGCAGATGGAGCTGTAGGCTCAGCATTTATGAGTGGGACCGGGTGGATATGTACAGTGAGAGAGAGATCGAGAGTGGTGAGCTGTACATGATGTGCCTTGAATAGCGTCAGAAATGCCCATCGGCTGGTTACGACCAGCGTGAACGTTCAGATCAACCACTTTGTAACAGTAATAGAACAGTGATGAAGAGTTTGGGCACAAGCATGTTTCCTGTCGACTGTGGGAGTTCCAGCTTGTGATATAAGTAAACCGAACCAGCAATCACCGAGGAAGCGCAAAGCACGTATGACGAGAAATATCACAATGATAAAGAATATCACGAGGACAAAATTATCACTAGGACGGTATCACAATGACGATATCACAATGTCAATATCACAACGACGGAGGAACAATCGATGAAGTTTTGGCGAGTGAGCCAGTTTTTCATTACCAGCCTATGGTTAACTCTGCCGTAGCCCTCCAGATGCACCGGAACCCATGAATGCGCAGAACTCCATGTTCATAAAAGCCTACTTCAGCGGGATGAAACGCGAAGAGTGCGTAGCACCGATACCGGGACGACCGTGCTTGACGGGCTTGCTGTGGGATTGTTAGATCCAGGTTCATAAGCAGGGGGACCGACTCCGGTATCAACTTACTATGAGATCGAGAATTCAGCAAGGTAGTGGCCGACCATCTCAGGCTTGATCTCAACCTGGTTGAACTCCTTTCCGGAGTAGACACCGATGACGGAGCCGATCATCTCCGGCACGATGATCATGTCTCGGAGGTGGGTCTTGACGAGGTCGGGCTTCTCGTTGGGCTTGGCCTCCTGCTTCGCCTTGCGGAGCTTCTTGATCAGACCCATGGGCTTGCGCTTGAGACCGCGGTTGAACCGACGGCGGGCACGCGCGTGAACGACATCGCGGAGCTGCTCGGAGGACAGGTCGAGGAGCCTAGAAATGGTATCAATATCTCGTGTCGTGTGCGCAGGCCTGCACCGGTATCCACTCACTCGTCCAGGTCAATGCCGCGGTACGAGAACTTGCGGAAAGCTCTCTTTCTCTTAAGCTCTGCAGCAATGTTCTGTCAGCCGATATCCCATCTTCCAGCGCCCCTTCGTGGCCTGTCCACAGGGTTTTATCCATCCGCAGCGCAGGTGAAGGAGCGCATAATCAAGTGACGCATACCGGCGGCTTCCTCAGCGTTCTACAGAATATTAGTACATTTAATAGACAGTAGTGATCGGTGTGATACTCACGTATTCGTCGTCGGCCATGGCTGCGGTTGTGATGTGATGAAGTTGAACCTGTGTCAATCGTGTCAAATTTCCAGATCTCAAGCCTATGAAGACCGTGGTGGGAACTCCACACCTCGCGGCTTGGCATAATTCCAGCAGCACGGCTGCTCCCGCGCCAGAGTCACGTGATATGATTTTCCATGGAATCGACGAGGATCGCACGTAGGAGAACCATGATGTGTGGTGCATAATCTACCATGTACGATATCGAATTGACTTGCTTTGCCCCAAAGATTCAGCTTACAAGTATGCAAATATGGATTCATGGAGGCCCTGTTGAAGCCATCTGCAAAATGCCACGAAACACATATCATCATTGCATGCTTAAAGTACCGGGGCATATCCTGAAACTGCGCAACATTTGGCAAAAGTAGAAACTCGTCGTCGTAGCTTTCGGTATTCGTTATGAATATACTGGCGTATGGTATTTCCCATTCCACAAGTTGACGTGCAATCCCAACGGCCTGCACATCTCCGGCTTGAACATTTGCGCGACGATACGCTTAGTCGAAGAGACCGAAGCCCATGTCCTCATCAGACTCCTCCTTCTCCTCCTCCTTGGCCTCCTCCTTGGCCTCCTCGGCCGCACCACCAGCAGCGGCAGCACCACCAGCAGCCGGGGCAGCGGCACCACCGGCGCCACCAGTCGGGACGGAAGCAAGCTTGGTCGCGCCGTCGGCGATGAGCTGTGATTGATATTAGCCATGTTCCCCGGATTCCATCTCACAACAGCAGTGCTGTAACAGAGACTGTGGATACATACCACGTTGATGTCCTTGCCATCAAGCTCCTTCAGAAGGGTATCCAGGCGCTCATCGTCGGCCTCAATGCCAACAGAGCTGAGGACCTCCTTGATGTCGCTGGCCGACGGCGAAGAGTTGCCGGCAAGGCCGAGGAGAAGGTAAGCTGCCAGGTGCTTCATTTTTGAGACTGTACAAGGAAACCACAAAGTTAGGTTCTGCAAAGGTTGAATTATGCGTTCGCAACGACTTACTGTGTATGAAGGTTTGTAAGAAGGAGAACAGGAGAATCAATCACTTTTAAGCGCTATTATTGTAGCGCAGACTGAGACTTCGAGTCCTTTGTGATTGTGCGTAGTCGTGAGTAAGACGTTGCCCAAGCCAACCTGCAGCGATATTGAGTGGGTTGCCAAGACTTCAGTCCAGCAGATATCGCAGGCCCGCCGGTGACAGGCGAGCGGCTGCTTCCGCCGTCCCGATCCCTTGCCGCTTCTGATTGTGGGCATGCGACCTCATGCCGCAGCTGCGGCACATCAAGTGGCACTTTCTCTATCTTTCTACGGCCGACTGCGTACATCCGTACTCTTACACCCCTTTGGTGTCTAAATACATTTGCCATGGTTTATTAACAGCATATCCAGAGTTCGACAGACAACATTCTTCCTTTTCTTTGAACCATGACTGTAAGCGCAAACTCATATGCACCGGGAATGTGTACTGATCGCATGCAGTCATTTGCTTCTTTATTGTCCTCCATCTCTGGTCAGCCTCCGGCTCCGGTAGCCCAGCCGGCTAAAAATGTATCCAGGCCTATATCGCGGCCTGCAGTCGCGGCGGGCCAGACGAACCCTCAAACCGGCACGAGCCTGACTGCGAATAATGCTGCTGCAGGAGTGAAACGGAAGTCCGACGATGTAGTAGCGAATGCCAGCGCGAAGGCGACGAAGATCGAAATCAACAACAATCTAAATCGGCCGACTTCGCAGACAAACCAGGCCCAGCGGACTGCCAAACCTGCAGTCACGCCCAGCACAGCGGCGACGTCATATCGTGGAACAGCACGGCCAGCTGGAGTTGTTGCATCTACACGACCGATGGCGAGACCAGTCGCCAAACCCACACAATCTACAGCGGCTGCTGCCTCTGCCTCTGCCCAGTCTTCGGCAAATGCGCCAGCCAAACCCAAACGCGGGTTCGCGGCTTTGATGGAGAAAGCCAAGGCATCACAGGAAGCCTCCAACCTTGCAGCCGCAAACGGGATCAAACACAAACCAGCCGAGAAAGTCAGCCGAAGAGATCGCGAAAAGATGTTGAAAGAGGCCGCATTGCAGCAGCAACGAGCCAAGAAGGCAGGGAGATCAGCCTTGCAAGATATAAGCCAGACTGGGCCGAGAGCGGACGGAAAGACGCTTCCTGCCAAGAAAGCGCAGGAGACAGGCTACAAAGGAACCATGCGAAAGCCTGCACAAGAGCTTGGATACAAAGGCACAATGCGGGCGGGTGGAAGTGGACAGGCAACTCCTAAACCCGTCGCCAAGAAAGGCATGGGCCAGGATAAATACGGCGGCTATGCGAGCTGGTCTGATTTGGATGATGCTGAGGACGACGAGGAAGAAGACTATGAATCCGATGCTTCTTCTGACATGGAGGGTGGGTTCGACGATCTGGAACGTGAGGAAACTCAAGCGCTCCGCGTTGCCCGAAAGGAGGACCAGGAGGCTCTGGAAGAAGAGGAGCGCCATCGACGAGAGAAGCTGGAGCGGAAGAAGAGATTGGAGGTTCTTAACAAGAACGCTGCTGCAAAAAGGAGGCTGTGAAGCGAAGGCATTATGGTATGAGACGGGGTTTCGTTTAGCTGCTGTTACGTTCTAGCGAGTCTTCCTTTTCTTCATTTTTCATTGGGCTGGGTGGGCGCATTGGATATCCATGGCAAGAGTATCATCGTATGGAGAGTACCTACATTGCGGTCGGGGATGACGATATGTTATGTACCACTACAAGCGAAATTGTTTTAACACTTCTACTGCGCGTGAGTTAGTGACACACACGATCGACTTGTCCAGTTTCCTCACGCGCATTACCAAGTCGACATTCGTATTCACCACAGGTGAGCTAATAACACACACGATCGAGTTGCAATTCCTCACGCGCATCACCAAGTCGACGTTCGTGAGTACTCACTACAGGTGATTTAATGACACACACGGTCGACTCGGGCACTTTTCTCACACACATCACCAAATCGAAATTCGTAGTATCCACCACAGGGCGTTATATGAATGATCAAAGGCCATTTTGTCAATCATTCTTATCAATTGTGGGTATCTCAGATGAGTCCAGGCAGAGCCTGTGTGGAAGAAGATAAATGCAAATTTTGTCCGCCCAACGCCGCGCTATAAATCAGGAACTTCACAGACTGTCGTAATGCCAACCTGGGCCTCTGACAGGTGGACAGAGTAGCCGACGCTCAAGGCGACTGCAGAAGGGGGCTGTACTCCGGTTAGCATGCCTTGAATCCCCAAGCGAACGGCCGAACACTCACCCAAGATAATCCTCATAGATGGTTCCGATGGCGTACATGGAACCGATCTCGCCACGGATACCCTTTATCCGCAGCCGGACTTGCGCACCTCGTTCGACTATCTGCTCTGCGTGGTCGGTGAAGGCCGGCGTGGAGCCCTCGGCGCTGTATTTTAGTGAGGGTGGTATCATCTGCCGGGTAGGGCAAGGGTTGTCAGCACCAAGTGCGGACGAAAGTGATCCACCTCATACATACCGCTTTGCTCACGAAGACGTTGAGACCGCCAACATCGACAAAGAATCCATTTGCCAGGACGCTGCTGACCATACCATCCACGACTTCACCCTTGAACGGCCGCCAAACGATAGCACGGTAGCTGACATCGTACTTGGCCATGCCCGTGCCAGGCACCAGTTTCGGCTCGCTGATCTCATCAATCTCGATTATCGTCACCACCATCATCTCGCCAATGATCTTTCCCTCCATATCCATATGAAGCTTGTCGCGAATGTTTTGTTCTGCATGGCCATCAAAGAAGGATGGGTGAAGGAAGAGCTCTCGCTCCAGGTTGTGGACAAAGAACATGGTGGGTAGGTGTTGTGCTGTCCAATGTTCGGGATCACGTCGAGTGTGTTTTTCGTGGGCGCGCAGGGCTGCGTGTGATGGTGGTGGAAAGACCGCCGCTGACTTCAAAGCCTTCCTGGCAACGTCAACGATTGATGTGTTTCGCCGTTGTCAGAATATGACGTTTCAAAGTGCGCATGCGATTTCAGCTAGAACGACGTTGGTTTGGAGTTGTTCAATGTGGACCGTGAACCAGGAACATGCCCTCGTGCCTGGAATTGCGTGAAGTCGTTGCGGCGTCCAGCGCGGGAGGAGCGCGGGCCGTCGCAGTCGAGGAAAGTTCACAGCCACGCGCGCGGTACTCACAAGCGTGCACTGAACGAGTTCTGTTGAAAGGCTGAAGTACTGTCTATTTTCAACATGCAAAGGCATCGCACGCGAGACAATCGATGCAAGAAATTTTTGAGATGATTGTTTGATCTTCCCCCAGGACGAGATTTTGAGCTCCTCCCCAAGAACCGAGGGAGGTTTCATTCCCTGCCAAGTAATAGACGCCGACTGCTATATAGTTGAACTCCGCAACTACATAGACGAAGATATTTTCGTAGACGAAGGAGAATGCATCGGGAGACTACAGGACCCTAATATCTGCGCCGCGCACGCCGCTGACGAGAAGTTCATGCAACCATTAGCAGCCATACGCACCGACGTGAGCGATGCAAATAAGCGGATCGCGGCCTATAGAGTGATTGTCTACGATGCCGGACTGGCCAATATAGAAGCTGCAAGCAAATTCGCCTACGTCGCCAATTCTTACCCAAGTCTATAAGTTGACAAGGGTTCGACAATATATATGCCACCTGAGGAATACCTCCGGGCGCTATTCATAGACGGTCAGGAAAAGCAGAAACCGCCATTGCGAGTGTTCAATTTGAGTCAACAAGACCGTGAAGCAGTCGACAAAGTGTTCGACAAGCTCCACGAGCAAGGTAGGATGGGTTTCGCCACGCACCCGTTTACTCGTTAAAACG
This sequence comes from Ramichloridium luteum, assembly GCA_002368545.1. Taxonomy (NCBI): domain Eukaryota; kingdom Fungi; phylum Ascomycota; class Dothideomycetes; order Mycosphaerellales; family Dissoconiaceae; genus Ramichloridium; species Ramichloridium luteum. The sequence goes on from MTSC01000004.1 coordinate 766,848, forward strand.
TCTTGCGTGCTCTGCTCACTTGTAAGTCCCGCTCGCTTGCGAGGTTTAAAAATGGCTTTTCTTGCTCGTTTTTTGTTTCGCTTGCTTGGTGAGTTTGAGGGACATGTGGGTTAGATTTACCGTGGAAACAGGTCACATCGCCTTGTCAGGACCGTGGTGAGGACTGTCAATTTGTGAGGACCAACAACTTGTGAGAATTTGTTAGCGTGTGAGGAACATTATAGATGCTAGAATCACTCGAAAAGACAATCATGAAGTATGCATCAACATGCGAAGCTCCCTACTCGTTCCCCTGGACATCCCCCTTATGGAATAGATACTCCTCGAACGTCATGCCACCTCTCCACCGCATCTCCTTGCCGCCCGGCCCATCCACCATCACGTACGGCTGCGGTGCAGGAGTGACCTCCGCCCAGACTCGGAATAATCGGCGGAAGTAACACGTCTGCGCCGCCGGGGTCATGTAGCGATCGCGGAAGATGCGCTTGGCGTTGTCTGCGATCCTCCTCGCAAGCTCTTCGTCCTCCAGCAATTGCTTTACTTTGTCCGGCAAATCCGCCCAATCGGACCGCGTTGCGACGTAATTCTGTTCGCGGCCGCTCGCGCGCAGCAGGTGGTAGAGGTGGGTGGTGAAGGTGAGAGGGTGGGCGAAGACGACCGAGTGGCAGCTGAGCAGGTACTTCAACCGGCCGGACCATGTGGTGCCCTCGGTGTGCGCGGCGAACTTGTACCGACAATGATCGCGCAGCGGGATGCGGTGGTACGCGGACTCCGGGTCGTCGCTGTCCTCGGCGACTTTGTGCACGTCGGCCCAGTCCTCCTCGGCCGTGACGTCGAGCAGCGCCTGCCGGATGCCCGGGTTGAACTCCTGCGTGCCACGCCACACGAGCTGTGGGATCTTTGCATCAAAGTCGTCCCCGAACGTCGCGATAGCGGCGCGCTGGAAGTCGCCATAGCTCCCTGCCACCCGCGGGTACGCCCAGAAGTTGAAGTCCGGGATCAGCCAGACCTGCTCCATGCGCGGATCCGAGACGTTGCGCGAGAAGCACCACACCGTCGTGTCCGGCCCGCCCTCCTCCGCCAGGTGGATGTTGTCGTCGATCTTGATGCTGAACTCGATGTTTGGCACGGGCTCGCGCGCGGCCTGCAGCGCCCGGTGGAGGTTGAGCAGCGTCGCCTTCGACCGCTCCTCCCAGTGCAAGAAGTGGTTCAGGCCGCGCGACTCGACGATGTGCAGCTGGTTGTTATAGATCATCACCCGCAGGCCGGACTCCTGGCTCCATTCGATGCCCCATTGTGCGTCCGTCAGGAGCTTCTTGCCCTGTCTCTTCTCCCAGTATGCCCGTGCCCGGTCGATTTCGTGGTAGAGATCCGGGAAGGCGGCATCACATTGCTCGTGTGTCAGGGAATGATCGTTGCGATCGCGATCCGCATTGAATGTCCAGGACTCGGTCGATCCGGGCGCTGTAGCTAAGAAAGGTGACTGGGTTTTCTCTCTGCTCGCCGAGGAATATCCGTATCGAAGACCGTCGGATATGAAGGAGATGTCGAGATCGCGGTGCCTGGTCGTGAATACCAATATCAGGAAGACGAGGCCGCCCGCCAGCAGTGCGACTCGTCGATTCGTAGTAAGCATTTTGGCAAATAGCTTTGCCTTGTTCACCGCGGAGATGAAGCTAAACCCATGGCCAGGAGGACAAATGCCATGCGTTGGATGGAAAAGTAGCAGGAGAAATGAGCACCCGAAAAAGAAGATGGTGATGAACAGGAGAATGGAATGAAAATACTGATGATGAGAACCTACCGCGAGTGTTTGATCGACAATGGAATTATGGTGCGGTGCTCTGTGCTCGCTCGCTTGCACGGTCGCTCCTTCAGAGAATTGGAAGCTGACGACACTGGAGATAAGTGGTCGGATGCGCATGCGCGCTGACGCGAGGATCGTTGACCTGATCCAGGGAACCGCCTAACGGCGGGGAACGCGGTTTCATGTCCTGGCCGTTCGAATTCTCTGGCTTTGTCCATCGATTTGTTTAGTCTCTGCGCAAATGGTCGTAATGATAGGGCAGGGTGTCATTATCGTGATGAAGAATCTCTACATATCTTTGACATGACGTTGCTTGCGAATGGATAATTGAACAGTCTGGTCCCAAGATGCTGGGTTCGCGGTTACGTGGTAGCGCTCGAGCTAAATGACCCTGATGTTAGGGTTGTTATGTCTGTTAGGGTTATCCTCGAACTTGGGGTAGAGAGGCGCGAGAGGCACAGAGGATTACTGACCTTGATATTATATTGCTAATGAGCACGAATGAGACAGCATTGGGTTTCTTGCATGATATCGACTTTTCTGGGGTGTACTGTACTATAATGATATTATACCTGTCGATCTGATCTCGGCAATCACACTGTGTAAACCCACACAATTCTCGTTCACTTCGCGTGGCAAAGCTTTAATAATTTTTGTCATACCTTCAGCACAGTTACCTATTGCAAAGCGGTCGAACCACGCCAACAACACAAGTCCGAATACTACCAAGGAGAAACAATAACCCAAAGGGCCATCGCGAAGGACTACAAGAGAACAAGAAAATAAATCATGGCTCACAACGGTACCACAACCAGTGCCCCACCAACCATCGCCCATCTCCTCACCCTCGCCGCCGACAAGCCCACCGACGTCCTCCAACAAATCCAACAACACCCCTCCCTCGCCAGCGCCTCCGACGAGCACGGCTACAGCCTTGTACACGCCGCCGCCTCCTACGGCCACGAAGCGCTCCTGCGCGCCCTCCTCACGGAATACCACGTGGACGCCAACATCGCCGACGAAGACGACGAGACGGCGCTCTTCAGCGTCGAGGACGTCGTGATGGCGGGCGTGCTGCTGGAGCTGCGCACGGATCCCGACCGCCGGAATGCCGAGGGAATGACGGCGGCGGAGAAATTCTCGGCGGAGGGAGAGTACCCAGAAATTGCGGCGTTTCTGCGGAAGCATACGAGTGGGCTGGAGGCGGAAGAGGGTGAGGGCGAAGGATCGGAGGCCGCGGCAGCAGCAGCAGCGGCAGCTTCGACAGCAGCCCCGCCGAGATTGCCCGATGGCGTTCGCATCAATGTCGGCACGATGCGCGAGGCGGATGTCGGGGAGGAGCCGGATCCGGAGTTTCGGAGACGAATCGAGGAATTGGCGGCGCGGGAGGATTTTGATCATGAGGAAGGGCAACGGGAGTTGAGGAATCTCATCACAGATGCGGTCTCGGGACTTACTGGGGAGAGCGGGCAAGGGTCGGCAACGAGAGTGCGCAGGGACTAAGTAGATCAAATGGTTGGACATATGAACAACTTTGTTCGCGTGAGGCACGCGGCGATGTGTTGAGTACATCTTATGTTATCACGCCTACTTTTGCTGAGCTCAGAAGCAAATAATTCAAACCGCCGTTTTCCGCATATGGTACAAAGAAACCCCTTTATATCCGTGGCCATCTGCAGAACAGACCAACAAGCTGTGCGCCGTTGAAAGTGCTCCACAAAATTGACCATGTCCCCACAAAAGTGAATTTTACAGAAGGACCATCGCCAGTCGGATCAAAAAGTGAAATCCCAGACTCAGGTCCGTCTCTGTCGCACAATCACCTACTTGGCAAAATGGAAATCGTAATTGAGCCACTTCCTGGCGAGGACCTGGTCAACGTTCAAGCCAGGCTTGCCGTAAGTGAGCGGGGCAAAGAACAGGAAGCCCCAGGCGAGGACGGCGATGATGACACCCGTGGCGGCCCAGGTGGCAAGGAGGCTCTGGCCGGCGATGCGCTCGCGGATCGGGCGCGAGCGCTGCTGCGCCTGGGCCTTGCTGTCCTTGCTGCCATCAACGATCGGATTCTTGGAGGAGATGTTGGCAATCTCGGCGGGCTCGATGTTGAAGATAAATTCAACGACCGCACCGGCGACAAGACAGCTGGCGAGATGCGCGGGTAGGTAGTGGTGCAGGAAGAGCTGACGACCCATGATGAAGAAGGGGAAGTAGTGCGCAGCCCACAGAAGGAAGAAGAAGCCCGTGCTGTTGTACAGACGATCGCGAGTGCCTGTAGCGCGTCATGTTAGGCACGATGAAATTTTAACAAATTGAGAGCACTTACGTCGGTCAAGAACATCAACGCCGCGACGAACGGAAACCTGGTCAGCAAAGATGATGCCAGCGAAGACTGCCAGAATGGAGCTTGCGAACCACCAGCCAATGGGGTTGCCGAGGAAGTAAATCTGGCTCTTGGTCTCGTTCTCGGTCCAGAAGCTAACACCACGAAGGAGGAAGGGCCACTGGATCGGGAAAGAGGCGTACGGATGCGATGAGGTCAAGGCATTGTTGTGGTGGAACATGGCGCGCTGCAGCTCGAGGTACTTGGTAAAGAACGGCAGACTCTTCGGCTTCTTGATCTCCTTGATCAAACGCGGCGAGCCTTCGGGAATGCCGGAAATGTCCTCGACATACCACGTGTTCGAGCTCTGGAGCGCATTCTTGTTGCCGTTGATCTCAGCCTGTTTGTAGGCCCAGTCGGGGAGAGGCGTGGTATGGGTCCACATAGCCACCCGAGTCGGAACGTGGATCAGCTTGAAGTGCGAAGACTTGGTTCGGAATTCCGTGTTGGACTTGGCGCCATCAATGCGAATCTCAAAAAGAGTGTCGTTGTAGCGCGAGCCATTGGCATCCTCAAGGGGCACAGTGGTGAATTCCTGGTTGGTGGGGAAGTATGGTGAGGCGACATCGTGGGTCAACAACCAGGTGTCCGTGACCAAGTGTCGCAGACGGACGATGGCGCCGTTGTAAACGCGGTGGCCCTCACCCTCCAAGCCATGGGTCGGAATGATCTGCCAGAGGTTGTTGGTATCGTTGTGAGGGTAACCAGTGACTTGTTGGCCCTGAGATGAGATACGCCCATCGTCGTAGCGGAGCGGGTAGCGATCAGTGTGGGAGTGCAAGTAGACCTTGGTATCCTTGTGACGCATGGAGATGCTGTCGAAGTAGTCGATGGGGACCGACGCCTGGGTCATCAAATTGTCCGAAAGCGTCTCTTGGAACTGCGGAGTCATGAAGTCGTCGCCAGGGCCCGAGCGCGAAAGGATGGTGAAATGGACCTGGAACCAGAACAGATACATGATGAATGGCACAACGATCAAGCCGACAGCACGCGCCACGAAATGCTGGGTGAATTGGACCACGCTCAGGGCGCCCTGCTTGCGTTTGACGTCGAGAAGATCCCAGAGATCGATCATAACCGGCACACCGATGGAGAAGAAGGTGAAGGCGCCGACGTACTTGGTGCTGATGACGCAGCTCATGCAGATTCCGGTGAGAAGAAGCCACTTCCACCACTTCCTGCCAAAGGGAGCGTGGCGCAGCTTGTAGAAGCGGATATAGCAGTAGATGCTCAGAGCCATGAAAAGCACGAGTGTAGCATCGAGCAAGATCAAGCGCGTTTGGCCGACGTGGGCGTTGTCCAAAAGCAACAATGCCGAAGCGAGGATGGTCGCAGGCAGACTGTATCCAGATTCCCACATGATCAAGAAGACCGTCGAGACCGTCAGAGCGCCCATTGACGCAGGCATAGCACGGTAGGCAACATAGGGCACCTTGTTGGTGATGTACGAGTCGCCGATGTTCTCGAAGAGGAATTCGCCCTTGTATCCCACGAGCCAGCCGGCGAATGCAAAGAGAAGCTTGCCGAATGGAGGGTGAACGTCGAAGAAGTATGTCCGTTGCAGGTAATACGAAGCAAACTATGGGGACAGATATCAGCGTAAGCTTCCCTTACATTTCCCACCTTCTTCGATCTGCTCCTACCTTGCCGAAGTGGACCTCGTCGAAAACGACCTGGTCTGGGTGCGTGATGCCCCAGAAGCGGGTCAAGAAGGCCAGAACAGTTGTGAGCACGAATGCTAGCTTGTAATCCCAGTCGCTGCCTGCTTGCTTTTCCGCCGTCTTCTTGACCGAGCTCACCACCTCTTTCGCTGTGCCATTTGCAGCCGCAATCGCGTCAGGCGCCGGTGTGTTTCCTCGCTTGCTGCGTTGCTTGACTGATCCCTGAGGGGACGACATGATGAATGCGCGATGATGAAAGCAATCCGGTTGCGGTCACCAGCCGCAATGGATTAAAAACGCGATTGAAAATGAGAAGAGAAAAGAAATCAAGGAATGTGAGAAGTTGTGTTGACGCGAGGCTACAATCGCGATGTGCGATGGGCCAGTGGAATTTATTGTTCACTGACTGAACGCCAGGTGTCCAAGCAAGCCGGCCTAGTCGAAAGGGCTGTCGCGAATGATGGAAATCTATGGGGAGCTGTCACTAGGCAATTTACTATGGCACTATGGCTCCATATCCACAGCGCCCTATAATAAGGCCCAGCGAAGAGACCAAAAGCGCACGCGATTGAGCCAATCCACTGTGTGAGAAAGGCCGGGACAAGCGCAATATTACTGTCGACAGTATTGCAGCGAGCATGATCTCAACCATTCATTTTACTCCATCGTCTAGTAGTGTGGGCTTTACATTCGGATTTGAGGTAACTTAGGTGTACAGTAGGTAGGTGAACAAAAGTCTGCAACACGTGCGATCAGTTTACTTGTGAACATGTACAACATCGAGAGTGATTCACTGCCTCCACTTGCTCCAGCAATGTCACCGTTTGGTAAGCACTTCTCGTATACAGTACTTCCATGCTGCGGAGCTCATTCGCGTCTCTTGGGCTCGGTGAGCTTCATGGCTCTCCACAGCTCTCCAAGTCAAGTTCTCAGGGACCGCGGTCTACAGCGGGTCAAAAGTCGTTGTCGACGGCTCCAAACCGGCATCTTGCCCTTGTGTGGCTTGAAAGGGACCTATGGGCTACTATATTTTGTGCCGCCCTTTGAAGTATTGTGAAGGCAGATAACAAGGATTTGTTGTGTGGCATATACACAGGCTCGAATGTGCCTGCCATAGGTACCTCTTTCACTGGGTGGTGCTGATATCGTGGGCGTGCAATTGGTCGGCGTGGTCGGGTTGCTGGGAGTTGGTCACGCTGGAGGAGTTCCTCATTGACGTCGTCCCCGCGCGTGCGGACATGTGCGCGCACCACCCGCAGCATGTTGGCCGAGCGAGACTCTGCTGTTAGCCCACACACGTCGTAGAGACGAAGAACACTTCCAACCCGTCCACCGACACCCCCGACATCACACCCCGCCTACGAACTCGCGAAATCTTCCGTAACCATTGGCGGTGCTGTCGCACTGCTTCGACAACGAGTACTCGCCCATTCGAGGAGAAATTCAAGCGCCCGATTTCGCTCCGCTGCCCACCAGCGAGCGAGCCGTCGCGCACAGCGATTCTCCCTCTACTCCCTGACCACAACCACCCATTGCGACTCCCCGTTCTATGGTCCCGTGCGACTGAAGGAGCACGGCGAACACACTCACCAACTTGATTTGCGGAGTTGAGCTCACCGCTGGGCCAGACGGCGGAGCCAGACGGCGGACGGTCATGGCCGCGGTGTCGCGTCGCACCGATCCGGCTCCACCCAATCGACCATCCATCAGTCCACTGAGCACCACCAAATCCTCTCCGATTGCGTTAAGAGACGATACGATGCAGCGCCCGAACGCAGACGACGACGAAAACCTGCCCGAAGGTAGCGACGTCGGCGCGACCGAAAATCCTGAGCTGGCGGACGACCAGTCCAGTAGCCTCAGCGAGCCCGATGACGAGGAAGATGAAGATGCGCGACAGCTCCTAGATCTCAAATATAGCCGTATGACGACTGATGAGCGCATTGCTACGCACTCCCTCGATATCGATTCGGAGGCTGAGACTGAGCGGCTAGAGCAAACGCCCTCGAAGACGCGCAGACAAGCAGAGAATATGGGTCGGACGCCGAGTAAACTGAGTCAAGCGGCGACAGCAGACGATCTATCTGATCCGCCTTCACCACTTCCGGCTGGACCAGATGGCGCCTCAAGTACCAGTACGGGCGGCACCATAGGTAAGTGAGCTTCAGGATGCCGTGGTGCAGCTCAGTGAAAGTTCCATGAGGACACAAACTGACAAACCACTCGTAGGCAAGAAGCGCAAGCGCTCAAATACTGCTGATAGCTCTTTGACGAGTGCGGATTCTGAGCTTGGCGAATCGCCGCGCAAGCGCGCCCACGAGTCACCGGTCGATGGCTCCTCGAAGAGCGCTAAGCACGCCAACAATACCGCAGACGAGCAACTCCAGTACGAAATCGCGAACGCTGAAGATGACGCTGATCTCGACGGAGAGACACCTAATGCATCACACCGAGCTGGTTCCAAGGGCCGAAAGTCGAGGAGTAAGAGCAAGTCCAAAAGAGAAGCGGTCAAGGAAGTTGAGACAGACGATGTCGTGGCCGAGAATGGCGAAGATGAGCAAGAGGAGGAGAATGCGGCAAACACTGCTGATGAGCTTCAGCACAAGAGTGCAGCCTCCACGCTTTATGAAGATCTTGCGAAGCAATTCGCCTCTTTTCACGAAAAGGTCTACAACGAGAAACTTGCGGCGTTGTCATCTGAGCTCGAAATGCTCACGCAGACCAACTGCAAGCATCCCGAGTACCTGCGGCAAGCTGCGTGCGTGGACGCGCGATACGCGAAACAAGTGAGCGAAGTTCAGGCTCATTATCGCTACAAGATGCAAGCCTTGCGTATTACGACGCTCGCCGAGCGCAGCCAGCTGCACAGCCAATACTTCCAATCCGCGCGAGAGCTGCGAGAAGACGTGGCGTACCAGCTAGGGGAAGACTGGTATCGAATCCAAAAAGAGCGGCGGCAGAGTAACCAAGGGCAGGACGGACAGTACATTGTCAAGTTCTCGACGAAGCGAAGCGAGCAGCTGCGAAACCAGGCCAAATACAACCAGGAAGTCTCGGTACTCAGCGGTGTTGCCAAGTATGTGGGCTTCCCCGCGGCGCCCGATATCGCGGGCGCTGAAGGCGATGCGCTGGAGCAGGATTTGAAGGCTATGAAGGTATGTACATCTACGAAGCTTCGGATCATGCCAATGGAATGCTGATCACAGTCACGGACAGATCGCAAAACGCGTGCCGCAGCCAGCTAATCCTCCCCCAATCTACCTCGCAAACCGCTTCCCACAACAGCAACAGAACGAGCGGCTTGCGCACGATCAATACATCGAACAAAATGCGTGGGCGCAACCACAAGGTCCGATCCCGAATCATGGCACTCCAAATCTCACACATACTCCCGACTGGGCACAACCCGGCGCCACCGCGACGTCCAAACATATGGCACGCACTGTCAGCACGCCCGCATTTCCCCGGCGAGAACCAGTTGCCGAGCAAAATCCTGCCGGCGCAAACAATCAGCCACCCGGCAGCGACCCGCCAGACCGATCACCTGTTGAACGGCGAGCGCCCGGCTCTCTCTTCAACCGGGAGCCGACTTCCCCCCTGGCTGTCACAAAGCAGAGAGTCGGCGACCGTAATCAAGACCGCGAGCGCGAACTCAGCGGCTTCCGCAATTTCAGCAACATTTCTGGCACTAGCACAATCGACGCGCCCGACTCCGCCGAGAAGGACAGAGACCGTGCGGCTGCCATCTCCGGAGCGACATCGAACCAACAATCACAACCGATGCTGGCGTCGAGTCCCACGCAACAGCATCTCCACCATCATCACCAAGCGCAGCCAGGAGCGTCGCGATTTGGCCCTGCCGAGACGAACGGCGCTGGCGGGAAGGCAACGTCACCGATCTCAGCTACCACGTCCTCGACGTACTCACATCCAGGCTCATTCCGGCCTCGGGAGGGCGCGTTCGGCACGCCCGCGCCGTTGTCGGCGACGGCGACGGCTGCGACGGCTGCCGCGGGGCTTGGCGCAAGAAAACCATAGCAAGGGGACTCTGATCCACGATTCATCTACATTGAGACGACCATTTTTCCCTTTGGGTTTCCAGGGCACGTTTGCGGACGGCATCAAAGGCTCCAACTTCGGCAATCTCACGATCAACTTCGGTGGCATTCGTCACCTCAAGGACATCTCGCCCCAGTCTAACCTTGGCGGGAAGCTGGCCGCCGGAAAGCTGAGTCGGATAGCAGCCGCCTCAGTATCGCCGCTCCTCTCTGATTCCCGACAATGATCTCGAAAGCCGAGCTTCTCCACTTCTTGTCAATTCTTTATCACGAACTCTTCTTCTTCCAACTCTTCTATCTTCGCTCTTCCGGCATGGGATCGAGCCTTTTTCCTTACTTTTCTGTCTCGACTGCCTTCTTGGACTAGGACAGGTTTTCACCACAGCGAGCGAGCGAGCGCAAATTTCTTGACGAGAGGACTACACATCGGCGTCAAAATAATGGGGAAATGAAAATTTATCACATCACGCAACGGGCAATGCGGTGGTGGGCTGGCGGCGTGCGCGAATGGACATGAGATCCCTTATATTGTTATAACATACATTACTTTTCGCCTATGATACCTCGGAAACGCTGCTTTATCTGACTTTGTTCGGGCTCTTCTTGTCTTCACGCCTCTAAAACGGCTATTCACGTGTCATGAATGACTTTAATCCTGCAGACTACAAGCTGTATCATGAATCAGGGCCGCGAAGCACACCTACCGTATCACACGTTTACCATCCAATGAACAAGAACCTAAGTGGCCCCTACAGTCTCATCTACGAGAAGAGCTCATGAAACAACCGTGTGATTCGCCGGCGAGAGAGGTATGTTCGGATATCAACCAACTGAAGAGTTCCTTGTGAGAACTGTCACATGTTCACAGAAGCATCTCGTCAAGGTCTTCAACCGATATCCACTTCATACCTGCCAAGAAGACAAAGCTTGATCGCCGGATGGGTGTTCAACACAAAGCTTGAATAATTGGTCCACGGCGGCTTCAGAAGCTCGAAGGAAAGTATTGATCGATCCTCACCAACATTTCACTCGCTTGACCAGCCATTCCGACACAATAACATGACAATGAGGACCCATCACATGTCTCCTGAAGTATCGCTTCTTCCTTCAAGTGCCAGCAAACTCACATGATTGCAAGAACTGTTCCTTTCGATGGAATTCCAGCAACATGTCAACGACCTCTCATCAACCTTTCAACAACGTCCGACCTTCCAATAACCTTTCGATCAATCTCATCACACCAGACTCCATTGTATTTGATATCACCTTTGGACATCTTCCATCACGCTCACGTCAATAGTATCACTGAGCTTGCTCAGACGTGCATATCGGTCCGAGCAAGGTTGGTATTGCTGAATTGATCATGGGAGCGAGTCAAGGCTAACTGCAGCAGAACAGCGTGGCGGACTGTGCTTCTTCTCCAGCCACGATGGCATTAGGAGGAGGACCTACTGCCTATGATGTTGTTACAAACGGCAGACTCGACGTTGCGAAGACACATGCATCGGATATGATGAGAGTCGAGGCCGTGGGTCGAGTACCTTCCCAGAAGGTCTACCTGTGGGCCGGGTCCACCCCCGGTGTTAGCAATGCCCGGGCAGGATCGAAGTTGTCCATCATACCTTACGACCCCGCAACAGATCGCCCAGTAGCTGGACCACCCTCGCTTCTCCCGACACCCGAAGAGCTCACATCTGGGACTGACACTCGGCAATACCTGGAGGTCGGCCTGATCATTGGTGACGAACCCGACCGATACAGGTTGACCGGCTTACGCAACAAGGAGAACGAGCACGAACGACGGACAAGAGGCGTGCTGAATCGCGATCCGAGCGCGATGAGAGTCTTTGTTCCTATCACGCCCGTTGTCTTGAGTCAGCTCAAATACTACGTCGGCGTCAATCCAACTGGTGGGCGCTGCTCCCCACGCGTTATCAAATCGGACGTTGTCTTCTTCTATCCCGAGTTCCTGGTTGATATGCCAGATCACTTTAGGAAGAGGAAGCGCAACGCGTTCATCAGCAAGGCTGTGAGATGTCATGCCGCGCAGAACAAGGTAAGGCCTACGCCCGCTATGGTAACCATTGCATCCACTGATTCAGAGAAACAGACGACGCCAGAACATCTTGACAATCCCTCTAGCACTCTTGAGTCGATTGAAGATGAGGCCGTGGACAACGATACTGTGGACGACGATGCCGTGGACGACGATGCCATGGACGAGGATGCCGCATCCGACGATGTCGTGGATGACGGGGCCATGGACGACGAGGTCATGGACGACGAGGCAACAGAAGACGGCACAACAGAAGACGAGATAACGGATGAAGATACCGCCGAAGGAGATGTGATTGATGTGGAGGTGATTGGGGAGGATGTAATGGATGAAGGGGCGATGGGCGGAGGTGCGCCCACTACAACAGCCTGCCCCTATGCGACTTATCCTGGCATAAAGGCGGTTTTGGCGAGCGATGAGGAGCTCAAGCACGGAGATGCTCATCAGCTGTACCGTGAGCTTGCGGTAAGTTTTTCCCCAACATCAGGTGCACCAAAATGCTGATCAAACCCAGGATGTGGATCCCATGCAAGAGTCGAGCATACCGGTTGCCAAAGCTGTGTCGCGCATAATGAGAACTGGAGCAAGGGATGGTCGTTTCATCAAGGCTGCTATGGCGTCCGTGCTGCGCATGTGTAGCCAGCGCTTTAACATACTCAATTCCAATGACGAGGCTGAGATGGAAGCTAAAGTGGATGAGGCGTTGGACATCTTGGGAAGCCTCCAGTAGCGACGAATCAGAATGAACGATGGCCATTGAGGGCACCATCTAGTTTGAACTACGCTTGTACGTAATGAGATGCGAAGTTACAGGGTCCTCATTTCTATACAGCAATGTCTGAGGCGGTTGTCATATTTCGACCGAAGGCACTTGATCGATCACTCTTAGCCTCTCAAGAGGTTACTTTAATGTTTCAGGCGTGCTGAAATGAGGTGGCGGCGGGACTCACTCCGCAAGAGCATTTGCGACGAGTAACACTGTGCCGCATCGACGAGGTTACCGGAAGTTGACCTTCCATAGACATATTTCGACTGACGATCAGCGTTGGACTCGGTGCACCCTTATAATACACCATATCGCTTTACGACCATAGGTCTTGACTATATAGCATTCTCATCCAATACTAAGTAGCATGACAGCGACAGCGTCAGCAAAGTCGGCTTCGAACAGCGCAGGCTGCGATGCTATCACCCCGGACGATTCCTCGCAAGATGAGCCAATCGCCGCAGAATATGCACATCTCACCGGAATCGCACTGTACAACCTCGTCGGTGCTACCATGTTAGCTATGCTTCTCCTTGGCTTGGACACCAACGTTGTTGCCACGGCCGTTCCCACAATTTCTGATCAATTCGGCACTGTGGCGGACGTCAGTTGGTACGGATCCGCATTTTTGATCGCCATGTAAGCCTGTGTTTGTCTGTGTGCAATAGCACTCATTGCTGAAGCTTTCTTATCGAACACAGATGCGCAGTTCAACCAATCTCTGGGAAGCTATATGGTTGCTTCAGGCTAAAGGTTCGCTTTCGGTCCGGGATCACATTGACACTCTTCCTGACGTCTGGGCAGTATACATTCTGTGCTTTCATGTCTGTGTTCGAACTTGGTAATCTCGTCTGCACGCTCGCTCGCTCAAGCAATCAGATTATCGCAGGCCGGGCTGTTGCCGGCATCGGTGGTGCAGGGATCGTCAATGGTGCGATGGTAATCCTGACCGCCTCTTCTCCCAGGGCATTTCGTCCGATGCTCGGTGCCTCCTGCATTTCTATGATCGCGATCGGTGGCATCGTCGGGCCCTTGATTGGAGGTGCTTTGACTCAGAATATTGGCTGGCGTTGGTGTAAGTCGACTGCCTTCGTTTCAAGACCCCAACCGCGTCCAATCGATGGACTGACCGTTCTCTTGCGCAGGCTTTTGGATTGTATGCCAGCTCGTCACCACACATCGTCTCACATTATGTACATGCTGACGCGAGACGAACAGTTCATGCCTCCAGGAGGTTTGAGTATGCTCATCATCCTGCTTGTTCACATTCCTGAGCAATTCGAGAAGCCCTCTTTCAGCACTGTCATTCGAGAAATCCATACACGTTTGGACTTGATCGGCTTCTGCCTGTTCGCGCCATCATGCGTGTTACTCTTGCTAGCCCTCAATTGGGCAGGCACAAAGTACGCCTGGAACTCTGCGATGATCATTGGCCTCCTTTGTGGCAGTGCAGCAATCTTTGGAATTTTTATTTGTTGGACTTTACTGATTGGCGATTCGGCTCTGATTCCACCACGCTGGCTGAGAACCAGAGCCTTATCCGTTGGTTGTTGTATAATGGCTTTCCAGAGCGGTTCCACACTCATGATAAGCTACTGGTTGCCGGAGTACTTCCAGTCGAGCAAAGACGCCGACCCACAACAGAGCGGCTTGATGATGCTTCCGAGCATGATCAGCCAGATCATCGGAGCTGGCATTTCCGGTGCTCTGAGTAAGAACATGCATCGATAACGTGCTCCTTGGCTGTTCTGATCGAGTGTTTGCAGTGGCGAGACTCCATTATCTGCCTCCATGGGCAATCGTGGGGAGCCTTATCACTACCATCGGCTCCGGCTTCTTCACAACTTTCACACCAGACACCGCCAGCCGCGCGTGGATTGGCTGGCAGGTTCTGGCAGGTCTGGGCCGTGGTGCGGCCGCGAACATGGTAAGTCTCGGAAGCCTTATCCTTCATACCGTTAGCTGATGGTGGTGTTGCATACTAGCCTCTCATTGCTATTCAAGAGTTTCTCCCTCCTGAGGCAATTGCCGTTGGGACTTCTACACTCACGCTGTGTCAATTTCTGGCCGGCTCGATCTCAATATCCACGGCGCAGGCTGTATTCCAAAATCGACTCGGCCCTTCTCTTGAAAGACACGCACCGGATATCCCCAGAGCCTTAATTTTGAGCGCAGGGGCGACGGGCTTTCGCAAAGTTGTCCCGCCGAACGAAGTTACGGCGGTGACTTATGCATACAATGAAGCACTTGTAAAGGCCTTTGTTAGTACAGACCATGCTTGCGGTGTTGAGTGTTCTCCGCTAACTTCCAGACAGTTTATTCCCACCACCACCTCAGCTATCGCGTTTGTTCTGAGTTTCTTCTTCCCTTGGCGCAGTATTGCAGGTAAGCGCCAAGACGAGGAACAACCATCGATGGTGCATAAAACTTCACAGGAGGTCGCTTCGGAACAGAAGTCTTGACCCCACGACGGGAGACACGGCACACGATCAAGATATTTAGCGTTGCCACAGCACCTGTCCACCTATTCGAGTGTGTAGAGCTACCAACTTTCAATGCGTAGGCTGTTTACCCAGGTGAGCTGAATTCATCAGTCGAGCTCCCTTGAAATGAGGCAATCGCATACCGAGCTATGGATACGGACCAGATTTGCGCAGCCAGCAGAAACGAAAAGGTGATGTTATCTCAATTGCGTGAGATCTTGAACGTAAGTGAGGTTAACTGGCAGAAGTATTGTGTCGGATGGCTGACGTGTTGCATATCCGCAACCATTGAAGCTTTTCCTTCAGATATATAGTCCTACAGAATTGAAGGACAAGGCAGCTGAAAACGCGTAAGTACGCGCAACCACCGGGCCCGTTATCAAATCGTGTTCATCCAGCTGTTTTCCTGTGGCATTGTGTTAATCCTCCCTTGTATCTACCCAAACAAGCCTGCACCCGATCAGAGGGATTCTGCTGTCACTTCGACTAGGGGCATTGTAGTGCGTCGTCCGGTTCTCGCACACTGTCTTGCATACCCAAAGGTCGAATGAGATGTTTACAGTCGGCATAGTCAAGACAGCTAGCCATCTCAGTCGCCTTTGACGAGCGATGCTGGCGCGATGTATCTGTGACAGCCTGCCACGACGTAATATGCCAGCGCAAGCGCGCAGGTCAGCGAGAAGATTACAATCGACCAATTGAAGTCGTCGGCGAAGTCAGACCCGGCCCCCAAGGGTGTTTCGGGGAAGAAAGAGAACACGAAAGCGATGACAAGAAAAGCCAGCGTGAGGTCGTTGATCAGCGCGCCCCATTTCCCGAGAGACCAAGGGCGCGGAAGGAGTTGTTCGCCACGCAGGCGCTTCAAGCGAATGCATCCAATCGAGATGATATAGGAGAAGAGCAGCGCTGCGTTGGAGACGGAGAGAATGGCGTTGAATGCTGCCTCAGATGCAAAGTTGATTGCTGAAATGGCGAGGGAGACTCCGAGACAAAAAAGCAGCTAGTCAGCCGTTAATGTGACGCTCCGCATAGGGGTCGTGTTGACTTACAGCGTTGACCGGGATGTCCCAGCCAGGTCGTACATAGCGTATCCAGTCAGAGAATGGCAGTCCCTTCGAAGTATTAGATGCCGGACCACGTAGAGAAGAGCCAATAAGGCTTACCTGATCACGGCTAAATGCCCAGACTTGACGTGATGCACTTGCGATGGTGGTGACGGTTGAGAAGAACAGCAAAGCAACGAGGAAAGTCCCGAGGATGCAGGTCGCCGAATATGAGCCGGTGGCCTTGTAGATGATGTCAATAACGGGAAACATCGAAGCTTCGGCGCCGACGACTTCATCAATGTCGAGGATGCAGAAGCTAGGAGTGTCAGTAAAGCAGCGAGATCAGGAATTCACACATCTTACCAGAATGTGATCATCATCGTAATACCAAGAATACCATTAAGGAATGTCGCCACCATCATCGCTCGGGGAAGTTGTATCGAAGCGTCCCGAAGCTCTTCGGCCATATGCGCGCCGGCGTCGGGGCCAATAAAGCTGGAAATCGATTAGCATTGTCGATTCAGATGCGCGAAATGTGTCGAAACAAGGGAGATGGGATTGGATACCACCAAACAGGTGTTGCAAGCCCAACTAGACATGAGACACCAATGCTGCTCCATCCGCCGCCGTTACTATGCATAGTTAGCCGACGGTTGCGCCATAGCATTGTAGAAGACTTACTAGAAGTCCGTGAAGACGCTCTCTGCGGAGGAATGCTCTGCCATGGTCCAGAAGACAAGGAGAAAGGCAAAGAATCCAAAGACATGAACGAAAAGCACCAAGCCTTCAGCTAGAGGTAGATTCCTGGCGAAGAATATGTTGAAGCAGACGGTGAGGATGACGAAAAGGTAAGCCAGGAGCGTCGTTTGCCAGAGAGCACTGATCTGTGCATCGGGATTGTTGAGTAGCACCATCTCTTGGATGATGCCTGCCAGCTGGGTGCCACACGCAGGTATGCCGGCGATCCAGCCGAGACAGCAGCACCAGCCGACGACATAGCTCAAAGACTTCTGCCACTTCGAAGGAGCAAATTCGCTGACCTAGGTCCGTCAGCAAAGTCGACAATCGCGTGTACCCTGACCTACCCAATGGTATTGACCTATGAAAGTTAGTCTAGATGATAAAGACCTGAGGTTTATGCTCCGCGGATCATGCTCACCTCCTGCAGCAGGTGCCATCGACGCCATCTCGGCCAAGGACGCAATCATGCAGAGCATGAGCAGCCAGACTGCAATCGTGCACCATATCATTCCACCTGTGCCGCCGTTGAATAGCCCGAAGTAATTGGCAAGCAATGTGCTTTCCCATGTCGCCTGCAGAATGGTGACGAATCCGACGATGCCTAGAAGGTGGTGTGAGTGTCGCGAGAGCAATTCGAATGCGATTCGCTTTCTTCTGCTCACCAACGAACTTGAAACCGCGCTGATGAACAATTAGCTGATTTGCGGATTGACTGAAACTTGGTCGGGACCTACGCGAAGTTCTTGGAGCCGACCCATCCGTGCCATGTCTTTCACATCGGCGGACGTTGCGCCTTTCTGGCTGATATCGCATTCCACATAGTGGAGCGACTCGATCGAGCGCTGCGCTTCGTGAAAGCTATTCATACTTGCCTGTTTGGATCCGTTGCTCACTGTGTGTTGAAACTTGTTGTAGTGGCATCGTGGTCAGAGCCAGGGTGGCCCGGATGAGGAGTAATTAAGAGCGTGCCGGCGCGCCGCGGATGCTGAGGGAAGCCCCTGCATACTGGGTGGGTATCACCAAGCCAATTGAACCCAGCACACCCGGTATGTGCCAGCATGTTCGCGATTATGGGCCCACGGACCCGGAGCGCTGGAGCATGATGTTGGCATGATACTCGACATTGAAGAGGTGCGCCATCAACCACAAGCGCCTGGCGTGCATGTGCTAGTGAACCGATATCGGAATGCTATCGAAGAAATGTTACCTCAAGCTTCCACACCAGCAGAGTGTTGGCTCGTTATGCTGGTATGCGGACGATGAGGTGTTTCCGTTGCGTTGAGGCCGACGATGAGTGAGCAATTCTCCGCCACGTGCCTCCAGAGCTCTTGTGAATCATTAGATCTTGAGAAGGTACTTCACATCAATGGGCGTCTAGTTTGAGAGCAATTCGGTTCGAAGTTGTGCGTACGCGTATAACGGCTGGTACAGTATGGTGACGATGCGAAGTAGGCTGATGCATGCACGAGCGTGTCGGGCGTTGCTACTGGACATTGGCGCAAACATCCCTTGCTCTGTACCCTGGAACCAAAGTTTCTGTTGAACTTCTCAACCAGTATCGACTGGTTGAGCAGGAAAATAGGAAGATCCTTGTATTCTTCATGTGCGCATGACGCTCGTTCGCTTTGTTCGCATCAAGTATTGCAGCCGAGACCGGCGACCATAATTTCATATCGGGTTGCACCCGGATCTGGTAGCTACTCGCTTCGTACGACTTCAGCTCCGGAACCGATATCATATCATTCCTTCAAGACGAGCTTCCTTCTGCTCCAAGGCGACATTGCACTCAGAGATTGAATTCATGACGCCGCTCGCATGATACAGACCCGAACGATCCAAAGGTCGGCTCCCAAGGTCGGCTGAGAACCGGACTTCAACGTACCGATGAGGCTTGACTCTCCCGAGGTTCCAGGGACCGGGTCGATTGGAGATTACAAAGTACCTTGTGCATTGTCTTCCGAGCTTGAGATGCAGTCTGAATTCTCCGAAGCGACTAAAAGTAAGCTGCCGGGCAATGAGAGACGCGTCGCGAAGACCATTCAACCAACCCGCTGCCATATAAGTTATCCGAGGAACGTCGTTCGACTTGACCTCTCATGAGAACAAGCGCTTCTAGGCTGTTCAGCGAACACATTCACTTGGCCAAGCTCACCTCGTTGCTGGGTTCAAGGGCCTCCGCATGACATCCGGCTTGACATATTCCTATCCAGGGGCCAAGAATTGGAGTTTCACACGCTCAAATCCTCACTTACGGAAATGCCTCGCCGCGCGGGATACCGGGACTCGTTGATTTTCACCATCAGCATCTGCTTCATATTTACAGTGCTCATCGCATCGCTACGTGTCTGGATTCGCAGAAGATCGTATGGCGCGGATGATTTCGTCGTTGCGGTCGCAACCCTCCTCACATTTGCCCACACAGCAACAAGTTATATCGCATTTGCCATGGGCCTCGGCGATCCGTGGATATTGCTGCGTGGCGGCCAGGACCTCACCAAGCTGAATGATGTGAGTTTGCAACACAATGCAGTATGGATAGGTGAAGCTAAGTCACACAGGTCTCCTTGGCAGGGATCGTGCTTTTCTTGTTGCCGCTCTATCTGTCGAAGCTGGCCATGATCACTTTTCTTCGACGCATTGCGCGGAACACGGCAAAATCTCGCTATTACACCTCGTTCGGTGCTATGATAGCCTTGCTATGCGTTCTGTCGATTATCCTCACCTTTGCCGGTTGTTCGACGCCATCTGGCTACTATTGGGACTTCTCAGGTAATGGCCAAACTTGTTCATCGGAGGTGAGATCGGAAGGTGTTGAGGCCAGGACCGAGCACGAGCTGACACAGTATATAGATGGTCCGTTGGCAGACGATCACCGGCCTGGACGTAACTTCTGAGATAGTGCTCCTGCTCCTACCGGTGCACCTAGTTTGGAACTTGCAAATGCCGCGAGGAAAGAAACTGATGCTGATAAGCGCATTCTGGATTCGCGTACCGTAAGTTGAGAACAAAGGACACGGTGGCTTTCGCTAAAATCACCGCAGTGTTTTGATGCTGTCACTGTTTCGGGACCGATCCATCATACATCTGGGAGACCCTGACAACGACATCGGCCTTCAGAGCACGCTTGTGGTGATATTCATCGAAATTGAGCTTGCATATGCGCTCGCTGCAGGCACCCTGTCGGCATCCAAAGCCTTCACCGAGAGTTTCAACTCAAGCTTCGGACTGGGCTTTACACGGGGCAGAGGCCGTGACGACTACTATCTCTCGCGGCTGGACAGCTCCGCAAAGCAGGCTCGGCACGACATGGCGCACGAAGATGTGAATCAGATCGGTGTTATGGCTCAGTCGGAGGACCCATCATGCGACCCGCACCTCGTCAGCGCCATCTCGAGATCGACGGGAGGTGAAGTTGTTGAAGTGGATCATCAGCTGCGGCGACAACTCGCACCGAGCCCGGGCGCATCGACTCCTGCTTCTTCTGGCGTGTCGACGAATGACGAGAGCTCTCGCGCAAGTGCACAGAGAGGACTCACCGGGGTGAGGAAGACTGGTGCAGCCACAGAAGACGACTCTGGCAGCGACGAGCAGGACATTGTGCCAATTCTTCGAGGTAAAGCAGCGAACGTTGATTGAGAGCTCGACCGGGTCGGTCAAGAAAGAGACACATCCACATTTGCGCGGTCACGAGCAGCTTGTATGTGAGTAATGCTCACGAACGACGTACTAGTACCTCACAAGTCGTGATGTGAAATCCAACCTGAACTTAGTATGTCGATGTGATATCCATCGTCAGGTCCTTCGTGTTCACAGGTGAATTGATAATGTAGGTACTGTAGAAGCGACTGATACGGTAAGAACGGAGAAGCGGGCCGAACCGGATAAGGAATGGCGGCGACGACGACGGCTGTCGACGGCTCACCAGCGGGCATCCCTGCGAACGCCGTATCGGCAACGGAGGGTAAATTATTATTATTACGGAAGAGACTCGGCGGAACGGTCGGTGATTCTACCAATTGCAAGGAGAAAGATCCGAACCATTTGTCATCGAAATCACATGCAGCCCGGGACCGGGAGGCGGGGCTGTACTTGGGACTTTTTCGTGCATGAGGTTGTGTCGTACAGAACTTTATTCAGTGTGCATTGGATAAGCAACCGCATTGCTCAGCAGAAGGGGACTTCCAACTAGGAATTATGGAATCAACAGGTCGCTCGCTTAGATTACACCAGTGATTTGTTTCCACCGGTGATTCCGTTTCACACCTCACGAAGAAAGGAAATATCACCTGGTGAACGTGTTCTACTTTCCCAATGCAGTTGTGAGGAATAGTCGCGAGTACTGCAGGTGGACAGGTACCTATAGCACATATTGACATGGGTATGACGCTGCAAGAAATCAGGAACAAAAGCCGATCGCCATTGTCGCAGTCTGAGCAAAGCTCTGTCCTTCGCAATGCTCGACGATGCCAGCTGGAAACGTGTTCAAAAACCAAAAGATGCTGGACGTCATGGTGAGACTCGGGCATGCCAATGGACCGCCGCGAAAATGGCGTGCTTTGCCCCAGCGCCGAACTCACGACGGCCGGATGGCCAAACCATCCGGGAAGGCAGCACCTGCTGCAACAGGAAAGTGAGCACTTCTCACTTGAAACTTCACGGTACTGTACCGGGTGATCTGCCTGCGCGCGCCCTGGTGATTAATCTCTACACACCGCTCGGTACTCAATTTCCAGCTTGTTCCGTATTGCTAAGCATCGCGCCTTCCGCGCCTAAGATTTCGTGTTCACGGGAGTATATAACCGTCTCCGGCCCCATCGACCGTTGTAGTCGTTTGGTCCTTGCTGCTTCTCTATCGCCCGTCTTATCTGTATCTATTGGTGTGATCTTGATCAACCCCTCCTACGATCACCCCTCGACCCACTCCGCCGCAACAATTCCTCCTGCTCCGCGATCGCCACCTCATAACCCACCGCCACCATGACGGTTGCCCAGAACGGCAGCAGCAACGGCCACGCGGCCATCGAGACCCCGCCGCGGGCGCCCTCGCCGGTGCACAACTTCGGCACGCTCGCCGTGCACGCCGGCTCGCCGCACGACCCGGTCACGGGCGCCGTGATCGCGCCCATCTCCCTCAGCACGACCTTCGCACAGTCCTCCGTCGGCCAGCCGATCGGCGAGCACGAGTACGTGCGCTCCTCGAACCCGAACCGCTGGAACTTCGAGCACGCGGTCGCCGCGCTCGAGCGGGCCAAGTACGCCCTCGCCTTCTCCTCCGGCTCCGCGACGACGGCCATCATCCTGCAGAGCCTGGCGGCCGGCAGCCACGTCATCTCCGTCTCGGACGTCTACGGCGGCACGCACCGCTACTTCACACGCGTTGCCTCCGCGCACGGCGTCCGCGTCACCTTCACGCCCAGCATCGAGGTCGACCTGGAGTCGCTGATCACGCCCGACACGAAGCTGATCTGGATCGAGACGCCGTCGAACCCGACGCTCTCGCTCGTCGACATCCGCCGCGTCGCCGATGCGGCCCACGCCCACGGCATCCAGGTCGTCGTCGACAACACTTTCCTGTCGCCCTACATCCAGAACCCGCTGCGCCACGGCGCCGACATCGTCGTCCACTCCGTCACCAAGTACATCAACGGGCACAGCGACGTGCTGATGGGCGTCGCGGCCTTCAACTCCGACGCGCTCAAGGAGCGCCTGACCTTCCTGCAGAACGCGATCGGCGCCGTGCCCTCCGCCTTCGACTGCTGGCTCGCGCACCGCGGCCTCAAGACGCTGCACCTGCGCGCGCGCGCCGCCTCCACCAACGCCCTCGCCGTCGCGACCGCGCTCGAGCAGAGCGCCCACATCCGCGCCGTCAACTACCCCGGCCTCGATTCGCACAAGCAGCGCGCCGTCGCGCTGAAACAGCACCGCGATGGCCTCGGCGGCGGCATGCTGTCCTTCCGCATCAAGGGCGGCAACGCCGCGGCGAACCGCTTCTGCGAGGTCGTCACGATCCCGACGCTGGCGGAGTCGCTCGGCGGCGTCGAGTCCCTCGTCGAGGTCCCCGCGAGCATGACGCATATGGGCATCCCGAAGGAGGTCCGTGAGGTCTCGGGCGTCTTCGACGATCTCATCCGGTTGAGCTGCGGGATTGAGGACCAGGAAGATCTCGTCGCGGATGTGCTCCGAGCCGTCGAGAAGGTCGCGGCGGAGTTCCCACAGGATGCGGCGGCGGCGGAGACGAAGTGAATGAAAGAGTAGAAAAGACCAAGAGGAGCGGTTTTGTTGATCATGGATAACGATACAAGGCCTGGTTTTATGGATAATTTCTAAAAGGGGTCTCCCTGTTACGAGGTGGAATTCTCTCTTGTTTGATACACCTGAGCGATGATGACGGTTTCTCTCACGAGAAAGATATGATATGGAAGGAAGAAAAAAAAAAGGCAGTATAGATAGATGCTCCGCGCGTGGAGCCATCCCAAGACCTCGCCAGTATAGAGGCGGGCACAAAGAAAGCATTTCATTTTCGATACCAACGTACCTGCCCTTCCAATGGCCCCAAATTTGGTTTGACACCGATATGTACCTCCTGAAGGCAACGAAAGCACCCAACACGTCTACTGCCCCCTATGCATACTACTCCTCCTCCAACCCAAACATAACTTTCTTCGCCTTCAAATCCTCCTCGAGGCCGACCAACTTGCGCAGCTCACGCTGCTTGAGCAGCTGGTTTGTGATCGACGCGGCCTTCTGTCTCGTGCGCTCGACCTCTTGCTCCAAGTCCGCCACCTCCTCAAGTTGCTGCGCCCGCTCCGCCGACTTGGCCGCGGCGTCGGCGTCGAAGACATCCATGCCGTCGTCATCGTCATCGTCATCGCCGCTGTCTTCGTCGGAGGAGGAAGGAGGCCCACCCGCCGCCGCACGATCGTCATCGGACGGCGGCGCGGTGAAGCTTGAGGGCCCGGGCGTGCCGGCGGGAGTTTGTTCGAGGGCGGTTGGGGACTGCACGAAAGGGCCGCCGATCGTGGTATTGGCGCCAGCAGGCGCCGGCGTGGCCGTCGTAGCCGCGGGCGTCGCATCGTCCTCGTCGTCATCCGCAAACTCCATCTGCGCCGCGAGCTGCGCTTCCAGATCGCCGGCGTCCTCCTCGTCCTCGTCGCCGAAGGTGTACTGCATCGTCGCGCCGTCTTGGCCTTCGACGGTTTCCACCGCGTCTTCTTCCTCCTCTTCGCCCTCCGCGTCTTCCTCTTCGTCGTCGTCGCCATACTGTGACTCCGGCGCGAGGTCCATCGCGCCCTTCTTAAGCGTATAACTGCTTGAACCGCCCGCCTCTTCCACCGCCATGTCCATCTCCAGCAGCCGCTGTGCCTGCTCTTCCGCCTCGACGGCATGGTTGTAATTCGGCCGAGAGCGCCAGCGACGCTTCCGGACAGAGCGCAGCGGCGGCGTCAGACCGTGCGCGTACTGGAAGTTCTCCCGATCCACGTCCGGCGGGAGTCGATAATGGCGGGCCTCATCGTCGCTGGAACACCGGCCCAGCACGAGCAGCATCTGGCAACAATCGGCGACTTTCCACCAACCCTTGCGATCGAAGCTCTTCATCGTCTCAACGATGCACGGCAGATCGACGAGCACCGCCGCGTACATGTTCCCGCGCACCTTGACGACCGCGCGTCGATATCCCTTTTCCACAAACTTCAACGACACATCCGCATCGCCCGCACTCGGATACGGCCCGATTTTCCCCTCCGCGATCGCCTGTCGTAGATAATCCGCATCTGACCCTGGCTGCATCCGCAACACCAGCACCTGCTGGATCGCGGGGTCCTTCTCGACATCCGAGTCTTCCGAGTCGTATCCGATGCCCTTCGCTCTTGGCGGGGCCCGCTGCCGCGCCCGGATATCGATGATCTTGGGCGCTGACCCTTTCCGCTTGGCCGCGGCGCCGGCATCTTCGCGCTGCTGCGGCGTGAGTTTGATTGAGAGCTTGCGACCGGGCGCGCTGCCGTTCTGCACGCGTTTGGCTGCCGGAGAGATCAGCTCGTCTTCCGCGGTGCGCTTCTTATTGCCTGCTGCGTCGGTCTTGCGGACGTAGGGGCGCTTTTTCTTTTCGGTCGAGACGGGCGCGGGCAGAATGGCGGAGCTGGGCGCTTCGAGCGGCGTTGGGGGAGCCGAGTTGGTGAGTTTCAGCCGGATGCCGGTCGAGGAGGGGGCGGGACCGGTGGAGGCCGAGAGCGGTGTTCGTGGTGTCCCGTCGGGGTTGAGCGCCTTTGGCATCTTCAGTTTGATGATGTTCGACATGGCGGCGGTGTCGGTGATGGTCGCGCGAGAATGAGTCCTGACGGAGGGGCTCTGTGGCCCGGGTCGACGCGATCGGCGGTCGCGATCTCACACAGTGCTGGAAGGACGAGGTCGCATCAAAGTTCACCGCATCGTAGACGGTCTGCAGAGTGAGCGTGATTCACGCGTGTTGATATCACTTTGTGGCAGTGCTGCCTGTAAGACTCTCTGAAGCCCGTTCGAAGTCGTGGAACGTCTGACGGAAGGCCATGATGCATGACGCTAGAGCTGATAGAGCTGGCGTGTGGAAGGGAAAGGGACGGGACGATCCATCAAGATCGTGCAAGCAATTCCTCCGTCACGTGTCGTGGGGGAAACCTGTTTCCGCTTCGGGCGTAAGGCGAGCTTTGGCGCTGGGAGATTTGCTAACGTCGTGAACCATAAGCCGGCTGCAGCTTCCCATGGTCGCGGCCTCTCCGAGTGTCTCGTTGACGCCAGCCATGCAGGGTAGAGAGGCAGGGGAAGACCTCATGCTCCCACATCTTGGCGAAGTGTCTGTTCGGTTATAACTCGTGATGATTCATCACGCATGGTTATCTAGGTATGTTCCTGTCTTGTGGTGACCAAATTTTACCACCGCGACTGTGTGAGGAGTGTTCCAAAATTTAGACGAGGCAACCAGGGCGACAAGGTCTCCGGGGCCGAGGGCTGGAGAGTGATCTCTTCCATCCGGCGAGGATTCAATTCCGGCGTACGAGGTTGCATTGGAGATTACACACTCTTCCGACTCCGAGTACACCACCGCTGTACCCTGCAAGAGGGTGGAGCAAGCAACGGCGATACAGGACTAGGTCGAAAGTGTATATGGGTGCGAATATCGTGAGCGTATTGTATGTGAGGAATGATCACCTACATCCTTCCTGGTCGTAGCAATATTTCAGTGAGGATTATACTTATTTTCTCGTGAACGTGTATGTTGTTGATAGACGAGAAGGAAGCTCACCGGATAGCTAGGGCTATGGCATTTCGTAGAGATGTTTGAATACCTACCGAACAAGCGGGTTGTTCCCACAAGCAAGCCGACATCGCTGGAGCATGCTTGAGGTACCGCAATAGGCTACTAATAACATGCATGCAAGGCGTCCCGTAGAGGCCGTAAGGGTGGAGCTTGGGAGAGTGATTGCGCAGGATACAATCTGGCAGTGCTGCCCTATGAAGCCACATCAGGAAGTCTAATTCGCGCTTAAGGAACGCCAATCATGCAAGCGAAGATTCGCAACTGCAGCAAGGAAGCTTCCGCAGCCCTTGACCATCCTGCAGCGTGAGAGCGGTGGGCAGGTAGACTCAAGGAGAATCTGTCCGGTCAGCCTGAGGCGCAGTGTGTGCAGCAAGGCAAGCCGCCAGCCCTGAACCGTCACACCGCGTTTCACTCTCGAGATTCCCCCCACACTCCGCCTATTCAGCGTGGTCAGGGAGTGCTGGCCAGCGTGAAATGGCGGAAATTCGCAAGCCACCGTGTACGCTGTCTCTGCTTTGTCTTGCGCCCGCCAGCCTGGCATGCGACTTGACGATGGGCCCTTTGCCCAACTGCCACGCCGACAAGCCCGTCCAGGCCCCAGCCCTGCGAGAAACGTCCGCGTCAACGCTCGCCGGCTGGCCCGCCCTGGCTTTCTGCTACCCGGAAGGCGCTGTACCACTTATCACCGCTGCAACCTGCGCCGCCCGCCACTCCGCCCGGAAGGGCCAGCAGGCACCCTGGAGCAGAGTTTGTTTAGGCAATCGGTAACGTGAGAAGTCGCGCACGCCCTTCATGCGTGGTACCGCAACGTGGGCCACTCCTCAACGACGGCGAGGGTGAGTCGTGGTGGTGCCCTTGCCTTGTCGCTGCACTGTATGCCTCCCCCCGCCGCCGCGCCCACCGCCCGCCAGCCCCCCATGGCGGTCATGGAGCGCCCGCCCTTGATCTTCGTGACGTGAGATCGTCTGGCCTCCTGCATATTCACCGGACGAAGGCACGTCAATGGTGTCAGGCGTGTCAAGCATGTGTCATGGCGAGGTGAGATGAGGGCGAGTAGCGTTGGAGCCTGATATTTCTACTTCTTCGACTTCCCGACCTGTTCGTCTGTCTTCTGGAGACCATCTCGCTACACCAACAACCACTCTTGGGAAGAGAAAAAGAAACAACTTCTCCTTCGACGAACGCATATCATACACACCCACTGTACCGCATATCGCTTATCAACCTGCCGTCAGCTGAGACTCGACCCTTCGTTGGAGATCGCTCCATCTGCTTTCACCATTGGCTCCGCGTCGCTGGACAGCCTCGCCTGTGATTAGCCAACGCACTGTCAGCGCTTCGATATTCAACAAAGCTGAAGGCCGTCGTGCGTGTCGACGCTTCCAGAAAAGCCCCTCGCATGAATTCACAATCGTTTGATCGATCATTATATCCACCATGGGTTTCGATACCATGCGATCGTTCCAGCATTTGATCTTAAATACCATCTCGATGGACAAGCAATCGGGGAAGTCGACTGAGCCGACGACGCCTATGCGCAGGACAACATCGCCAAAGAAGCGAATGCCTCCACTTCAGACCAAGCCCTGCATGCGAAGAAGGTGAGAATAAAACAAATATCCTGGAAAGACAACAACGATTGCTGACCCTCTCGTAGAGGCGCTATCTGGTCATACACTAACCCACTTGACCCCCTCGATGGCGTATCCTCGACATCTTCACCACCACAATCGCCTTGCCGGTCTGCCTCGATCCCATCGTTCCAACACGCCAAAGCCAGCTGGAGTCCACCACCATCACCACGCTCGGCCTCACCAACGAATTCACCCGTCTCGCAATCAAAACAGGCTCAAGCTGCCAACAGCCCCGAGTCACCACTGACTCCACCACAATCGCCCTCACTCAGCCTTTCAGAAAAGTCCGCTCTGGCAACGCAACTCTTCCACGCCGCCTGCACTGGCAATACAACCGACATGATTTCCCTTCTCACATCCGGCGCGCCTCTCAACACGCCGACACCAGTACAAAACCTCTTCGACGCCTTCACGCCCGCCAAGCCAGGCCATCTCTCCCCTCTCGCCGGCGCAGCGGCCCACAACCAACTCGACGCCGTCGAGCTCCTGCTCGCCTACGGCGCGCCGCTGAATCCATCTCCATCCGCCTCCGCCAGCAGCCCGCTGCATGAAGCCTGCCGGAGCGACGACTACGAAATCGCGCGGCAGCTACTCGCATGCGGCGCGGACGTCAACCTCCCCAACAGCTATCACGCGACACCCGTCATGTACGCGGCCAAGTACAGCAGTCCCGCGCTGCTGGAGCTACTGCTCTCCTATGGCCCCGACCTCGATCGTCGCGGCGCCTTCCTCGAGACAACCGCGGTGCACGAGAGCATCTGGCGCGGGGACGCCGCGATCGCGGAGCTGCTGGTGCGTGCGGGCGCGGAGGTCTGCGAGGGCAATGCCATCGCCGGGGATACGCCGCTGCATTGGGCCGTCCTGGCGGAGGCGGTCGAGGTCGCGGCGGTGCTGATCCAGGCCGGCGCGGATCCGTGCAGGCAGAATGAGGAGGGCGTCAGTCCGCTGCAGGCCGCGCGGGAGGCGGGACTGGAGCCGCTGGTCCGGTTGATGGAGGAGGTGGGGCGGTGAGTTTCTTTTCTTTTGCTGAAGGAGGGGTTGATGTTGAATTGGAATGAGGATTACTTTTGAGCGAGGCGTTTTTTTTTGTTGTCTGGGAATATGGACACAGGATGGGATCTGGGAAATCACTACTCGCTGAATTGGAGACGAGTTATTGTTGTATTTGTACATGTCGATATGATACCCCGATGGAAGAACGACATGGTCATTTGAGGCGATGGAAGCAAATTTCTTCGATTGATCTTCTTGGTTGCTGTCTCGTTACGTTGACTTCTCTCCTTGTCTCAGCTGTTGTGCACTCGACTAACTATCGCTTCTGCGGATCACAAGCTGGTCCGAGTCAAGTTCTTGTCCAACGACACCAGATCAATGCAGACCAATTCAACCACGCAACAAGCGAGAATTTAAGAGATTTGCATCGCGATAGAAAACAAAGTCTCGATGATTGTCGTATTATCTTTGCAGATACCACGTTGTCACATGAAATATGATCGTTTGCTCGATCGTGATGGCGCGATTCACGTGACCGGATTCTACACGTCTTCCCTTGAACGTCAATGTTTCATCCTTAGGCCACAAAACGGCAACGACCTCCCATGCTTTTACAAACCTCTCCAAATGGCAGTCAATCAAGCTTCGCACATTCAACAATGATCCTTCGGTAATCACCTTTACCAGCAAATCTCCGCGATCATGTCGCAATCCCACGACCTCCACCGCGCGCTCCTGCGCCCAGCGGTGATCCACCTGCTCCGCGCTGCCGGCTTCCACAGCACGAAACCCTCAGTACTGGACACGCTGACGAACCTCGCCGAGCGGCACCTCTTGCTCCTCGCCTCGACGACCGCGCAGCACGCGCTCCTGAGCCACAACGACCCGCTGCCGACGCTGTCCGACGTGCGCATGGCCCTCACCGACTGCGGCGTACTGCACCCGGTCACGGACCCCGCGGAGGAAGGCTGGCGCGAGCGCATGCGGAAACCTTTGATCGAGATCGCCGACGTGCCGAAGGGTGGCCGGCAGCGCCTCGCGGCGCAGAAGCGCAAGCGCGACGAGGACGATACCCGTGATGTGCGCGAGTTCACGCGCTGGTTCGATGGGCCCGCGCACCGCGAGGCGCGCCGCGTCGCGGGCATGCTCCCGGATGCGGCGGGCGGCGCGACGGCTGCTGGCGTGGCGGCGTTGCCTACGGTCGGCGTCGGCGGAGGCGTCGTCCAGGCGGAGGATTTTCTGACGGTGCTGAAGAAGAAACACGGCAAGGCGGGGGATGATAGTCGGTTACGAGGCACCGTGCTCTCGCATTTGCCGGATGAGAAGGATGTTGTGATTGAAGGGGGCCCGGTGCAGTCGCTGAGGGATTGGAAACCGACGCCAACGGGAACGGAGAAGAATGAGGATGCGGCGGCTCAGGCGGAGGAGGACGGCGATGACGATGATTCATCGCTCTCATCAATTTCAGACACGGCCGGACAGCTGGACATGGATATGGAAGACGCTGTACTACCGGCAGGGATTGTAGCATAGGCACAAGGACTGGAACATTTTGATTCTTTTAGCGAAGGCGTCAAGGGGAAAACCCGGAGCATCTTTTTATTTGAAGCGTATTGGCTGTACTATATGGACGTAGAAGGAAAGAAGGGAAAGCGAATTTTTTCCAGAGAAAAAAATGAATGTGTCTTTCTGCGAGTCTAGACATCCTTCAGTGTTAAAATGATCCATATGTGGGCCTTATAATAAAACTGTTTGCTTAGGGTTATCCCGAAAGCCCCCAAAGCCAAGCACAAGCGCAACATATTGACCACAACGACGTCAAAAGTTACGAATGAAGTATGGTGCACCGAGGACAGGATCTCGAGTCAGTTGTTCAAAATGCCAACGTATTGAGAAGTTTTCACTTCAGTTGTAAAATAGCTCAACAATCACTAGATCACACAATCGAGTTCGGGACGAGTCAACGATGACAAAGACAAGCGGTAGGTTCCAATTATGCACCATTTCGAGTTCTGTGTTCGGGCCGTTTCTGCCAGAAGGAAAACCCAGGCCTGAGCATGTTATTACCTGGCACCCCTATATGGAATGTGTGGACGTGGACAACATCAACGGTTGGCATTCCTGCCTGAAAAGACCGCCTCTAATAGATAACGCTTAAGATTCAAATGGTGACTGGATGTACGAATTAGCTATCCACAGGAGATTTCAAAGGTGTGGCGCCTAGTTATGATCAGCATCAAGCTGACCTTTCGAATCGAAGAATGCTTTCGTGGGATATCAGTCTGGAATCATTGCCGACATTTGGCGGAATTATGGTTTCGTGTCAAGCGTGACGTTTTCTGGTATGCGGAATTCGCTCGGTTTCATTGTTCAATGAGCGATTCCGTTGGTCTGGGCGTGTCCGTTGGCCTTGGAGCCCGAGTCCTTGCCGGCCTTGAACTTCGCAATCTCCTTCTGGATCGCCTTGTCAAGGCGGGACTTTAACTCGGGTCGATACCCAAAGGCGAAGAGAATCTCTAGCCAAACGAAGAACGGCGCCAGAAAAATCGCTTGAATGAGGTTGTCGAGCAGTGCAGGTGCACGGCCTTCGAACACACCGTGGCCAAGGAATTGGACCAACCACGAGACAATATGGACTCCAATAGCAACGTAATTTGCCGTCATGCCATAGGTTGATGTAAGGTGGTTGGCATATGCGGTGCCAGCAAACAGAAGCGGCGCCAACATTGCGCCAGCGACAGGCTCCATCAGAACGTATAGCCCGGTGTAGACCGTACACGCAATGGTGCCCAGATTAAGAGGCAAATTTGGAATGGTCGCCCATTCTGGAGTAGGAATTGCCGGCGTATTTGTACCCTTTCAAGATCAGCATGTTGCTATCCCGCAAGGTCGAGAGTCATACGAAAAGAAAAGCCGTTAATAAAATGGTCGGCACGAAAATAATGTGAATGCCGACGTTAACCTTGCACGTTGTCAATGCTTGAATACATGACAATTGTACTTGATCATCAATCATACGGGATCATGGTGGTATGCTCCATACTGGGGAATATATTAGTCTGTGAGCCTATATCGAACGACCCGGTCCACATACAAATAGGAGTTGCTTCTCGAGGTTGAGAGCCATGATAGCCGAGAATTCCCGATCCCGCGCGACAGTGCAAGCGGAGACGTTGCTCAGAGAACCGCGCAAAGACGACCTGCGATCACATAGATGCCGGTACGGCCAAGTCCAAGTGCAGCAAAGAAAAGATTTGAACAAGAAGAAATAAATGGGATGCGTAATCGTTGAAGCTCGCAATAGCAATGCAAGTAACTGCCTGCCGATTCGAGGTCAAATCACGTGCTGCGCGAATTGAGTTTTGAGCAAGGGCCAACTCAGCTTGGCGAAACTCGGGAAGAAACAAGCTGCTCCTACCTACTCCGGTCAAGGAAACACCTCTCACCACTCCTCCCTCTCCGCTCATATCATCACTTTCATCCGCTGTGGGAGCAGCATTTGTTAAATCAAGTCCTTCCAGAGCACTGCACAATGTTCAGGACCGCACTTCGGACCAGCGCCCGCGCGGCCGGCGCCGCCGCTGCCTCCAGCAGGATCTCAGCGGTACGTACTTCCGCCCGCGACGGCGACATCGAGGGAGCTCCAATGCCATTTGAAATCATCTCAGAATGTCATTGGCGACCCGGAAAGCCATGACCGACGACTTGGATGATGAATTGGAGCTCTTTTCGAGCTTTTTGGAGATGGCCGTGAGCTCCGAGGTTGTTCAGGGACATCCGCGCTAACGTCAACTTTTTCCTATACAATAGCAGCGTGCCACCCCTGCCGTCGCCAACGCTTTCGTCCGCAGCTATGCCGCCGACACGAAGGCCTCGCCGACTGAGGTCTCCTCCATCCTCGAGCAGAGGATCCGTGGTGTGCAAGAGGAGGCTGGCCTTGCCGAGACCGGCCGCGTTCTTTCCGTCGGGTATGAGGGACTACATTGGAAACCATCGGCATAACATCTCGGCTAACACCACACAAAGTGACGGTATCGCCCGTGTTCACGGCATGAGCAATGTCCAGGCTGAGGAGCTCGTCGAGTGAGTGGATCGAAATTTTCCGGCGAATGCCCGACCGCGGTGCAGGAGCTAATGCATCCATAGGTTCGCCTCCGGCGTCAAGGGCATGTGCATGAACCTCGAGGCCGGCCAGGTCGGTGTCGTGCTGTTCGGTTCCGACAGATTGGTCAAGGAAGGCGAGACCGTCAAGCGTACTGGCGAGATCGTAAGTCGGACATCTGTCTACGATCCTCGGCAATGCGATGGAGATCTAACAGCACACTCTAGGTCGATGTCCCCGTTGGTGTCGAGCTTCTCGGCCGTGTCGTCGATGCCCTCGGCAACCCGATCGACGGCAAGGGCCCGATCAAGACCAGCGAGAAGCGCCGTGCCCAGATGAAGGCTCCTGGCATTCTTCCCCGCAAGTCCGTCAACCAGCCCGTGCAGACTGGTCTCAAGTCCATCGACGCCATGGTGCCCATCGGCCGTGGTCAGCGTGAGCTGATCATTGGTGACCGTCAAACCGGAAAGACTGCTGTCGCCCTCGATGCCATGCTTAACCAGAAGCGATGGAACAACGGCTCCGACGAGACCCAAAAGCTTTACTGCATCTACGTCGCCGTCGGCCAGAAGCGTTCCACCGTTGCTCGTACGTATGATGTAAGCTGTTGTGAGATATCTGGCTAATGCTCTCTGCTATGAAACAGAACTCGTGAAGACATTGGAAGAGAATGATGCGATGAAGTACACCATCATCGTCGCTGCTACTGCCTCTGAGGCTGCTGTAAGTCAATTTCCTCGCGGCGTTGTGATATCCCATTAACCGAAGTGAGAATTTCTCACCACTCGGAATCCCTCACAACTGAAGTGAAAACTTGTCAACACGTTGGAATCTCTAACAACTGACACGCTCTCAAGCCTTTGCAATACATTGCGCCCTTCACCGCCTGCTCCATGGGCGAGTACTTCCGTGATAACGGCAAGCACGCCGTTATCATCTACGACGATCTGTCCAAGCAGGCTGTGGCCTACCGTCAAATGTCCCTCCTCCTCCGTCGTCCTCCCGGGCGTGAGGCTTACCCTGGCGAGTGAGTATCTTCGATGACTTCGTCCAGGCTGCAAACCCGCTGACAACCTGTAGCGTTTTCTACCTCCACTCCCGTCTTCTGGAGCGTGCCGCCAAGATGAACGACAAGTTTGGTGGTGGTTCGCTTACCTCTCTGCCCGTTATTGAGACCCAGGGTGGTGACGTGTCTGCCTACATTCCCACCAACGTCATTTCCATCACCGACGGCCAGATCTTCTTGGAGGCTGAGCTTTTCTACAAGGGTATCCGCCCGGCCATCAACGTCGGTCTGTCTGTGTCCCGTGTCGGCTCCGCTGCCCAGCTCAAGGCCATGAAGCAAGTCGCTGGTTCGCTCAAGCTCTTCTTGGCCCAGTACCGTGAGGTCGCTGCCTTCGCCCAGTTCGGTTCCGATCTCGATGCCGCTACCAAGCAGACCCTCAGCCGTGGTGAGCGTCTTACTGAGCTGCTCAAGCAGAAGCAGTACTCGCCCATGGCTGTCAACGAGATGGTCCCGATTATCTTCGCCGGTGTCAACGGTTACCTCGACAACGTCCCGGTCGGCAAGATCCTGCAATGGGAGTCTGACTTCCTCAATCACCTCAAGACCAACGAGAGCGGCCTTCTCTCCACCATCGAGAAGGAGGGTGCCCTTAGCAAGGACCTTGAGGCCAAGCTCCGTGACGTCGTCAAGAGCTTCACCAAGAGCTTCACCTCGTAAATTGCTTGTTCCCCTACATGTTGAAAAAATTTAGCCGGTTTGCGGGTCCGTGTATAATACAGAAAATGACAAGTGGAGCTCTCCAAGAGGGAAGAATCTGTCCTTTGCAGCTCACTGTGCCGAGGGGGGTTTCCGACAGGGGAGAATTAGCATTGTAGATACGCGAGAACTTATTTCCTTTGTTCTTCAGTGCTGCTACATCCAAACTCATCGTGATACCTCATGTACAATAGGATCTACTTGAATGTGCCATCTGCGTGGACACTACATATGCATTGAGGAACAGTTAGATTAGCTAGAGGATAAATCGTCGTGGTGCGTCACTCTGTAGGCTGTCACATATAGTCTCTCGGTATCAGGCATCGCTACCATTGTACAGCCGAAACCGCCAAGCTGAGAGTATGCACGCTCGTTGGAAGGGTGTAGTCTATCCCAAGGCAATAACTACGAACGGCAGTCAATTGGTCTGAATTCACTACAGAAGTTGGACGCTGTCCAAACCGTGAAGGGTGAAGTTGGACTAGAATGCCGTGGATGTTAGGACTGTGCGATAATTGAGTCCGGTTAAGAAAGGAAATGTCTCAACAATAAGTGTCTTGCTAGTTCTTTGCATTGAGGAACGCCAGTGAGATCGAGTCCCTTGTCTGCCTCGTTGTGAGACTTTCTCACCCTTTCGCTTTCATTCTCGTGATAAATTCATTGAATCGTCACATGCTTCTCTCAATCAAGTGACTTTCCCTTTCGTTCCAAAAATCGGTCTTTCCTTACAGAGATATTCCTTTCCATGAACGCTAGCAGACATTTACAGCAGACGTGATCGCTCTCATCACCGATGTGAATCTGCATCACAAACGCAGTATCTCAATTCATCGGATTCGATCTCCGCACAAGAGCTGGAAACGATTTTTAAGTAGTTACTTCACATTCAAAGATAGGAAAGCTCACAAGAAGGCAAACAACACTATGCTACATAGTCGCGCACCCCCACGTGAATGGGACTGAAAAAGCCTCCAAGGCCAACTGGAAGGCTGCGAAGAGCAACGCGTCGTTGACGCCAGTGGGAAAGACCGGGCGAACCGACAAGGAAATCGACGAACTCCTTACATTCGCGAAGACCTTCTATTGCGTGCAGCGAATAGAACGACAATCCGCGATTCGCGAAAACATCGAAGGCCGAAGCAGATAGGCTACCAATGCAGACAGTATTTGAAGTCACGAGGTGACTTTCGTTCACGGACCTTCTGAACAGAGATTCTCGTTGCATATCCCCTCGACAGAATTTTGAGTGGACGACTTGCACGTGTGTAAATATTTGTCACGACACATTCCATCCGTAGATTTCCCCACTGCACATTTGTGATATTTCCTCTCTGCCTCAGTGAGGTGATCTCTCATGTGCATCAAGCTGGCTGGACGTGTGCTATCGAGCGGATCGCGCGTGCAGTAGGACAACCCAATATAGCTTCTCAATCAAGAAGGCACGTAGCTTGTGCGCACGGCACGTACAGCGCATCTGCAGTGTCAGGAGAGTGTGATGATTTCAATATTTCTGCAACCTCCTTCGAATCATTCGCGTACATTGCGTTCCACAGGTGCCTGTGCAAGATCGATGAAGGTGTGAGTTTGATATGCGGTGGCTGCGAGTCACAGCGGGCTGCCCGCAAGTGTTTCAGATATGCAACGTGGTTGACAAGGATTCAAGCGCGGTTTGCGCCCCCTGTTCCCCCATCCCTCGCCTAGCGGAGTGCCCTCCATTGACAACATGGGCGACCTATCTATCTGTAACATGACCATTCGCAAGACGGTGTCCACTGCGGGGGTTTGATCATGTATATTAGAGGTTCATCTACTTGACGGCTAATTTAGAACATGTCCCGCTCGGCATCTGTCAAAGTCGTTGACTGCCGTATTCCACCCGCGGTGAGCTCGGAATGGATCGTCCGGGTCGGTGGGGACCGCGATGCGCTCTATTTGAGAAAACTTGATCAAGATGTCGGCAGTCGATTGGACGGGGATGGATTCCAGTTGTTCGTGTCACCTACTCGAACAAGCACAGCGGGATCCGGGAATCTGTTTTCTGTAAGTTCTGTGTCATGATGCACGAGATTCCATTGGGTGTCGACAGCCTCCACTGCCACGACATCATCCTCACGATGAACGTGTCCGCGTTCTGTCGCCGCGGAAGACGTCGGAACCGCGGAGAGCACGTTCATTTCGTTGCGTCTCCCAAGCTCGACCAATGTTGCCCCGTATCGGTGGCGGTGGAAGGCACGGATATTGAACATATCGTTGCCAATGATATCGAAGCGCAAATCAATCATGCCGCTCGTTCGCGGTCGGCCGCCTGCAGCAGCTGCGACTCAGCGGCACAGCACCGAGCCAGCAAGTGAAGAGGTTCCAAGCTGAAAAGAAGCTCGGCCAACCAGCGTGAGCTGTCACGAACGATTCCCGCCGGAATCCAGCCGGGTTGGAAGTCAAACGCCTACAGAGTTCCAGGGGTGGGGGGGTGAAGCAAGCGTGTGAGGCTTTCGATACACTTCACCCGTGTTTGCTTGCTTGCTATACGGCATCAGTAGCTACAGAATGCAAATGGTTGACGTGGTGAGTGTCTTTTTCCAGATGGGCACACAGAATGGCGGTAGCCCTGAAGGGTTTGATCGCATTGCCTTGCGACTGGAGACAGCGGCGACGCGGCCTAGGCCGGCTTCGCGATTGGGGAGTTCGCGTTCGTTGTGCGCGTGCTCGGGCTGGAGAGGGTCGCTCGTTCATGCAGTTCATGCATGGATGGGCAACGACCCACCAACTTGCATAACGCATCTACACTGCGTTCATACCGTATCACATGCTCTCAGGCATGTCGCGGACGACGATGACAAAGTCCATGATTGCTGCGCTCAACGTCGGAGCGGTGTCATTCGGTCAGAAATTAGACTCCGACATGTTTGGGGAACGTGTCGGGTTGCTAGCAGCGTCGGAATAAGACATGGTTCCTGTTGGTTTTGGGGAGGGGGAAGTCCTCCACTCAGCGCGGTTTGTTCCTGTCTCCCGTCGCGCGCAGGCTTTCTGCGCCGCCACCGCCGCCGACACTCGCTACTCTCACCCGTCGCGGTAGAGCTGGAGATCCTTTTGTGTTTGGCGCGCGAAAAAGGGCGGCCTGTGCGGGCGTTTTTGGCTCCGCCATTGGGCGTCGGCGCGGCCGTTCTCGCTTTGCAGCCCTGGCTAGCCCTGCCGAAATAGACGCCTATCGACAGTTGTTGGTGGATGCGTTTGCGGGCAGCAGACCACGTCCCCTCTTATGGGCGGTGGATCGCGGCGAGGCAGAGCCGACACACTGCAATTCATCGAGTTGGATCGGCTTCGCTCGCGCGAGTCTGCTCGTCCGTCGGCGCACACAGTACTGTTGCTTGCTTGCTTCGGAATAGCCGCCGTTTGAGATCAAGTGAGCGGACCAAAGTCTCCGCGCTGTCCTGCGGGATCACCATCATGATACCGAACTTTGAAGCTATAAAAATAATCCACACCGATGACCCTCGATTGCAATGAATAGGAACTGTATGTGATTTCATGTACATGAAGTTCAGTATCACATCAAGGATGGCTATTTCTAATGAACAACCACCTGATGGCTGCCGTGTCGATGGTACGAGATTTCACATCGGTCGTGGCTACATCAGCACACAGGCAAGCTTGTGACGACCGCACTCATTTTCGTCCTAGCCCTGCAAGCTTGTCCCGCGACGTTTTCTGTGCCACATGCCCGAAACAGCATCGCGTCTGCATGCACTCATCACGATCCGTTTTTGCGCAACAGCAGGCCCGGAGATCGGAAAGCGAAGGAGAGAGAAAAAGAGAGCGAGTCAGTTGGGGGCACTGCCGTCAAGATCGACACCGACGTCCTGTGAAACATCTCGGCGAGTCAGCACGGAGCAACTGCAGCAGCGACGAGAATCGACTGGTCATTCGCATGGCGTGGCGTACCCAGTCGGCAGCTGAAGAGCAAGCAGGGCCGCCTCTGCCGCAGGTGCGTTTGTTAGCCATGCATGGTGCGAGCAGGAGATCATTGCGGCTGGGCTGTGTGTGCATTTCACTCCCGGCGAGCTGGATCGCCCACATTAGACCATTTGGCGCCGTCGTCGCTGTGCCGCAGCAATGTGTTCGTTGGCTTGAGGTAGGTAGGTTGCGGCAGCCTGTCAGCATGCTCCCGTCCCCCTAGATGTACTGTGATGCTCCAGGCACACGCCGTGAGTGGAAGGTGGGGATGGGCGAGTCACGGAGCCTCGCAGGCAGGGAGGTGCCGCATCGTGGCCGCGTGCTCTCGACCGACACATCATTGCAAGGTCGTAAAAATATACCTTAATTCCATATCCTTCCTGCAGGTAGGCACCCCGTCTTTGTTTCTTTTGACATCACCTGTAGGACAACAGTGTGAGGGTCGCCCTCGCCCGTTTGAACCCTTTTAATCGCCATTCGCGCCTGCTCATCCAACTGCATTCCTCACTTTACAACCACTTCTCATTCGTGTCGACCTCAGCAAGCCTCACTTCACCTCATCCACGCGTAGCATTGTTTCGACTTCATCCACCTCGCTTCGGATCGACATCACAATTGCAGGAGCGTGTGAAAGCCGTCAGAAGTCAACTGATGAAGTTGCCGTCGATCGACGCCTTATCGATCGACTTCCTGACGACTGCGACTCCATCTACTCACGACAATCAACACAACAAGCCCTGTCACAATGGCTCCACGATTCATGCAGCGCCTCGAACGACAAGCTCAAGTCTACCGCGAAGTCTTCGGCGAGCCCAATCACGACCCACCGCCTTATCCCTTCTCCCGATCCTCATCGTCCGCTAGCAACGACAACCTCAAATCCGCTACGACGTCACAAACCACTCTACCCAAATACTCACAAGTCAGTCGGTCCTCGCCGGAACGATCACAATACCTCCCAGGGCCGGCAGATGCTATCATCCCCAAGGATGCGCTCATCCTCGTGACGGCGGCCAACAGCTATCAAGGAATGCACATCGTCGACCAGTTGCTGGCGCACGGCTACCGCGTCCGCGGCACCGTCCGCGATGCCGCGAAGGCCGTCTGGACGAGCAAACACTACCGCGACAAGTACGGTCCGGGACGATACACGACGGCGGTCATTCCGGACATGATCCCGCGCGATGCCTACGACCTGGCGGTGCGCAACTGCGTCGGCGTGATCCACTGCGCCAGCGTCACGGCCCTGTCAGCGGACCCGGCCAAAGTGATCGCGCCGAGCATCGCGGGCGCGCTGAACGCGCTCGGATCGGCGGCGCGGGAGACCGGCGTCAAGCGATTCGTCCTCTGCAGTGCTGCGACCGCTGCTGTCGACAGTGGCAGTAGCATGAAGCCGATTGATGTGACCAGCACGAGCTGGAATATGGAGTGCTTCTACACGGCCTGGAACGGCTCGCCGAAGCACGAGAGCGATATGGAGCGAGCGTGGGCCGTGCAGTGTGCTGCGAAGATGCAGACCGAGCAGGCGGCGTGGCGGTGGTACCGGGAACAGCGGCCGTCGTTTGTCTTCAACACTGGTATGTTCGACTTTATTGACGTGCTGCGAGTTCCTATGTTGAATTTTGTCCGACTAATAACCCACCGCAGTCCTTCCTGGAATGCTCTGGGGCACCATTCTATCACCTGAGCAGACCCTCCCAACATCAGTATCACTGCTCAGGACCATCTTCGACGGCGACGCGCCAGCAACCGCCTGGTCACCACCTCGTAAGTTTTCCTCCAAATTGTGTCTCAGATCTCCATCCAAAGAGAAGGCTAATTGATCGTGCGGACAGAGCATTTCGTCAATCCCCTCGACTCCGCCCTCCTGCACCTCGCCGCGCTTCTTCTTCCAGACGTCTGCCACCGGCGCCTCTTCGCCATGTCCTCGCCGTACAACATCAATGGAATCGTCGCCGCCCTGCGCCGTTTGCACCCGAACCGCGTGCTGCCGGGCGACGTCAGCGACCACGGGGTCGACCTGTCGTTCTTCCGCGAGCGCCACGAGGCCGAGGCGCTGCTGCAGCGCATGGGCCAGAGCCAGGGGTTTGTCGATTTGGAGGAGAGCCTGCGGGAGTGTTGCCAGGGATGGGTGTGAAGAGCTGGAAGGGATACAAGAAATCGATCGAGATTGACAAGGAAATACAAGAGTCCTCATGAAAATCAGTTTGCGCGGCGTTCAGCAGGAGGACACAGCAAGATGTTCTGGAGTATCATTTACTTGCCATGGTATTGGGAGGCAATACACGGAGGCAGCACAGATGGCATTGGTGTGGAATTTGTTCCTTTCGCTTTTTTCCTTTGGCTTCTGAGGTATATCTTGCCTCTGCAGCTCTGCAGAATACCCCATGTGTTTTTATTTCACTTCTCGAAACGAGGTATGGGAGGCGGGCAATCCGGACGATGAAGGAACGGAGCAATTTGTGTATAGATATGACCAGAATATGAGAATTTTGAATCCAACCACATGTGAATAAAGGATAAAAATCCGCGGTCTCTTGCCTAGAGCGACTCCAATAACTTTCCCCAGCCTTTGATTGCGAGGCGGCTCTGCCCACGATCATCACGCCGGTCGCCCTGCAGTATCATCCTGATGCCTTGCCACGCAATCACAGCAATACTATCCAACAGTATCGAATCGTCCCCGAACTCCCGCTCCAGTCCTTCAACCAGTGGCGCGACCGGCCAATTCGTACATGTCAACAGTACCGCCTTCTTCCTCACTTTCGCCGCATCCTCGACGTTCCCAGTGCTCTCGACAACCTCAACCGCCCTTCGAACCACCGCCTCCATTTCTCCAGCCTGACATCGTCCAATCTCCCGGTTTGATGCCGGCGTCGGAGTCATACTCTCCGCCGCCGGCACCCGAAACCCTTCCCGTTTCCAGAAGTCCGCGACCTTAGCCGTAAGTGCAGATGGGTAAGGAACCGCGATAGCGAGGTCCCAATCCCGGACTCCGGACCCGTCACCGTCTTCACGGCCGAGAGCCTCCAGCGCGTCCGCGAATGCCGCCGTCGCTGTGCTGCAAGGGATGCCCCCTGCGGCTTCCGTCATCGCAGCAGCGAGCGCACGATCGGCGGCCAGATCGCCGCCGGCGAACATCCCGCTCGTGCCGGCCCAGACGATGGCGTCGACGGCGGCGTCGGCGAGCAGTCGCGCCGCGGCCGTGAACGTCGCGGGAGAGAACTGCGCGGCGGTCGAGGCGCTGGCGTCGAGGGTGGTCACGCCGATCCGGGTCACGATCGGGAGGATCGTTGGAGTCGATGGATGTTGCGTTCGCAGGGAGGCGAGAATGGCTGGCAGCAGGGCTTCGACGGCCGTGTTGGAACTGGGGATGATGAGGCCGAGGAGCTTGGTTGTGCGGAGGTCGACATGTGTTGGAGATGTGGCTCGCGGATCAGACATATTAATCGCTTATGTATTTGAGATCGTTGATCGTCGATCGGCTGAATTCTTTGGTCGAGCCTTGCTCAACGATTCCGTTCTGTCCTTGCAAGGATGAAGAATGGTTGACCCTGCGCACTATTTGCTCTGTACTCGAAAGAATCAAGCTATGGTTGAAGACATCAAAGTCGGAAAGACAGTGGTTTTTATACAACAACAAGTGATCGCAACACTACCGGCGGCTGCGACTTGATACGGCGGCCGGCGCGCGCCCGCGCTGGACTGCTTGCCCGTCGGCCGGCTGGCCAAGCCGTGCCGACGGCCATAAGAAACCCATGCGAACATGCATATCATACACAGCACCTGCTGGTCCTTCAGACGTAGACAGATCAAAACTGATACCAGGAGATATGGTCGGCCAATGAAGATATGCTCCGCCAGCGAGAAGAGAAAATGGGCCTACCACTGGGCGTGCGATGTTGAATATACTGTAAGTTAGTAGAAGTCGGGTTCTCGAAGATGAGTATAATCACATGTGTATTTTTCTTTCCTTCCTAGTATTTGGCGGTGACACATTCATACTGGATCTTGGAGACCCCATACATGTGAGCTTTATCATCGAAGTATGTCATGCTCACAAGTGGAGTGCGTGAGAGATATTGGAGACAGTTCTCCCCTGTGACAGGCCGCACTTCATTGAGGCTGCGGAGGACAACGGCCGGCTTTGTAGCACCGCACCCGTCCGACGCCAAACGCCAGTTTGCCCTGGAGCTCCCTGCATGGATCATTCGTCTCGCGTTTCCTCCTCTCGTCGCGCATCACTTGCGATCCACACAAACC
Organism: Ramichloridium luteum; assembly: GCA_002368545.1. Lineage (NCBI taxonomy): Eukaryota > Fungi > Ascomycota > Dothideomycetes > Mycosphaerellales > Dissoconiaceae > Ramichloridium > Ramichloridium luteum. Next base: position 809,843 of record MTSC01000004.1, read on the forward strand.
AGAAATCAACACAATGAGCGACTCTCCCCATTCTTCCGACCTCTCCGACCCGCCAACTGACGGCTCGGATGGCGAAGACGAACTCAGCACGCCCATCGCTTCCTCCCGGCCCAGCATCGATTACGGCCACGGCGGCGACCACGATGGACCACCAACAAAGCGACGCCGAACAGGCGCCTCGCTCCTCGAGCGTACAGCACTCGCGCAGCCGGCCGACGACGATGCCATCAGCGTGTCCTCGGACGGCTACAGCAGCGCGCCGGGCTCGCCGGACGACAGTGAGTGGCACATGAAGGACCACGCGCAACTGCACTGCCAATGGCGCGACTGCGACTTTGCGGGCGGCGTGAACAACGACGACCTGGTCAAGCACGTGCAGCGCATGCACTGCGCGACCGGCGGACCCAAGAAGTCCAAGTACACGTGCGAATGGGGCGAGTGCCAGCGCAAGGCGAGCAATCACCCCAGTGGCTACGCGCTCAAGGCCCACATGCGGAGTCACACGAAGGAGAAGCCGTACTACTGTCTTCTGCCTGGTAAGGGCTTGGTCTACTATAAGCAATTGTATAGCTTGCTGATGTGATAAAATAGAATGCGACAAAGCCTTCACCCGCTCCGATGCGCTGAGCAAACACATGCGCACCGTTCACGAGCCCGAAATCACCAAAGCACCAGCACCCGTCGTTGAGCCGCCGCCATCAGGAAAGAAGAGCATCAAGCTGAAACTGGCCAATGGTGGCAGTGGCAATGGGAAAGCCAGCAAGACCATCGACGTGAACCTGTCTGCTGGCGAGGAGGGCCAGGACAAAGATCCCAAAGCTGAGTGGAACAACATCCGCTACGTGCCCGCACACCATCCAGTCACAGGCCAAGCTGGCTTCATGATCCACTACCCGCCAGACATCATCTTCACCGGTTGGGAGAGCGATATGCCCGCGAACGAACTCATGCGCCTCCTGCGCCGCCAGCTGCACTGGGCCCAGCAGGAAAGCGAGGCGCTGAAGCAAGAGATGGAGGAGATGGAGCGCCAGAAGCGTGAGGAGTGGATGCTGAAAGAGATCTTGCTCGATGGCGTCCTCGACGCCGAGCTCTCGAAAGCTAAGCTCGCCGGCGTGCTGGACAAGGTCAGCGCGCGCGTGCGCCGTGCCATGGACGAAGACGCGGCCGTTGGCGCGAAGTTCGCCTGGTCACACGGCGTGCCCGCCTGGCGCACAGCCGTCGCTGCGGCGGCCGCCAAAGCTCCTCCTGCGGCAGCGGCGAATGACGACGGTGATGTCGAGATGGCGGATGTCGGTGACCTGCCGGGCGACCGTGGCGCGGCGTCATCACCTGTGCCTGCGCCCCGGCGCGTCTCGAAGACTGGTGGCGGCGGAGGGGACGAAGAGGAGGAGGATCAGGACCCCTACGATAATATCCTAGCCGGCATGATGGCAGGCTACGAGGAGCGAGAGCGTATTCGGAGCATGGCCAATACGCCGGCGAAGGGCGCTGAGGAGGAAAGCCGAGCGCCGCCACCGCCAACTAACCGAGCGGCGGAGGACGATGCAGTCGGCGCACTCCTGAACATGGGCAAATCATGAAAAGAAACGTGTACGAAGAGAAAGACCGTTGCCAGTGTACCTGTATTTTGCATTCTCGATTGCATGACGACACTAAACCGTGATCATTTCATCCCTCACCGCAGCTTGCTCTCTTTCTTCTTCTCCCGCGCACTCTCTCGGTTATTGAACGGCCAATTCGACGTCCTCTTATCCGCGCCCGTCCGCTTGCTGATCCGGCTGCGCTCCGACCCAAACAGCGCCACCCAGACGCCCGTGAAGAAGAGCGCCGCGCTGACCGTCAATCCCGCTCCAAAGCCGAACGCGAACCCATCCCGCGTCGTCTGTGTGTAGAGATAGAACGCCTGTAGCGCATGGTAGGACGTCGTGATGACCAGCGTCGGGTAGGCGTAGGGGTTTGCGTTGATGGTGCCATCGTCCTCCTCGTTCGCGAAAGTGGTTGTCGCGACGGGGAGTGCGCCGGAGAGGATCAGGTTTAGGAAGGCGAGTGCCAGCACGGCGAGACCCAGGCTGCGACTGAGGTAGAATTCGAGATCGGTCGTTGCGCGCGGCTCGGCGGCGAGCAGATTCACGATCGAGCGCGGGCTCACAAGGAGTGGGAGCGCTTGCACGGCCAGGTAGCTGGCGGTGCTGAAGGAGTAGGCGCGGAAGATCTATGAGGATTGGGCGAGGTTAGTCGCTGCTGCTGCTGCTGAGACGGCGGCGGCGATTCATGGAGGAGTCACATACATCCATGTTCAGAGTTCTTAATTAGCTTGTTTTGGGGTTGAGCGGATGTCCAGGACGGTGTCCGAAAGGAAGAGAATCTTATTTGAGAGTGAATTCAAAATGTTGCAACGCCGGCATGTGCAATGACGATGGTGGGGGAGGCGGTGCAGCCCTTCGGACGCGTCAGAACGTCAGAACGCTCACAGGGTCTACCAGCGATGCACGCTGGTCGACGGTGCGGGAATGTGAGCTCTAATTACTTGTGATTTTCAGTAGATCTCGAATAGAAAACCATGTTTAGTTTGTCTGTAGTTTTCAACACACGACTCATTGGAAGACCTTTCTCACAAATATAGGTGTTCCTTCACTCCGGTCAACATGGCTGAGTGAAGGAAAGCAATGCCTTGAAAAGACGGGAGATCAAAACGAGTCTTCTGTGATTGACATCTACAAACTTCGTGGTCAACGCCTCTCCGCAGCATCAACCATCCTCTTTCACACATCCTGCCTCTCACCAACCTTGACATTCACTTTGCCATCCGCCTCCGCCTGTTCCAGCGCACCAGGACGATCGATATCGACGCCCAGCGCCTCCGCCTCAATCTGCCGGATCGGGCCAGTAAACCAGCGCTTCGCCCATAAGAACCACGAGCCGAAAGTGGCCAGGCCAACGATGCCCATGGCGACGGGTGTGTAGTTCAAGGTCTGGTCCGTGACCGGATTGACGTTGGGCAGGCAGAAGATGATGGTGATGAAGCCGATCCACATCTGTTGGTATTGTGAGATTAGTAAAAAGCTCGCCGTTCTCTGTGAAGACCATATTGTGAATGGGAAGACTTACGCAAGCGATCAATGCCACCGGGCGCGAGAACGCGCCGAGGTTGAATGGTCCCTTCTTGAAGTTCTTGTGCCAAATTAGGCCGGCCAAGATGGGTATGCCGTAGGACAGGTATAGCCCGATCGTGGCGATCGATGTCGCTGCGGCGAAGGCAACAGCCGAGCCCAAGGATGGCAGAGCCAGGATGAAGGCCAACGTCACAGCAAGCCAAATCGTCCGGATGGGGCTCATGAAGCGCTTGTCCACGTACTGAAAGAAGCTAGGGATGCCACGATCACGGCCTTGAGGTCCGTTGAGTCAGTAGATTGCCAGCGATGGTCGGATGTGACGATAACTCACTGAACGCAAACATCATGCGGCTGTTGGAGGTAATCGAGAACAGCCCGCAGTGCCAGACGCAGACAATGATGAGCGTGAACAAGGCGATCGCGCCATTTTCGCCGAAGATGTCTAGTAGGATTTGCAGCACGGGCTGACCGACTTCACTATTCACTGTTGCGTCGAAATCTTGAATGGAGAACAGGAGGCAAAGAAGGAGGAAGAAGCCGAAGATGGACGAGCAGCCGACAGAAGTGATCACACCAATGGGAGCACTCCATGAAGCATTGCGACATTCTTCACTGTTGAGTGGTCAGTACGGGTAGTGACCCCAGGACGGAGATACTACGGACCTTAAGTGAGCCGACGCATCGAAGCCTGTAATCGTGTATTGGGACATGAGGATTCCGATGCAAGCAACGTATGCCGGGGATGCCCTAACAGACCATCCTGGATCGCCAGTGCCGTCATAGAAGGTAGCAACTGGAGTCATTAGTGGATTCATTCGAGGAAGCGCTCTGCGGTTGTCGATGTACTTACAGACTTCTGCTGCGGAACGATGAGTCGGTGCCGCTGAGACGACAGCAATTGCAAATGCGCTGACCCCAAGACTGTGGAGTACGATCGAGGAGTTGTTCAAGTACTTCAGGTAGGACACCCCGAAAGTATTGACGAGTCCATGGCTGACGAGAAGGGCGAGATAGATGCCAATAATCTTGCCCGGCGTCGGTTCGAAGCCACTCTTGACCGTGGCCAAGGTGGCAATGAGATTTGCGCAACCGAATGTGATACCAGTAGTTACGGCAACTTCAGGAAGCAGATTAGCCACCAGCACTCAACGTGTTCGCTTGCAGATGATCCTACACTGTCCTACGAAGTTGAACCAGCCAGTGACCCAAGACAGGAATGCTGCGGTCTTGTCATCTGGTGCCAGCATTGCAGCCCAGAAATACGGCCCACCGCTTGTGGGATGTGCCGACGTAATCTCGGCCATGCCGAGGCCAACAAACATGGTAAAGAAGCTGACAACGATCCAGCCGACGCTCATGACGCCGGGGCCGCCGGTGGTCAAGCCATACTCGAATAATGTCGTGATACCGGTGATCACTGAAATAATTGAGAAGGAGACACCGAAGTTGTGAATCAGACTCCATTCACGCTTCAGTTCTTGCTTGTAACCGAGTCCGGCGAGAATACCCTCATCCTTGTCTGCGAGTGTTCTCGCTGGGGCCGTCATTGGTTCCGCCATCTCCAATTACCAGGCGCTCGCTGGGCGGTCAATGTGCTCAGGAAATGGGAGGTTGGAACAAATGGGAACATCTTTGTGCGCCTTCGCTAATATACATCTTCAATACACACTGTTCTAGAACCGCAGGCAGTGGCGTTTCGAGGCTGCATGCTCCACGTGGTGTCGGCGGTTCTCTTCGCGAAGACTCGCCTGATGGAGCGTTATCGGCTGGCCGGTATCTTTGTGGCTGCGCGGCAGCTGACTAGATTGGGCTTGGCTGCGAGATAAGAGGTACAGCGATGACCAAGCTCGCTTGTAAGAAATGTCTTAGTAACGAAAGCTTGCTTGTTGATTGAAGGAGGTTTGTATCCCAAGCTCATGGCATGGTATGGTGGTTTCTTGCAGTGGAGAGTCTGCCGAACCATTCCTCGTCCGGTGAAGGCAGGAGAAATCGAATGCGACTTGAAAGCATATCGCACAGTCCTCTGTCGACTTACCACGCCCGATTCCAGCGAGGAAAACATCGACAAGCGCTCTGCAGCAATCCGTCATTAAAGATCCATCAAGTTCCTGCCGATGTACGTGCGATGTTGCCATCGCGGCCCTCCTGGGTTGGGACCGATGGAGATTTGGCATAGCCGCCTGTTCTGCAGCAGCCCAACACGCCCAGCGACATCCCCGCGTTGCGCGTGCATGGCGCGCACCGAAGCACCGCTCCAACAGCTCCCTGACCCTTCGGTTGAGCGCACGCATCGTACACTCTAGCCACATCCTTTCCATCAGTTTTCCACCATCAACGATGCGTCGAAGGTGTAATATGAAGTCTTAGAAAGCTCCAGAGAGCTAGAATCACCTCAACACAAATCTTAGTAGCGGAGTCTACTATGAAAAAATATAATCACTCATTCTAGGTCAATATTTTGTTGAATACGCGGCGCTATACAACCTTCGCGCAACTAGAACGGCCATGCAGGGAAAGCTACATGCACTGCATGGTGGTTCCGGCTACATGCATTGGCGACGATCTCCCCATGGGCGGGCAATTCTCCAGGTAGGCAGGTCTCTAACCGGATGCTTGTACTGCAGATATTTATGAAATGCTCGCTTGCACACTTTCGCCGAGGATACTTTGATTATTTTTCATATCATCAACTGCCTGAACTCTTCGAGCATCGTTGCACAGTGAAGCGCCTCAGTCATGGAACGAGCTGTCGGACACAACGAGTACATACGTCCCTCGAGCGTCCAGGAGGTGCCCGAAGATCAACTCGACCTGCGCCCAGATGCCGATGTGGACCACGACATCAAAAATCCCGATTCCGTCGTGGCCGATGAGAAGAACATCTGGGGTTTCTGGGGAACCGGGTACGACAGCATGCACGATAGCATGAAGCGGAATGTCCGCGGCTGGCATCGTCGCTTCTTCCGACAGGGCTGGAAGATTCGTATTCTTGACAGCGTTCCGGGATCTGCTTCGCACGTCTCCCGCTTCCTGAGCATCGATGACCATACCGTCTTGCCCGAGGCATTTCGCCAAGGCCTGACGATTAGCATCTTTCCTGATCAAAGTTTGTCTGATCTTGTCCGATTTCCCCTCTTGGTCAAGTATGGAGGGGTCTATGCGGATGTCACTGCGCTGATTGTCGGTGATTTGGATCGGATGTGGCACGAACAGATCGCCAACGCCGCGTCGCCAATCGAGGTTGTAGCTTTCGGACCAGAAGACCCATCGCGTTACAGCATTATGAATTACTTCTTCATGAGCAATCGCCAGAATGTGTTCTTTGAGCGATGCCACCGACTATTCATGAAATTGTGGGAGGACCGGACTAGCGTCGAGGGCATGGCAAGCGACAAGCTCGTCAAGAGCGCGCCACTTCTCAAGTCTGAGGCTGTGTTTGAAATCGACGGCAGAATGATGACCCCGGACGAGCTGAGTCGTTTGATTTCTGACTACGTAGTACAGACCCAGATCATGACGCTCGTGATGGGACTCGTGGATAGTGAGGACGGATGGCACGGACCAGACTACGTCAAGAAGCATCTCTACCGCATCGACCCAGCCGAAGGATCGCTCCTCTGTAATTTCATGACCAATTGGGACGGAAAGCGCGCATTTCACTTGCTCTCATTGTCGCTTCCTGCACACGGCGAGCCAGTGACCGAGGATCAGAAGAAAGCTCGCGAGTTGGTACAGGCATTGCTTTCGAAGAGCTTCATCATCAAGCTCTACAACTCGATGATCAAGAAAATGCTCGGAGACACACTTGCATCGCTGTGGTGCATGCATGACGGGTCTGACGATAAGCCAAACACCTATGCCTATTATCTGAGGTATGGTGTTGTCCACTGGAAGCCCATCGACATACCTCCACGATCGAAATTTGAGAGCACGCCGATCTTGAAAGAAGGACCTCTGCTGCGCACCGTATGAACAGTCGGAAGGGAAGGGTTAATATTGACCGACGAATGATTCTGATTTCAGCGAGAGAACGATTGAATATCTCGAATGGCATCGAACTCTTTATGTTTCACATCTCATCAAATTTCATGCTCTTCGTTGATCATATCTGGATGTTGGCATAGCTACCAGATGATATGCAGTCGCAAAGTGGTCTCGCATGAAGCCGGGTTTTTATGATATGTCCAAAAGCTTGACAACCCGGCTCTTTGCAACAATCGTTCCGCCTTTTGGTTAAAGCCCTCGAAGCTGCGATCAGGCTCAATGGTCATATCTACGCTGTGGTCGCCTTCAGCTTGAACGAAGCAATCGGCGGAGCACTGGCAATCATAAGTAGATCGGCAATTTCGTACTTGTTATCGACTACTTCGATGCGCATGGTTGAAAGGAGCGAGAAAACCATCATTTTAATCTCTGTCTTCACTTTAGTCCTTGTTTCAAGTGGCCGTGGTTCAAATGCACCGGCTTTCACTCACCAGCAACAGCAAAGTATCGTCCGGGGCACGCCCAGCGCCCCATACCCCATGCAAGATTGCCCGGGCCGCTCATGGCCGCAGGCTTACTCTTGCCAAGCCAGCGCCTGCCATCAAATTCAGTCGGGTTCTCGCCGGCCTCCGAGGGCGCCGTGTGGGCAAGATAGGCGTTTGGATGGACGGTATATCCTACGGAAGCGATCTCTAGTCAGCGGTTTCTTCCCAATAGCAAGGCTATTGAGCGAGACAAACCCTTTGGAATGATGTATTGGCCGAGTTGGACGTTGTTGATGGCCATGCGTACAGTACTGAACGTGTCCCCCTTCGTCCGCATGGTCTCGCGAATGAAGGAGTCTAAGCGGGCAGATTGCTTGAGTGCATCGTGAGTCAGATTCTCAGGTCCGTTTGGCATTTGTCGCTTGATCTCATCGTAGATCTCCTCTTGGTACTCCGGCCGGAGTGCCAATTCGAGGAACACCCACACCATTGTGCTCGCGCTTTGAACGCCGATCAGCACGTCGAACCCAGCAAAGCACAATGATTCGCGGACTTACACTTGATGGACTGAGGCGAACATCGTGCTGATCAGCACGAGGTAGATCTTGCCTCGGTCTCCTAGCGACAACTTTCGGTCCGCCGCGGCGAATTTCCGCACAAGCAGAAGAAGCAGGGTAACGTTCTCGTCCTCCTTCGTGTCGTAAGTCTCAGGCGACGCGGCCAAGCGGGTCATTTCGGCCCAGATCGGACGTCCGAGGAAGATCATAAGACCGAACATGAATCGGAGAATGACGACCTTGAACCTGGTTGTGCGAAACGGTCAGCGCATGCGATCCGCCTTGCCTGGCATATAAGGCACCAATTGAGACGTGAGGCATACCAGGTGACCGGGCGCCAAAGCCACGGGAATGTTCGAGCGAAGTACGATCGGTTCTGATAGATTCCTCCGAGCTCTGCTACGTCGTTGGCCGCAAGCTTCACAGCATCGCCGTTTGCGCGGTTCAGGAAGCTCTGCTCAGACCGTCAGCTCGGAAACCTCCGGATGATGATCTATAGAGAACTCACCTTGTCGAGGATAAGAACGACCATGGCGTCAGCCACGGTGCTCTGACAATGCTCAAAGATATCCACCGGGCCCTTGTCCGCGGCTTGTGCCAACTCTTTGGCTCGCGAGAAAAAGACGCTCGAGACTAGACCGATCAGTACTTCGATCATGCTCAGATAGCACTCCCATTGGGGCTCCTACCTTGCTGCACAATCGTGTCCATTCGCTTGGACAGCAACTGATCCGTCACGTCGGCCATGATCTTGAAGATCTTGCCATCCGTAGCCTCCATGAGGAATTCGAAGTTCATTGCCTGCAAAAACTGGTCAGCTATTTGTCCATTTAAGCATGTGAGGGATGTCACATACGTCCGCAACGCCCTGCTCAAAACTGAAGTTTGCCTCATCTGTCAGGACTTTCTGGACGTATTTCTCCGAGACTACGATTTCCATCTTGTCCTTCTTCTTCACTGCAATGATATCTCCGTGTTCACGCATTGCTTTCGAATAGGAATTGATCGGATCGTTGAATTGTTCCTCCGGCTGCTCTCAAATCAGCTGGGGTTGCGATTGCACGAAGGCCCGTCGTTAACTCACGGTCAATTGAACGATTGGCGGAAAATTCGATCCTCGTGCTGGCTGAATCTGATCGATCTGTTAGCTTTCGTCTCGCTCCTTGCGTTGTTCCAATGCTCTAATCACTCACCACGACGCTCGTGCTAAAGATCTTGAATAGCACCCACGTTCCAACGACAAGCCCAATGGCTGCCCAGTACTTCGAGCTGCCATTTTGTTCGATTTCGTCTTTGATGTGGTGCACGAAATTATTCAAAAGGCCGCTCATGATGATGGGTGATGCTCTCCTCGGTTCTGTGAATGGCCTACACCCTGAATAATCTCCACTGAAGCTGGATATCAATGTCGTAACATCTCAGCAGAGTCCTCCTCTCTTTGAGGATGTCCACAGTGTTCACAACATCCCACTCGGGACGATCTGTGGATTCAGGCGCATCGCTTCAAGCGCGATGTACATCCTGCGACTTAATTGAACCCGTTGCCTTCGTCTCCCAACAGCAGCTCCACTTCTTCAACGCTTTCCACCCCACGCATCCTGCATGTGACGCTGCATTGCTCAAAAGATGGCAAAGTGAGTGCATATCATCGTGGCGGGAGCCTTTGATTCCGAACAATGCAGCTGGAAGCTGCGATGTCATGCCACCACATTGCCTGGGAGCTTGGACGCGATCGACATGAGGCCTGCAGCTAGCTAGCGTCGTCGGCTTGAGTTGCTCTCCGACCCTGCAGCGCACTGACTGGTCGTCGGCTGGATTACCTCCGCGAATCCTGTGCTGCATGCGTATAGAAAAAAGACAGAAGTATTTGCGATGTGCTATTCATTGCTTTGAACTGCGGGACTCGAGAGAAGTGCCTTATCGTACCTGTCAGAACAAGTTGCGATTCCAAATTTTGTTCTGAATATAGTGACATGTACTGTACTGTAACAGAGCTGTGTCCAGCATCTCGTCATGTATAATGTAGCTCATATATGACAACGACGTTCGCTTTTGTCAAGGTACTGTATCTTGTGTTGTAGATCTGCGAGCTCGTTGTCACGTCGCTGTCCACGCACCGTCGCTCAACAGAATCACCCGGCGCTTCGCAAGCTGCACGGGGTGCTTGCTCTTTGTACAACTCGTCCGTACTTTTGTGCTTTCCTAAACTGGCATATTGTGATTGCGAGCACGAGCAAGACACGCCAGGTCCATCTAGTTGCATGATTGGCAGTTCACCGCCCAGATCGCACGGGCTTTTGACACGGATGGTCAAGACTGCGAGTTTCTTACTGGCCGTCGGGGAGACGGGGCTGGTCGCCGAACGCTCGACGCGCAAGTTGCTGCCCACCGCACATTTGAAGGGCAATAAAGATCAAAGCCAATCGATACAGGCATGCGAGATCTAACGCAATCATAATTCGGGTCATATGAAAGATCTCATCGGATAATGGACAGGGAGGCCCCCACCGCCCGTAGCCAAATCCGCTGTCGGAACCACCTCCAGCGGGATAAATTGACTGATTACCGTTTGAAATGTGATTGGATGAAGATGATACACGCTACGGTAAAGCTGCAACACTGGAGAAAGACAGCGGCTCGGACCGCGGAAGCAACATCCTTCGAGGGATAGGTAGGTTAGTTAGGTAAGTACGGAGTACATCGTTTGGCAAACCCTAAATCTAATTGCGACTACCAAAGCTTCATGTCGCCCTAGCCATGCTGACTACAGGAACCACGTAAGCCCACGAGGACACCACACCTCGTCCCAACGCTCCCTTCATTATTACCTACGCAACCGGTCTGAGGGCTTCTCATGAATCATGCACAAGCACCCTAACTCCAGGAGAATCCAATCGCGGCTGGGGAAAAACATAGCCATGAGCTAGCTCAACGTCAGAGGTATCGGATTCGTACAGCTCCAACACTGGACCGTTTGGCCGATAGAGTTGCGAGAGCATATGGTACATCTGCATCCACGCGATCCTGCAAGGTCTTTGTCAGTCTTCCGTTAATCGCGCGCGGCGGAGTAAAGGCCTGGATCCGAACTTACGTCTCTCCTCCACATGCCCGAGACCCTTTTCCAAAAGGGACCGAGTATGCGTGTTGCAAGCTGTTGGGTGCAAGGTCCAGCCACCGCTCTGGGCAGTATGCTCTGGGCTGGGGAAACACCGTTGAGTCCATATGCATGTAATAGGTGGTCATCGAGATCGGCGTCTGTCCGCGAGGTTAGCGTCAACCGCCCCGTCGCGTTGGCATTCGCGCCGTGTTCCGCGCCTGATATAGCACTTACGCCGCGTGGGATGACCCAATCCTTGTACACGATATCATCATCGGGGAAATGCGCGGAGATCGCTTCAGGGAAGCAGCGCCAAGCCGCAACCCCTCCTGGAGACACGCCGTCAGATATGGTAGCCTCTTCAGCTCCGCATAGGTCGCTTTGCCTGTCGGCCGGCTTGACCAAAACTCCTCGAGCTCTTGTTGAAGGCGCTGCCGTTGAGCGACGTTTTGGGCCAAGTGTGTAATCGAGGTTTCCATCGCATGCGCTACGTGGAAGATACTGTTCTGCTGTACGAGCTGCACGGTTGTCAGAGGCGTATGAGCTTTCCTTGGGGCTTGTGGGACGAGCGACTGACCTGGCCGACTCGGCCGGCAAACTCTTTGCGATTCCAGACGGTGTTGGAGCGGCCCTGCAGTTTCGAACTCAAGGTGTTGAGCTCGCCCTTGAATGTTTGGCGCCGGGTCTTCTGCTCCCATTCGTTGAGTTCAGGAATGCATGAGGAGATGAATTGGAGCAACGGAGTGGTAAGCAATCTTCCGCGTCATCGTTAGTTGATACAAGCATTAGTCGACGACAACCACCAACCTGGCCGCAAATGGCAGGAAACCAAAGAAAGGCACATGAACAAGACCAGATTTCTGGATCTGAAACCTGAGAAGGTGTCAGCCCAGGTGAAATTTTCGCAAAGTTCGGAAATGAGCAACAAACAATTTCTCGTTGTAAGTCGGATCGTCGAGGTACTTGGAAGGGTGCTCGAACGTCGCACTGGTGGAAACATCTGCACACCAAGAGCGTCAGAAATCTCTCTTCGATGATTTCGCTGCACAATATACCCAGAGCGAGCGAGAGACAGGCGTTCGAGACGTTCACAGGCTTTGAAGTGTTTCGCGCCTGATCTATGCGAGCGCGGAAGTGTTTCGCGCAATCAATGACTCCGGATTCATGAACTCCAATTCTTGAGTAGAGTCTGTGGACAGGATCGCGGATAATCTTGTGACCTTCATGAGTTCCAACCAGTGCAAAGACGTCTACATCAGGGGCATCAGTCAGCAGTGTCTCGATAACCTCTGTGATGAATCTTGACTTGCCATCGAATCCAGTACCCTGCGCGTACTTCAGGTACGCGTTTGTTCGCCGAACATGGGCGTCCACATATAACTCGCTGTAGAACAATGGGTCCTCGATGTGCAGCTCTTCTGGTGTGACACGAATGATTGGGCCTGGTTCGTATCAGATTCCATTCTCATAGCCGAACAACTCCCAGGTGAATTGACGTACCATATTGCTCATGCATCTGGTGGATCTTCTCGTAGAATTTCCCCGGCCGGATCCATTCGTAATAGAATTCACACGAGAAAGAGAGCTTCGCCCACAGAGGCCCAGGAAACTTGGCCACGGGACTGAGGTACAATCGATATATGATGCGCTCGATCACATAAACACCGAACAAAACAGAAAGGGAAAAGATTGGAGCGTCCACGATAGCCTGGAGCGTAATCATCCTGGCGGTGTTATTTGCAATAATGACGAGGAGAATGGCGAAATCGAACGCCAGAGCTCCGGAAGCGTCGCTCTTCTATTTTTTCATTTTCGACCTCTCATATGGACGAAGCTCACGATCACGATCGGCAGGACCAATGCGGGATGAACGAGGTCGACTCGCAAGCCTACTTTCATGCATGTTGGGTGGTTGGATTATCATGCTGTCGCCTCTTTTGTCGTTCCGTCTGACGTCGGAAACTGCATCGGCTGCAATGTAGCGGCATGTTCACACCATGTCACGTCACAGAGGGTGTCTTGTGCTTCGAAACATGTGAAATTTCCTATTCTGTATAACGCACAATCGGAGGGGACAAGATCGTCCACGTGCATCGTTAGCGATGTGCTGAGACGCAAGCCATTGATGGTCCCACAGCGGACCCGCAGTATGCGGATAAGTGGTCGGCATAGCGCGAACCATTGATGTGCAAGGGTACCACTTTATACTGCATCCTTTGGGAGGACTACCGCGCCCCTGCCTCTTCCTGAACATACTTCCAGACCCCCATGCCTTGTAGCTCTGGAACAGTTGGAGTGCTGTCATCCTACCGCTGGGGAGCAATGACCGAGGGTTGATCTGTTGATCGTGCCCCGCATCCATTGATATTTAGAGCTTTGGTGGGAACACAGACGTTACACAAACAGCTTTCAGAAGAGAATCCAAACATGGCGATCGACCAAACCCCCGTGATCACCATTCCTGAGGTCAATGCGAAGGCATTGACTGTCGAGGAAGCTGCTGATGAAGTGATCAAGGGCTTGAAGCTCGCGGGAGCGTGTATTATCAGGCACTTGTACGATGAGAGAACCATGGCAAAGTTCGACGAGGAGGTGACGCCGCACATTTCCGATGAGGGAAACACAACATGTAAGATTGAAAATCGGTCGATTCACAAGGACATTGGACGGTCCTTTGACATTGGCTGCAGACTTTCAGAAGAATGTCGTGACCGCGACCGGTCTCGCAGGCAAGTCGGAGACCTATGCTCTTGAGGTGATAGGAAATCCTATCTGGACCAAGGTTCGGGATCACTTCCTTGCGTACGAGAATGGAACATTCTGGGTAAGTGATCGCTTGAAATCAAGTGAGCCAAGCATCTTTGTTGACGTTTCCAGGTCGGCGACAACCAAGGCACACACCAGACAAGCGCTCAGCTCGGGTCAGCGACTGCCTTGGAGCTGTTGCCCGGCGCCGAGGCCCAGGGCCTCCATCGTGACGACCTGGTGCATCAAGGCCACAACAAAGAGGCGAAAGAGTACTCGATCGGTCGTGATCGCTCACTAACGTTCTTCGCCGCGTGCTGCAACACCAATCGATCCAATGGTGCCACGCGCATTGTGCCGGGTAGCCATCTGTGGGATTACGGTCGACAGCCTCCTGCCGCGGATGACAAGAGTATCGTGGACGCAGAGATCAACCGCGGTGATTCTCTGATTATTTTGGGAAGCGTTATTCATGGCGGAGGGGCCAACACCACGGACAATGAGCGTCGCCGTGTTCTGACCTGTGGTGCTTCCTGCTCTTACCTTCGTCAACCAGAGAACCAATATCTTGCCAACGATGTCAAGAACATCCTTCGACTGCCGGAGCACATCCAGAGATTCATTGGCTATGGGCCTTTCCCTCCAGGAGTAGGCTTGGTCAATTGGGATGACCCGTTGAAGATCATTAATCCTGCTTACAAGCCGGAGCCAGCGGCGGCGGCATGAAATTGAAATGCCCACTAATCCAAATCAGCGTGCGTACCGGTCCATATGTATCTCTCTCGAAAGGATTCGTGCAATAGTATACTCGTTCTCATGATCATATTCCATTCCTTGCAGGCTTTCTGCGCTTCTCTCCCAGGTCTAGTTCATCCATTCGAGGCCGAATCTCGAGCTCTTCCACGAACAAGGTCTCGTTGACGGCCTCGATGTCGTATTTCAGCAAGATGTGGCAAAGGACCAACTTCATCAAGTACGCGACGTAGAACCTCCCAGGACACGCGTGCCTACCTAGACCAAATCCAAGGAAATCGGACGACACTGTCGTCGACCGCGCATCGCGTTCTTGACCGGGCTCCTGCCGTTGCTTAAGAAAGCGGTCGCCGTGAAATATGAGCGGGTCTGGATAGAGCTGTTCGTCCCACATCCGCTCCATCGCAATGGCGACGACGCTGCCCCTGGGAATCTTGAAGCCATCGGGCATCTTGATGTCCTTTTCCGCGTATCGCTTCAAACCAACTGCGCATTGAGTCAGCGATCACAATCTTCGTATTTTCGTGCACGAAAACACTGTTCATACCGGTGTGAATCAACCTCATCCGAGAGCTCTCTTTGGCTACGCTATCCATGAGGTCCAGACGAGACAAGGAGTCCTGGCTGAGACCCTCCTTCCCAATGACGTCCAAGATCTCTTGTCGCAATCGCTGTAACAAGCTCCGGTCCTTCGATATGTAGATCAGGATTGTAGGAAGTAAGTCCGATGCTCCAAGACAAGTAGCCTGAGCATTGACCAATTGTGCCATGGTCTCATCGTACTTGCGATGCCTCGCTCCCTCTTCGAGCCAATCTGCGAGGTCGTCATACCGTGGGGGATCTTGTCCTGCCTCTCTGGCTTTGCGCTTCGCTAGTCGTCTCGCTTCGAGAAAAGGCTCGAAGATCAATCGGGCCTGCTTGATGTCTGCGCGAAGCTTCTGGCACGAAGGCAGATACCAATGGGCGATATGCTGAAGTGGCTTCGGGTATCGCGCGAGGTCTGCAGCTGCGATATAGATCTGGGTCTGGAAATCAATGCAGATGCGTAGCCATTCCGCATTATCCGCGAGTTCACCGGTACGAATCGTCGCCGTGAGTCGCGTCACTAAACGTAGCAGAGTGTCCCTCAAGTATAGCTTTTGCGATCCAGACGAGCATGCCCAATTGGCTTTCAAGAAGGCGGCAATCTCCGAAGACATGGGCGTCAAGTATGGCGAGAATCCCTTCCCGAACTTGTTCCGGATAACACCAACACCGAAATAATCAGGAAAGTAGTCGTCGCGATATCCTTCGAAGCCAGGAATGTCGGAGGGCAAATCGCGCTCCACGGCCTTTGACAAATTCATGTCCGGATGCTTGCATATCTCGTTCGCATACTCATTGGCCAACACCAGCAGGCGCTGATTATCGGTAACGAGAAAGAAGGCTTTACTCTGATCAGGTCATCAGTTCATTTGTTGGGCATATATCTCGATCGAAGCAAGTCCTCGAATGACCGACCTTTTCGAGTCCTTCAAGCAAAAGCTTCTTTGCATTTTGTTTATACCTGGCTTTCGCCTTGGACTGTCCCAACTCGAAAGGCCTTCTCCCGTTGATGATGCCAATTGACGCATGCGTCGTGAAGTATCCCTTGATGCCAACCAAGAGGACTATGATTATTGTGCCCAGGGCCAAAGAAGGACCCCATCGATCAAGTGATCCTTCTGCGATTCGATCCAAAATCAACGCCATGTTGATGAGCAAAAGCTGTGCCGTTCCGGTATCACGTTCGAATCGAACCCGTAGCTATGCTGAGGGCATGGGTTGACACTCCCTGCGATCGATCTGAATGAGCGATTTCTTCGATACACTCGCGCCGTTGAGAAGGGTATTTGATCGACGTGGGGTGATGCTTCGCCTGCAGGATACGAAGACCGCCAAGGCTGTACGATCCGTTGATCTCTTTTGCTCCACTCACGGCCCGCAAGCCATGCCAAGCATGTACTTGAACCACTTCCCGACACATGTGAAGCAAAAACAACCGACACAACTAATTAAGAGCTGCAAAGGAGACGATCACGTCGTGTCCGTGTAACCACAAATTGTTGTGGATTAACTCCAATCGCCGAATTAGTACAGTGCATGAATCCCTCGGAGAATTTACCACCAGTGGATCCCTAGTTGGGATTTTCATTCGGCACCAACGACCGTTGCACTAAAGCATGGCGCGAGCTACCGAGTGCATGAAGGCGTGGCACTTGCGCGGAGAACGTCTCCGTCTGCATGGGTCCGGCCCGGGGCACTGGTGGGGTCGTGCGGACATATCTTGTGTGACCAACGCCCGAGCTTGACGATCAGCATTGAAGCTCCCAGCACGCTTGTTCAAATGGTGGGTGGGGACTTCACCAGCCACTCACTCGTATGAGCACCACAGCATGTCTTAAGCGAGGTGTACATCGATTGGAACATGGTGGTGTACTTCGTCATTGAACGAGATTTTACGTCCCCGGATGGAAGTTGGTCAGAATATCCTTGGATGCCTGAGGTAGGAAAGAGCATGGTCTGGAAGTCCAAACGTTCAACCTCCTCCGTGCACCATATATCGCAGGAATGAAATCAGGAGTTGTTTACCGCGTCTTCTGCCTTGACAAGTGAGGTTGTTTGCTCTATCTGCTTGTCCTAGTCTCCTCTTACTATCGTCCATGCATGTTCTTCGTTCGGAGATATGCCAGACGTCTTTATCGTTGTTTGGGCCTTTGGGCTCGCCATCTCCGTCTTGAGTTTCTTACGTCTGGCGCTGCTGAACAGGAGTTGGGGTGCACCCTTTAAGTCGCGGCGACTGCAGAGCTATCAGGACCCCGACGGAACCGCAACGGCAGAATCATTGGAGAAATTCTCAGACGTGTGGTTATGGAGGAGCATCGCGATGTTCTCTCTAATCGGGGCAACGAGCACAAGTTCTTTGGCCATAGTATCGGTCAACACCGTGCTCTCTGATGAGACTCTACCATTGCAAGTGGTACAAAGTGGTGCTTGGGTAATTCAGCTTCAGTCGTGGAGAGATCATCAATTCCATCGGACCCCCTTCTGACATCATGTTTAGTTCTTCTCCGTGATCCAAGCTATCTTTTCTTCGCGCGCTCAAATCCCGGAAAGATATACTATTGCCCACAATGCTTTCTGGACAAGTCTCGGCCTCGTCATTCTGACTTGTTCGGACTCCCGAGTATTTCAGCTATCTGGTAATGAGGTGGCTGCTTCGCTTGGGGCTACAGCCCTTGCTTCTGCCGTGCTACGAGCGATCTCCTGTGTCCTCGTTCGACGACGCCCCGATGTCTTCCACGATGGACAGATCGTAGATCGGCAACAGAGTGTCAACTTGTTGAGCAAGCTCACCTTCGCCTTCGCGACGCCAACCATCACAGCGATAGGACGTTTGTCAGGATCACTTGGACTGCACCATTTCCCGCAGCTTCCTGCACGAGCGCGTGCAGAAGTTCTTCACGATGAGATCCATGAAGAGAAGGAGAAGGGTAAAAGCTTGTTTCAAGCATTGTGTGCCGTACACCGGGGTGGTCTGCTTTGGCAGCTTCTTCTCGCACTTGGATATGCACTCTTCAGCTTCGCGCCGCGCTTGGCGTTGTTCGCGATTCTCCGCAGCTTGGAGACGGACGAGTGGGTCGATCGAAATATCTGGGCCGTGGCGTTGGGTGTCGGAATGTTTCTGGCATCATCGTCATCTGCCTGGCTATGGTGGGTGACATATTCGCACCTTGCTGTGCCCATTTATTCAGAGCTGGTAGCGCTCATCTATGCAAAAGGCATGCGAAGGAAGGACCTACACAATGTCGGAAACAAGAGCGAGGGCGACGCAGCAGATGAGGTCAAGCAAGGGCAAGAACAGCAGGAAACGCTGAATCTGGTGACTCTGGACACAAAGCGGATCTCCGACTGCTCCTCGTACAATCATCTGATCCCGTCTTCAATCCTGCAATTCGTCATCGCATGTGGCTTGCTGACCTGGCTTATTGGATGGCAAGCATTGCTGGCTGGTATCATCGCCAATTTTGCGGTATCGCCGGTCAACTTCTACGTTGCCAAGGTCTATGGAAAGTTCCAAGTGGGTCTCATGGCTTCGCGCGATCAGCGCACTACGGTCGTTCGAGAGATGGTGGAGAACCTTCGTCAGATCAAGTTCTCGTCGTTAGAATCGCACTGGCGAGAGAAAGTCTCCAAAGTCCGCGAGCATGAAGTGCGACAGAACTTCAAATCGATTGTGTACGAAACCGGATTTCAGGCGACATGGATTTTGGGCCCGTTGCTTATCTCTTCTGTGGCACTTACTGTATATGCGTTCATCAACGGCCGGCTTGAGGCTTCCACTGCTTTCACGGCCATGTCTATCTTCGGATCGCTCGAGGTGGCACTTGCTGCTCTACCACATTTGCTTTCTGCAGCGATGGAGGCTAAAGTCAGCATTGATCGGATCGACAGATTCTTGGCTGAGCCTGAGAAGGACACCGCAAAACCAAAGTCCGAGGAAATCCGCTTTCAGGACGCCTGCATCGCATGGCCAAGTGCCGAAGGTGCTGAAGATGTCCCCTTCAAACTCTCCGCCCTGACACTAGAGGTCCCATCGAAAGGGCTTACAGTAATTGCTGGCCGCACTGGAAGCGGCAAGAGTCTCCTTCTTTCCGCGATCTTGGGCGAGTGTGAAAAAATCTCGGGATTGGTCCAGGTTGCCTCCCGCAGCAAGGATATGTGGCGGGAGACTCTGAAACCCTGGATCGTGCCCGGCGCCATCGCGTATGTTCCTCAGAGCCCCTGGATCGAGAACGGAGCGATCCGTGACAACATTCTTATGCGCCTGCCCATTGATCAGACTCGGTACGATGCAGCAGTATTCGCGGCGGGCCTCGAGAGGGATCTTCAGATTCTTCCAGATGGTGACCGCACAGAAATCGGAGCGAACGGTGTAAATCTTAGCGGCGGCCAACGTGCCAGAGTATCCTTTGCGCGTGCATTGTACTCACGTGCAGAGATTCTCGTCATGGACGATATATTCAGCGCACTGGATGCGGATACCTGCAAGCATGTACTTGACCATGGAATCCACGGCCGGCTCGGGCAAGACCGAACTCGGATCCTTGCTTCTCACCACACAGGACTTTGCTTGCCGAAAGCAAATTATTGTGTGTTGCTGGGCGAAGGCACTGCTCTGTATAGCGGCTCACTCAGTGAACTGAAGCAAAGAGAAGACCTAACCAAGTTTTTGAGTGGTGAGGATTTCGATGATGCAGCCGACAAAGGCGAGGCACTTGAGCCTCCCCAAGATTCCTCTCCTGGTCTAGATCGAAAGGCCGAAGAGGCTCGCGGACCTGCTCAGGTTTTTGTCGCGGAGGAGGCTCGCGCGGTCGGTGCACGCCGATTGAAATCGTATTTGCAACTTTTTAAAGTCAGCGATGAGCTACAATGGCCATGGGCGGCGGGCTTCTTTGCTGCCGTGCTTTACACGACCGCCCTCTTTGGACAGGTTGAGTACACCAGGAAAGATTTACATTTTGAAAATTGATTCCGGGCTGACGAAACACTGTAGGGCTGGGTGCTCGCGCTGTGGACTGGATCTGGTCAAGTAGCAGCGACGCACTACATGGACGCATATTATTCGCTCATGTCGTTTGCTGCAACACTGAAGCAGGAAATCACCGCAACAGAAATTCCTCCGGACTTCTTCAAATGGATGGGACTGTATGTCGGTGTCTCTC
Organism: Ramichloridium luteum; assembly: GCA_002368545.1. Lineage (NCBI taxonomy): Eukaryota > Fungi > Ascomycota > Dothideomycetes > Mycosphaerellales > Dissoconiaceae > Ramichloridium > Ramichloridium luteum. Next base: position 830,321 of record MTSC01000004.1, read on the forward strand.
TCGCTGCAAGCTTCATGGGAACGCTGCGCTTCTTTCTCGTACGCTGGGCATCCTTGCGATTTTCGCACGCCATGTTCCAGAATATGTTGGCGGCAGTTCTTGGAGCGCCTCTTCGCTGGGTTGATACGGTACCGCTGGGGAGAGTTCTCAATCGACTGACAACGGACATGTTCACAATGGACATCGCCCTTGGCTCGAACCTCGCGGAGCTCATCGTCTGGGCACTACAGATCTTTGCCGTCGTGGTCGCAAGCGTAATGGTCTCAGAATATGTGCTGATTCCGGCTACATTGCTTCTCGCCATCTCGGTAAGGTTCGCGATGGTGTACTTGAGAGCCGCCCGCGAGGCGAAGCGGCTGGAAAGCGTCACTCGGTCACCAATCTTAGAACATTTCACTTCGAGCATCACGGGTTTGACCACCATACGAGCGTATGGTCTCGTTCCTGCATACATGCATGCCATGTTCTTGAAATTAGACAACTTCTCGAAGGTCTCGTGGAACATTTGGCTTTTCAAATGGTGGATTCAGCTGAGGATCAGCTTTCTTGGTGCGATTTTTGCCACGGCAGTGGCATTCCTGGTCATCAAGTTCCGTGTTTCGGCTTCTCTCGGTGGATTTGCCATCAGCTTCGTGTTACAATACAGCCAAACGGTTTCCGACGCAATCAGCACCTACTCTACCTTTGAGATGGATATGACGGCAGTGGAGCGCGTCGCTGAGTATGCAACCGTGGAGAGTGAGACTCAGGAGGGTCGTGCGCCGCCCGCAATTTGGCCGACTCGGGGTACGATGGAAGTCGAGAATCTAACGGTGAGATATGCGCCCGATCTCCCGCCGGCATTGGAAAGCCTCACCTTCTCAGTTGAGAACAATGAGCGCATTGGTATTGTCGGGCGCACCGGGAGTGGCAAATCGACTCTTGCCCTCGCCCTTTTTCGATTCATCGAGGCAAGCACTGGGACATTCCGCGTTGACGGGCTCGACGCACGCACATTGAAGCTCACGGCACTGCGAAGGGCTCTAGCGCTTGTGCCGCAGCACCCAACCCTCTTCGCTGGCACAATTAAATCAAACCTGGACCCACGTGAGATACATTCTGAAATGGAGCTCGAGGATGTGCTATGCAGAGTTCATCTGAGCACCGAGCAGGCCACAGGACTGCAATCATTCTCGCTAAGCACCATCGTTGCCGAAAGCGGACGGAACTTCTCGCAAGGGCAGCGGCAGTTGATCTGCTTGGCCAGGGCGATCCTTCAGCGACCAAAGATCATGATTCTTGACGAAGCTTCATCCTCAGTTGATGTGGAGACCGACGCGCTCATGCAGGAGACGATTCGGACCGAATTTGGCCGCAACATGAGCACCTTGTTGGTGATTGCGCATCGCCTTAGCACTGTAGCTGACTTCGATAAGATTCTAGTTCTTGATCATGGCAAAGTGGTGGAGTTCGACACGCCGCGGAACTTGTTGGAGAGGGAAGGGGGCTTTTTCCAGGAGCTGGTGCGGAGAAGTGGAGACAGGAGGACACTGGAGCAGAGCATCTATAGAGACACAGATCACTCCGTGTTATGAGGGCTCTGGTATGCGTTGTCGTAAAAAAAATGAATAAGTTACCTCTAAGCAGATAATAGTACTAGTTCGAGGTGTTATTGGAAACGGTTGTATTAGCCGAGATGCCAGAGCGCTGGGTGCTGCCGGCCTCAGGCTTGCCGAAAGCTTGGGTGGAGCAACAGTACCTCAGGGTACATGGTAAGGTAGGTACGTAACAATCGCACTGTTACATTTGACATCATCTTCAAGCGGGAGGAAGGAACGGGGATAGCGTCATTCGATTTCGGGAGACAGCATTGGGAATAGTCGATGATGAGCGACACGGCCGTATATTCATCCGTAGGTGTCTGTAAATGGCACCATGCGCCTCGCTCAGATATTTTTGCTTGACCGCGAATGGTTAACGGGCTCAGTCGGTCAACAACCTGTGGCGATGCATCAATCATTGTACAATGCGGCCCTCGCAGCGCCGCTCATGTTGACGGGCTATGATCCTCAATCGTCTTCGCGTGTCGTGAGTCTGGAGGGCTACGGATGGACCTTGACCAATCCGTCCCTCAACATCTCTGTACCTGCCCACCTCCCAAGTCAGGCGCATCTGGATCTCTATGCGAATCAGGTCATTGGCGACCCATACTACGGCCTGAACAACTTCAACCTCCGTTGGGTCGCCTGGAGTAATTGGACATATACGTCGGACCCGATTCTACTGCTCGACTCGAACTCAAGCAGCACGTTCCTCCTCTTCAACGGGCTGGACACTTTTGCTTCCATTTCATTCTGTGGAGAGCATGTGGCGACCACAGACAACCAATTCAGACAATATTTCTTCGATGTGTCGGATATAACTCGAAAGTGCGCGTCATCAGATCGAATACTCGCTCTCAACTTCGGTTCTGCACCCCTCATTGCTAATGCGATAGCCAATTCTTCCAACGCTACCTGGCCCGCAGCCGTCCAACAAGTATTTCAATTTCCTAATCGATGGTTCATCAGAAAGGAGCAAAGCGATTTTGGCTGGGACTGGGGCCCTGCGTTCGCACCAGCAGGACCATGGCAGCCAGCGAGCGTTGTGCAGCTCGAGGAGGGCGACGTACATGTGCGAAATAGTCTCGTTGACATTTATCGCAAGGGGCAATTGAATCTCCTGCCGCCAGATCAGAGTCAGCCTTGGGTTGTCAATGTCAGCCTGGATTACCTAGGGTCGCTGTCCGGGGGCGTCTCATTGGACTACACTCTCCGCAATGTTCAAAATACTACGGTGCTGGCGAGCGGCAATCTCACAGGCGTAAACGTAACAACCGATACGGTGACGGGGATGGCGACCATACCCAAGGACGCCGTTGAGCTCTGGTGGCCATCTCGAATGGGAAAACAAGCACTCTACTATCTGACGGTCGATCTTGTCTCTGCAACGAACAAAACGCTGGCCACAGTCACAAAGCGTGTCGGTTTTCGCACAATCGTGCTAAACGAACTCCCCATCTCCCAGGAACAACTCGCGAAAGGCATCGCACCGGGCAACAATTGGCACTTTGAGATCAATGGTCACGAATTCTATGCTAAAGGTTCGAACTTCATTCCACCAGATGCCTTCTGGCCACGTGTGACTGAGAAGAAGATCAACCAACTTTTCGACTCCGTGATCGCTGGAAACCAGAACATGCTGCGAGTGTGGGCCAGCGGTGCCTACTCGCCAGACTTCCTTTACGACCTCGCCGATGAGAAAGGGATTTTGCTTTGGTCAGAGTTTGAGTTCGGCGATGCCCTCTATCCCGTAAACAAAGAGTTCCTCGACAATGTGCGAGAAGAGGCGCATTACCAAGTCCGGCGCGTCAATCATCATCCTTCGCTGGCCCTTTGGGCTGGTGGAAACGAGCTTGAGAATCTCGAATTAATGCTTGTCAATGCTACTGCTCCCGATCAATACGAGAAGTACAAAGCCGAATATGAGACTCTCTTCTTGGACACTCTCGTACCAGTCGTCTTTGGAAACACAAAAAGCATCAGCTACACTCCAAGCTCAACCAGCAATGGTTGGGAGAGCTTGAATTTCAGCAACCCCCAGCCGATCACAGAGCGCTACTCCAACCTCGAGCCAGGGAGCGTTTATGGAGAGACTGACTTGTAAGTAAATCTCCGTCTCGTCACAGAGCTCGTGCTTACATATCTCAGCTACAACTACGATCCAAGCGTTCTGTACAATGACGCCGCATATCCGATTGGCAGATTTTCCAATGAGTTCGGCTTTCACTCAAGTGAGTCTTTCTATCATCGCCACGTATGACCATTGCTGACTTTGTCAAAGTGCCTTCAATCCACTCTTGGCGCCAACAGATTTCTGAGAAAGATCTCCAATTCAACTCATCCGTGGTGATGCTTCGCAATCAGCATCCACCTGCTGGCGGACTTAACGCCTCGAATTACGCCAACTCCGCTGTCGGTCAGGGTCAAATGACCCGTGCAGTCGAGTTGTGGTACCCGACACCGAACAAGACCAATTCAGCCGCCAATTTCTCTGCCTGGTGCCACGCCACACAGTTGTTCCAAGCCGACCTATACGTGTCTGAGATTGAGTTCTATCGCCGAGGCTCCGGGCTGCCCAACCGTCAGCTTGGGTCCCTCTACTGGCAGCTGGAGGACATTTGGGTGGCGCCAACATGGGCTTCAGTTGAGTACGACGGTCGTTGGAAGGTTGTGCACTATGCGGTTAAGAATAGCTACGAACCAATAATCATCGCGCCCTACTACGACCAAAAGACTGGGAACCTGAGCGTATGGGTCACTTCGGACCTCTGGGAAGCGGTTGACGGTACGGCGTCCTTCGCATGGTACGACTGGTCCGGCAACCCAGTGAGCAACATCACAAAGACATCACAGTCATTCAACGTCGGTGCGATCAACAGCACCCAAGTCCTCCAGACCTTCACAAACCAGAGCTTCGGCACGCATGATCCGAGCAACCTCATCATGCGCATGCAAGTCGAAGCGACCGGCTGCTTGCCCAATAGCAACGAGAGCCAGACTTTCCGGCATGAGAACTGGTTCCATCCGACGAGTCTGGCCAAGGCGAAGCTCGTTGATCCCGGCCTACAACTCAGCTTTTCGAACACGTCGAAGAACTTCACCGTCAGCGCCACAAAGGGTGTGGCGGCTTGGGTATGGTTGGATTACCCGGCGGGTGCGGTGCTGAACTTTGACAGTAATGCATTTTGGCTCGCGCCGAACGAAACGAGGGAGATTGGATATACGGTGAAGAGCGATACAACGCAGGGAAAATGGATCGAGGGGGTAACAGTGCAAAGTCTCTGGAATTTGACGCTGGCTGAATAGGGTGACCAAAATCGTGCCGAAATGCGCGCTGATGCTCAAGGTAGTTCAGATTCCGCAAACAGATCAAAAACTTATGTGACGAATACTATTTTCAACGGTATATGACTTGTCGTTTGATTGAAAATCGTGGGTTTCCCCAGTGGTAAGGAGTAGAGGATTCTCGCGTAGCCAACGACGAGCGCAAGGCCGTGGGCGAGACGCCGAAGTTCTGCCGGCGCAACACCTGAGTCCATATGCAGGCACGCGCGCTGGCGTCTTGTTTGAAGCTACGAAACTACTTTTCATCGACCGGAATCTTGGTCAGAGTATCTCGCAGACCGTCAGATATCTTTCGAATCCTCCAGTCCCTTCCGAACTTCTCCCCTTGGACACATCGGTCAACATGGCCATGGAATACACCATGGACGCAGAGGACTCTGGTCCTAAAGTCACCATCCGCGACGCGACTCGAACCACCATCAATTTCCGCCTTTCAAATACTACCCTCTCATTCGCGAATTCCATACGACGGGTCATGCTCGCCGAGGTTCCAACCATCGCTATAGATCTAGTAGAGATCGAGAAGAATACCTCTGTCCTCGCCGATGAATTTCTGGCACACCGGTTAGGTCTCATCCCGCTCAGCACAAAGGGTGTGGACGACATGGTCGACTTTCGAGAATGCACATGTGACGAGTTCTGCGACAATTGCAGTGTCGTGCTGCGGCTTAACGTCGCCAACCGGAACAGCGACGACAACATCAAGGTCTTCGCCAAAGACCTCTTCGCCGACTCCGCAGCGAACGGTTACGGGGGCACGATCGGAAACGGTGTCAATGGCACTTCAGGAGAAGAGCTGCCGCCGCGGGGACATCCGATCATCATGGACGAGAAGGGGAACGGACCTCTGATCTGCAAGCTGCGCAAGGGTCAAGAGCTGAAGCTGAAGTGCATAGCGAAGAAGGGCATTGCGAAGGAGCACGCGAAGTGGGCACCGACAGCAGCGATCGGCTTTGAGTATGATCCGTGGAACAAACTTCGTCATACGACGCTTTGGTACGAATCCGACCCGAAGGAAGAGTGGCCGGAGCCGGTGAAGAATGGACAATGGGAGGAGCCGCCACAGGAAGGCGAGCCGTTCGACTACAAAGCCGAGCCGTCCAACTTTTACATCAACATCGAAAGCACTGGCGTGATGCCGCCGGATCAGATTCTGCATTCGGGCATTCGCGTGCTACAAAACAAACTCGCCAACATCATCCACAACCTCGACGCAGAGTCGGATCAAGGACAAGCGAACGGATTTGGCGGGTTCAGCCCCGATGCTATGGCGAACGGTGGAACAACACAATATGGAGGGCAGAGTGCGTATGGCGGTGCGGGCACGGCATATGGCCAGGACCCCGGCTACCAGACGCCTGCATATGGAAGTGGTCAGCAGAGCGTATACGGTCAGGCGACCCCATATGGCCAGCGCCCCTATTAGAGGCTGCGGCTACATGTGTTGGGCCAATGGTCACCGCGACACATCACTTGTTTTTGTTTTGACGTATTTCGAGCGATGGCGTTGGTAGGATAAATCATCAAAATCGAGTCCTTGGCGCTGCTTTCTACGGCTTGGTAATGTGCGGAGGATTGCCCGATCCCGAAATTGGTCACCGCTGCACGCCCTACAATAATCGATCGTAACTAAGCATCTTTGTGGCTGAGTGAGTCATATATCAGCAAATCGAGCATAAAGGGGCATTTTGCGCCCAGCGGTGCGTGATGGGCGAAGCATAAGAACGCAAAACGATATTTGGCGAGAAAAGAAGAACTTTGGAAACAGAATTATATCCGCGTAGAAGCCCACCATCAACAGCTCATTTGGGACCCATTCAGCTCGAGAAATAGTCGGCATGGATCTAACGACAGAAGACGGTGTCAAATCATATCTTCAAGCTGGCCCCTACCCGGCTTGCACCTCGGTGGACCGGTTGACGGACGGGAGCTGCGGCTTTGTTTATCGGGCTCATCAAGCCGATCCAGCCCATCCCGCCTCCGTCATCATCAAGCATGTCGAGGGCTATGCCGCGCGGGCTCCTGCGTACAAACTCGGCCAGGATCGCATGGTGCGCGACCATCCATGAACTGTAAGCACCAGCGTCGTAGCTCTCACGCTCACCACCACACTAGGATTTCGAGGGCCGAGCATTAACCTATCTCTCTTCCATCACCATCAAGCAACCCGCTGGCGGCGTCGACGTGCGCACACCGCGACTCCTCAAGCACGACGGCTCCAACCACACGCTGATCCTCGAAGATGTCGGCGTGCTGCCCAGCCTGAAGACCTGGCTGCAGACCACCGCCGCGCTTGACACTGTCGCAGCGATCGGCGCCGCCCTGGGCCGGTATCTCGCCCAGGTGCACGATCTAACTGCTGGTCGAGAGGACGTGCTGACGCGGTTCGACGGCAATGAGACCTCGAAGTCATTCTCCTCCCGGCTTTACTATAGCAATCTTGCCGCCACGGCAGCGAAGTATGGCTACACGGAGGCGTATTTCCAGGAGGCCGCAGAGATCGGGCAGCGCGAAGTGCTGGAGAGTCACGAAGTATTGACGATTGGTGATGTAAGTTGTCCCTGACGCGCATCATGTGGACCCGCGAGGGAACCAACATCATTACAGTTCTGGCCCGGCAACGTCCTCGTCGCCGACCACACACCCGAAGGCTCCACCACCATCACCACCGCTCCCACCTTCTCCCCAGTCCCAGAACTCTTCCTCGTCGACCTCGAATTCTGCAAACCCGGCACCGCCGCCTTCGACATCGGACAGATGGCCGCGGAAATGTACTGCCTCGCCGCGTTCCGCGACCGCGCGCGGGGCCTGCTCCTGCTGCGCAGCTTCCTCGCCGCGTACCGGGCGAACCGGAAGACGGCGGCCGTGGACGCGGCGAAAGTCGCCGTTCGCGTCGGGGCGCATTTCTTCGCCATCATGCCGTTCTCGTGGACGGAGGTGGCGTCGGACGAGCGGGTCAGGGAGGAGCTGAAGCTCGGTGTGGAGTTGATTCGCATGGGGATGGAGGGCGATCGGGGCGCGTTGGAGGAGTCGATCCTGCGGCCTTTGATGGTGGCGGAGAGTCCGTCGTGAGGAGGAAATCGATCCGGGAGGCCGTTCCGTGTATAACACATATCAGTGGCACTGGTGAATCGTCCCGCCTTCCAGCACGCGGTACGAAAGAGCGTCGCAAGCACGATTTCATCACGTTGGGACAAAGAGAACGTGCGGACCAATATGTTATTTGGTGGGAATCACATCCCGGGGTATATATTATCCTACAACAATCAAATAATAATCCAAACGCCGCCGCACCATGAAAACCCCGTAAATAAATCGCCCGAAAATCGTCTCATATGTTTTGAACATCATGTAACTTCTTTTCCTCTTTCCTTTTTCTCCTTTACTTCTCTTTCATCTCTCTCATCTTGTCTATGCCTTACTGTCGGGAATCGCGCCTTTCCAGGTGACCTTCAGAGCTGTGCAAAGCGAGAAACGTTAGCACTCAACTTTCACCGTGAGAGAAGAAAAAAAAGGGCGGGGAATCCAACTTACTCGTCGGGAACGGGAAGAACTTATCCCAATCCTCCGTCAGATAGAGGTGGTAGTGCCAGCTCTCGGGCAGCACCTGCCGATCCCCCGGCACGAACTCCTTCACGATCTTCTGCACCCGCGCCTTCGTCCGGGCGCGGCCGATGCTGACCGGCGCCGGCGCCAGCCCGTCCAGCCGCGCGACGACCTTGAGCATCGTCGTCAGCGCGACGCGCGTCATCGGCAGGCCGAGGCACTGGTGCCGGCCCCAGCCGAGGGTGAGGTAGCTGTCGAGGTCGCGCGTCGGGTCGACGGCGTCCGGGTTCGGGAAGCGGGCGGGGTCCCGGCCGGCCGCCTTCAGGTTCACCATGACCTTGTCGCCCTTGCGGAGGTGGTAGGTCCGCTCGAAGACGGCGTTCTTGTCCGTCAGCGTGACGTCCTTGGTCGCGACCCGGAACACGCCCGTCTCGCCGTTCAGCCGCGCGCCCTCCATCAGGTAGTGCATCAGCTCGGCCTCCGCCTCGGGGGTGTCGCGCTGCGCGAGCGCCACGATCTTCGGCCATTCGGCGACGCCGGCGCCGGATAAATAAAAGTCGAGCACCTGGCTGAACAGCTGGCCCTGGTTCGCCACCATGCCGCCCGCCGTGCCCATGATGTTGCCCCACACGAGCTTGTCAACGTTCGGCTCGGCCTGGATGAGCCGCTGCAGCATGTGCACGCCATATTGCTTCAGCGCCGGGTCCTGCGGGTTCACGCGGCCGGCGAACCACGCGCCGACGTCGCCGGTCGCCTTCAGCAGCTCGACCTGCGCCTTGACCAGCGCGCCGAGGCTCTGCGTGGCCTCGCGCGCCTTCAGCCGCAGGTAGAAGCTCTTGGGCGGGTCGAGGTCGAAGAAGACGCAGATGAAGACGGCCGACATGACCAGGTACAGCTCCTGCTCGGTGAAGATGCCGTGCGGGAACTCGGCGGTCTTGAGCGGCAGGCCCCACAGCTCGGCGCCGAAGTGCACGTGCGCGAGGTTGCCGACGTCGCGGATGAGGTCGACCTGGGAGACGCCGGCGAGCTGGTACGATTTCTCCTTCAGGAGCCGCGTCGTCGTCTTCTCGTAGAAGGCGCGCACGGATTGCAGCCATTTCTCGTTCGACAAGGGGATGCCGCGGGACGGGGTCGGCGCGGTCGAGTCCGCGTACAAGGCCTTCTCGACCAGCGTGCGGGACTTGGCGTTCGCCGGCCCGTCGCCGGCCAGCATGAAGTCCTTCGCGGCCGGGCCCATGAGGAACTCCATCGCGGGGCCCCAGGTGACGTTGAAGGTCTCCGGGTCCTCGATGACCTGCAGCGCGGCCGCCGCGGAGAAGACGACGGTGGGCTCGTGGATCTCCTTCGGCTTGGCGAAGTTGTACAGGTGGCCCTTGTCGAGCCGGCGCAGCGCGTCCTCCATGTGGCTCGGGATCGTGAGCGGGTAGTGCACATACACAGACGTCGGGTCGTAGCTGTGCGGCAGCGCGCGCAGGAACAGCTTGTAGAAGACGCAGCCGTTGTCGACCTCGAGGTCATAGTTGGCCTCCTGGTAGCCCCAGTTCGTGAGCAGGGCGGGCGTGTAGGCGGTCGTGTAGAAGCGGTCGCCGCGCACGAGCGCGACGGCGTCCGAGAGCACGCCGCGCGAGGTGGTGTAGGAGGGGCACAGGCCGGAGCCCGGCAGGCGCGGCTCCTTGGCGTCCTCGACGACGAGGCCCGGGTACAGCTCGATCTGGTCCGGGGTGTCGTAGAGGTGCTTCAGCGCGGTGGCGACCTCCTTGTTGCTGGTGACGTCCTCGAAGGTGGCGTGGCGCTGCAGCTTGAAGTGCTCGCGCATCTCGTTCAGCGTGGCGCACTTCCACGTGCGCGCCTGCGTGATGCCGAGCACCTCGATCGCCTTCATCACGACGGGCACCTGCTGCGGGCCCATCGCGTTGGCGCAGTCCTCGATGCTGGCGGTCAGCAGCGCCGCGAGGTCGGCGTCCTTGTAGTTGCCCGCGAAGGGGCCCTCGGTCTGGCGCGTGAGGCGCTCGGATTTCAGCGCCGGGAAGTCGCGGTGCCACGGCAGCTTGTCCTTCGACTGGTCCTCGACCTTGCGCAGCGCGCCGAGGAATTTGTACAGGTTCTCCGGGCTGGACACATCGACGCCGGGCTCCTTGAGCTCCGCGGGGATGTCGAGCTCCTGGAACAGCGCCTGGGTCCACTTATCGTCGCGCTCCGAGATGGACGAGTGCCAGCGGTACACCAGGTTGAACTCGGCCGACACCTGGTTGCCCGTGCCGCGCGGCGGGCCGTCCTTGATGTCGATGCGCGGGTTCAGCTGCCAGTTGTCGTCCGTCAGGTTGAGGTTCAGGATGGTGCGGACGTAGTCGATCAGGATGATGTTGATGTAGAGGCCGCAGGTGATCAGGCGCGCGGTCTGGAAGAGGTCATCGTCGCGGCGGTTCACGAACTCGGGCTCGTTCGGGTTGTAGCCACGGTCCACGGTGGGCGAGTGGGGGTTCTCCGTGAAGCGGCCGTCCTCGTTGATCGAGGCCAATTGCTCCACAACGTAGTTGTGGTAGCGGTTGAACATGATCAAGAGCGCGCCGACACCAGGCGGCAGACTCAGCAGGCGCGGCTCGCTGAAGCAATCCGGGTGGATCTTGCCGTCCTTGAACGTGCGCATCTTCTTCTGCTCCTCCCAGGTGCTGCCGTACAGCGGCGCGAGGTCGAGGTAGGACGAGGTGCCGCTCTTGTTGTAGTCCTTGGGGTCCGTGCGGAAGATGTCATGAATGATGATGGTCGCGAGGTAGAAGAGCATGCTGGAGATGCGGTTCGGGTGCGGCGTGCCCTTGGGGTCCTTGCGCGCGAGCAGCGCGTCGAATAACACGCCTGGGTCCGGCATGCTGGGCTGGCGGATGGTCTTGGGCGCGACGGTGCGCGCGTACGGCATGCCGGTTTTGCCGATGTGCGGCAACAGATAACTGTTCTTGCTGCCGTCCGGTTGCCGGAACTTGTACTCCTCGCCGAGCAGCGTCTGCGGCGGGTGCTCGAGGTCGTCCCACAGCGTCTTGATGAAGCGCTCGGTGATGTCGCGCTGCAGGAAGTCGTCCGGGCACGCGGCGGCGGCGGCGACCATGGACTCCATGAGGTAGTGCTTGTCGTTCAGCGGCCGGCCGAAGGCGGCGTCCTTGAAGGTCTCCAGCAGGCCGGCGATCGTCTTGTTGTCGAGCCCGCGGATGTCGCGGATCACCGTGTTGAAATTCCGCCACAGGCTGGCCTCGGTCGGCTTGACGATGGCCGTGCCGTCGCCGGTCTGGGTCGGCAGCGGCGCGGCCGACGCCTTGAAGAGCTTGCGCAGCGACCCGACGGACTTGCGCATGCTGCCTCGCCACCGGTCGAGCTCGGAGAGCTCATCGGGCAGGGGCGCGGCTTTGATCGAGTCCTTGGCCTCGGGCTCCTCGGGGGTGTACCACCGGAATGGCACCGTCGTCTTGCTCCCAATGGCGTCCATGATGAACTGCAGTGGATGTCAGGCGATGGTGGGTTCGAGCGCGGTCGCCGTGGAGTCTCACATATGTCCAAGAGCAATCGCGTTACTTTCCCAGCGCAAGCCGGCACCGGCAATGCGAATCTGCTCTCGTGCGGCTCTGCTGTTGCGACTGAAGCAACGTCACAGCCAGAAAGCGATGCAAGAAGAGCCAATGACAGAAGCTGAGAGCGAAAGGCAAAGGACGCTCGGCAGGGGATATGATATACAGCAATGTGGAAGCAACAACAAATCGTGTCAGGCCATTGGGAGGAGGCGACGGACGTCTATATGTAGGTCTGCACAACACCTATCTGACCTGACCTGACCCTGATCAGCGCGAGCGAGCGAGCAAGCATAAGCGCTCGTGCATGGCGATGCCGTGCGATGCGATGCCGAATACCGTGCACGATTTCGTTTGGCGTGGCGGGCGTGGCCCCCATGTTCTTCATCTCTCCCTCCCGCCGCAGACAAACACTAACGCCAACTGATCGCATGGTGTAGAGCGCGGGCGGAGACTAGACGACCCTGTGTCGAGGGGTGCATCATTGTCACCTCCGATTGACTTCCCACTCGCTCACGTTGGATCACCACCGCCCGCCAGCCAGCCCCATCACAGCACAAATTTAGACTGGTGCCCTCTCGTCTGCTAGTAACTAACCAACCTCCGCTGGCTGCTCGAGGGCTGCCCGGGGTGGCCCCCAAGGCTGACTGCGGCTGACGCCAGGCGCCGGACGGGCTGGTCGGGAACGCCGTAGCTCGCGGGCCCTCCGTGCGGCCGGGCGGCCTGGGCGGCCACGAGGGACGATGCGATGGGACACCGCGCTCATTTCCCCATGTGATGCATGGACATGGCCTGCCGGAGGAGGAACAGACGATGGCGGACACGCAATCATCGCGATACAGACAGTGACTTACAATTGAACGATATCGTTCTCCCCTGTCGCTCTCTCTCCCTCTCTCCGCCGCCGAGACTCGTGGCTTTCCATCTCTCGCTTCCGAGCGCTGCTGACGAGCGCCGCATGCATGAGACCTGGGACCTCCCTACCACCTACCGACCTTGCCCAGTCGTCGGACCCGTGTGCACACGCACACGCACGTGCCGGACGAGGAGTGGACACGGGAGAACAGTCTCTGGTGTCGATGAGACCAGACAGGCCGCCCCATCCACCCAATGGATCATAGATAGCCTCCCGTTGTATGTAGTTCCCGTGCATCCTGGAGACCCGACTCACCGGCCGCCAATCCGCTGCGACGTGCGCAAGCAACCTCGTCAGCACTATGCCTCCCGGGGGGGGAACCTCGCATGGAGACCGCGCAGAGGCTACGAACGGAACCCCAGGCGTCGTCGTCACGTCACGCACCGCTCCGCACATCCATATCGGCCTTTGCCTCGATCCTCGCCCGCTGGTTGGACGGCGCCGGGCCAGCCGCCATTTCGAAGGAAGAATGACAATCTGACATCTGCAGGGGCGGCGGCGGGGCGGGGCGGCATCCTGTGCTGTGCTGTGCCGCAGGGGAGCAGCATTGGGTGGGCTATGCAAGCTGATCATCATCCTCGTCACCGCTCTAAACATACACCTTCCACCAACGGCCAATCGATTACCTATATCCCGATTCGTCCGTGAATCGCCTTTTTTTTTTTGTTCTCGTGTGTCGCAGCTCATCGCATCACATCACATCAAAGCGCGGCAGGTATTGACGCGCGAGGTCTCCATCGCAAGTATCGTACCCCGACGAAGATCCCGTAATGTAGCCTTGAACATGCGTCCCCTGCCCCCGGCCACGACCCCTTGCCAGATCACCCGGACGAGACGCCCATTCCCTTCCACAGGGTCTATGTAGAGGTGGGGAAGAGTTTTGCTCTCTTCCTTTGAACTTCGGTGCGCGCACGCGACGGCACGCCGCAAAGCGCCCTGGAGCAGTCTCCCGAATCGCATCGACCAATCGCGAGGAAGGCGAATCCGGGATGCAGACAGGAAGGATTTGCCTTTTCTCTTTGCCTTCTCGGTGTGAGGAAAGCAAAACCGGCGCACGAGCGAGCCGGGGCGTGCGTGCGCGGTGCGGTGCGGCCGCCGGATGTTAGTTCAGTTGACTAGCGGAGAGCAAACGCGCGTGCGGCGCGGACGAACCCTGACGAGGGCGTCGCTTCTGGGCCCTGTGGCTTGCTCACGCTTGCTCCCGCTGGCTGCGTGGATGTGGTGGGTTCAGCTGGCCGGGCGAGCGCCATCGCTTGGAGTTTCTCGTCGCGATGCCTGGTGTTCTTGGTGTGATGGCGACCAGGCGCCTGAACTGACCTCAAGGTGGTGGGATGCAGCAGGGCGATGATGGGGAGGGGGCAGGTCGGGTGATGCCTTTTGGCTTCGATCGAGGGTTCGGGGGGAACACGGTCGATACCAGGCCAGCTGAGATTCGTGATTGGAGGTGCGGTAGCGAGGGTGGTGATACTTCATCAAGCAGCTGGTCGGTTTGGATGCGGCCAGAAGGAGTGCAAATGTGCCATGTATCTTTCTACCTATAGTCACCAGGGCAAGCGAGTTGTCGACTTCAGCCGTGCAGTCCGGCCAACCACAGGGCAATCAATTTGATGGTCATCCCAAGGCCCCTCCCCAGTATCCAGATGAGAGATGGGAAAAATGCCGTCTTGACAGCATCGTCACCACGTGCTCCACCTATGCGCTACACCTTCAACATTTCTGCGGCATGAATGAAAGCAGTGTTGTTGTCTCATCCGGTTGATCACTCATCACCACGAGAAGACCTATTGGAAGATTGCTTTAAATCCAACCAGAAGCTGTCACAATGAACGACTCGCGCACGCGGCGGCGGGAACGGGTCGATGTTCCGCCCGCCGGCACGCTCACGTTCGCCGTGAACGACGTGCGGCCGGGAAGGCGGGTTCGCCCGAACAGCCCCCGTCGTCCCACTGGATGAGTTTATCTGAAGCTCGACTGCTACTGCTGGCCCATCGTCATCCGAAATATTTCTTTCGGGGAGCTTGAGAATCCGTCTTCACCATCGCCGTGAATTGCGCCGGCGACGCGAGAGCTCCATCATGGCATCCAAGCCGATCACGCTCACGATCAAGCCGCGAGGTCAGTGTCATCATTGTTCCCAGCACGACACCCGTGCCCCCCCACCGCACCAGACTGACCCGCAACGTGTGCCTCCACAGGCAAGCGCATCCCGAAGCTGCCCCGCGAGGTGAGCATCTACATCCAAGGCACCGGCAGCGACCTGTACCAGCGGCTGGCGACCGAGGCCAAGTTCTCCATCCACCGGCTGCGCGTGACGCGGGAGGATGGCGCGCTCATCCACAACAACAAGGACACCACCATTGCGAGCCTCGAGCTGAAGGACGGCAGTGTGATCCAGGTGAAGGATCTCGGTACGGCCTCCACGACCATAATCAGATATTCACGGCGTGCAGCTCTGCTAACCACTCCGCCGCTCCACAGGCCCCCAGATCGCCTGGCGCACCGTCTTCCTGATCGAATACCTCGGGCCCCTGCTCATCCACCCGCTGATCTACTTCCTGCGGCCCTACGTCTACGGCCCGGCCGCCGCGGGCCCGCCCTCCGACCTGCAGACGCTCTCGCTGGGGCTCATCACGCTGCACTTCGCCAAGCGCGAGCTCGAGACCCTCTTCGTGCACCGCTTCTCCGCCGCCACGATGCCGGCCTTCAACATCTTCAAGAACTCGGCGCACTACTGGCTGCTCTCGGGCCTGCTGATCGCCTACTTCACCTACAGCCCCACAGCCCCGGTCGCCACGGCTTCCATCGCCGCGAATCCCGCCCTGACGTACGGCGCCGTCGCGCTGTACGCCTTCGGCGAGCTCGCGAACCTGAACTGCCACCTCGTGCTGCGCAACCTGCGGTCGGCCGGCGGCACGGAGCGCGGGATCCCGCGCGGCTTTGGGTTTGGCCTCGTGACGTGTCCGAATTACCTCTTCGAGACGCTCGCCTGGGTCGCGATCCTGCTCGTCAATCGCTCGTGGGCGACGGCCGTGTTCGCGGTCGTCGCCGTCGGCCAGATGGCCGTGTGGGCGCGCAAGAAGGAGCACCGCTACCGCAAGGAGATGGGCGGGAAGTATAAGAAGAAGCGGTACGCGATGTTGCCGTTGATTGTGTAGGGACGGAAGCGAGGATGGGCGGAGGAGGAAGAGAGGGGGGTTCGCGGGGAAGGGGGAAAGGGTGGGAAAACGAGATGGAAGGGATCTCAGATCAAAAGATGGGTGGGGAAGAGCTGGGCGCTTGAAGCGATGTTGGGAATATCGACATGTGGACAAGAAGGAAAGGACGATTGTGGAGGAGAGCAAAAAATTGTAATTACCAGGGCAAGAATATGGCCATAATGATTGTTCAAGCTTGGAAGACTCCCCGTGTTCCTCCTACTCTTGCAGTAGTCGCATTATGTGTCTGGATTCTCGAGGCAAAACCAATCTACAAAGTGGTCCTCTGATGTGGATTGACATACAGGGCTGAAGCTGGGAAAACAGAGAAATCGATTCTACACTGTCAGTGCGAGGCAGTTACGCGGACCAACAAAAAAAACAAATGCGCACATTGCGAGCGAGAAAGAGCTGTGATGGAGAGAGACACCAAAAGCTCGAGCAGAAGTATTTTCATTTCTCATAAGCATTATTTCATTTCCGAATCCGAACCACACATCCGATCCACGATAAGCGGAATCCATCTTCCTGCGCACAGCCATTCGACCTGCAACTGATATACAATAGGGTATCAAAGATTCAGTTGCGGTGCATCCCATGCGTATAGTCCATCATCTCTTTTCAGTTTTTACAGGGTGTATCGGAAGCCCTCGAGGCCCTCGATGGGCTTGCCGCCGTTGGCGGCGCGCTTGTTCGCACGGATGAACTTGAGCTCCATGAGCAGGGTGATGATGACGATGAGGGCGCTGGCGGTGAGGCAGGTGTACATGCCGGGGCGGTACTATCAAAATGTCAGAGACATCGTTCGCATGGAAGGTGTGGTCAGCAGAGGGAAGGAAACTCACGCCAGGCTTGTCCTGCGAGCGGAAGACGACCGAGCCGATGATGCCGCCGATGCCGCCGGTGCCGACGAGGGTGGCGGAGGCGAGGGCGCGCTTCCACTGGCCGCGGATGTTGTTGGCCTGGTAGGAGAGGACGGTGGGAACGTTGGCGTTGCAGGAGACGGTGGCGAGGAAGGCGCCGAAGTAGCGCACGCCGTTGTTGGTCGCGAAGCCGAGCAGCGGCAGGCCGACGATGCCGATGAGCGCGTTGACGATGATGATGGGCCCGCGCAGGCGGTACTTGTCGCCGACGACGGCGCAGCCGTACATCCAGATGGCCGCCGCGACGTACGGCGGCGCGATGAGGCACTGCGACTGGCCGACGTCGAACTTGAGGCCCTCGTTGAGGATGATGGGCAGGAAGAAGGCGATGGCGTACGTGACGGTGGTCGTGAGGCCGAACAGCGCGGCGAAGCCCCAAATCTTCAGGTCGAGGCCGCCCTTGATGTAGTTGACCAGGTTGAAGGGCTCGGGGATGGCGTCGCTACGGTCGCGCTCGATGCGGGCAACCATGTAGTTGGCCTCCTTCTCGTTCAGGAAGCCAATGGCGAACGACTTGGACTTGGTGGCGGCCTTCTCGGGGAAATCGGCGATGGTGAAGGCGCCGGCGAAGCCAACAAGGACCGTGATCAGACCTTGCATGATGAAGATCCAGCGCCAACCGGAAATGCCGGGAAGAATGCGACCAGGTCGGGTCTGAGTTGCCGGGATCTTCTGGCCGTAGTCAGGGCCGAGGTTGCCGAGTCCACCCATGTGGTAGAAACCGTAGGCCAGAACTCAGACTCTGGTTAGCCAGACTGGTGCGGAAACGAATCCCACGCGATGACTTACTGCCAGAGAAGGCCGAAGACAAGCTACCGATCAGGTAGAACACAGCGTAGCGCTTTTGCAAATCGTAGCGGGGGTACCTTCAGTCAAGTTAGTGATGCGATTTCCACGGTTAGCTATGAATTCCTCCAACTCACCAGCACGACAGCACATAGGCGGCGCCAGGGAAGAAACCAGCCTCGAGCACACCGAGCGCGAGGCGCAGGCCGATCAAGTCTTCCCAGCCCTTGACGAAGCCGAAGCCGATCATGACAATGCCCCAGGCCACAGTGATGACGGGCAAGAAAATCCGAGGTCCCACCTTGCGGAGGACGACAGTCGCCACCGGCTGCAAGATCACATAGGTGATGAAGAAGACCAGCGTGATGATGGAGTAGCGGAAGCCGATGAGCTGGAGGTCGGTGCCCATGCCCGCGACCATGGCGATTCCGAGATTCGTCCGGTCCATCAGCGAGACGCAGTACATGAAGCCCAGGGTCAGCACCAGGCGGACGTCAACCCGCCAGATGAGCTTCTTCTGCTCCTGCGGCGTGAGCGCATTGAGGCGAGCCTCTGTCTCCGAGACGCCAGACTCGCTGGTCTGCTCACGCTCGAGGGCGTAAGCCGTCTTCTCCGGGTCCGTGGCCATGATGAGAGCTGGCCCGCGCGAGAATGAGTTCAGGGTCTAAGAGGGCGGCAATGGCCGTGTATCCAACAACGAGATGGCACGATGGCTTCAGGCCCCACGGAAATGACAACGAGGGCGATTGGATGTCGAAACGATCAAGGACCTTCCTGCCGCGAATGGGCGACCTCTGCGGCCTTCTTGTATTCCTGCACATGGTCGGCATTTTCGCTTAGGAGGCTTGCTGGGCATGTGAGACGCTCGACCGGACGGCAGAGCGCAATGGAGCAATGCGCATTGCAGTGCGGTATACGCCTGTCCAAGCCGCTAGACGGGCTCTTGGGTTATCATTTGATGCGTGCCAAGCCAGCCACAGCTGAGGTATCGTATCAAAGCTGCGCGAGGGTCGACCTGAAGGGTGCACGTTGGACGCATTCGGCATGGCCCGGATCGACCAGGCGTGCCAGGCCAGCATTTAGGGTGTGTGGGGTAGTCGAATTCTGGAGCTCAGGCCGCCGGAAGACTCGATGGTCATTGGATTGGCGGAGGGAAAAGGCACCGACTCGTCTAGATCGTGGCACCGCCTGCTGCACATTAGACTTGCGCGCGTTGTACGTCGCAGTGCCGGCGACCTTCCCAGCGCGGAACGTTGTGCCCACCACCGGCCGCAAAGCCAACAGCCTCGTGGTCGAGTCTGACTCTCAACGGCACGTGGCACATGGCCCATTAGCCTCGACGCTACCGATTCATGTTGGCCGTGATGGAAACGTGGAGGCTGCTATCACAGTAAACTCTGGTGAAACTCTCTGCTGCTTCAACCTCTCTGCTGCCGGCGTCTCGGTTTCCGTAAGCACAAACTCCGAGCAGGAGCAGCAGCCTTTCTACCAGCGCACACCAGAAGCTGCTGCACCGCGCTCCTCTTCCTTCGCGCGCAATGGGAGAAGGCTGTTCCAGTCCCCGCTGTACCTCTTCCCTCCCCGGCGGAATCCATCGCATCCAGCCAGAGCTGTGGCGTGTCTACGAGTCATGTCGCAAGTCACTTCGTCCTCCAGGAGCCCTAAGTGGGTGATTTCGCAGGTCGCAAGTCTCCCTTGCTTGTCATCTTTCTTTTGAAAAGAGCCCCATTCTGCCGAGCCCGCTTGTCGAGCTGCCAAGACAGCATCCAACCGTACCAACCTCCCCGACTCCCATCGGAAGTGCCGGTATAGGTATAGCCGCCAGGACATCATCGCGGAGACTCCACAAACACGGCTCACATGGTTGTGCCCGACGCCACGCGCGTGTCTTGCGAGTCCAAGCAATAGCTTCCTGGGGTTGGCGGGGCACACTTCCATCTGGCCGGCTGTCGCGTGGTTCCGTTGCCGGCAGATGAGATCGGTTATGCCAGGCGTTCATCGTTGCACACCATCGTGCTTATGCGAGTCAGGTAGCATTCTCCCCATCCGGCTGGTTCAGACATCGCCCGACTGCCCTTGGCCGGACGTTTCCTGTGAGGCACAGCCTGGGCGTTCGTCGTCGCGTGGTGCGCCATCGATGGGGTACCCCATGGGGTACTTCGCCTCTCCGGAGATGCCCACCGATTTGGGAAACTCGGCCTTTCGTTCGCGCCTCGTCGCATTGATCTTTTGTGGGTCCTGAATGCACAATCGAGCGTTCGCGCTTGATGTCGAAGCAGGTTGACGTCCTCGTGGCCGCCACTGCCAAGCGACATAGAATACGTACGACTTGTGATGACACCCTAGGACCTCGGATTATCCTGCTGAAGCGGTTATTGATCGGCTATCTGGCGATATCCGAAGCAGTGCCGTTGCGCCACTCACATCCGCGTGTATCATCGAGTCGAGCAGGGCGACGTCTAGATGTGTTCGTCCAGTCGGTATCGGGACCAAGCTCGGCTGTGTTTGCAGATTTGGTGACGTGTTCGGAGACGCCGATTAAGCGATGCGCGGCAATATCTGTTCGTGTCGTCAATCGCTTGCATGCCAATGCAACAAGCGAAGGTGACTGTGAAGCGAGACGCCAACCGATCGAAAGTTGCGATCGAGGTATTGACTCTTCATATCGTCTGGAGAGGGTTGCATTGATCACAAATCAGCATAAAAGCTGCACTGACATCGCCTGCAATCTTGATCACAAATCACCAGAACTGGCTTGATGCATTGGCATAACGACTGGTAAGAGCCGCGAAATGAATATCAGCAAGGCGAGCATCCTTGGCCAGGAGATTGATTGTTCTGGAGCGTTGGGATTCGATCATGGACGAGGAATTGGGGACAATGGCAAGAATAAATTGACGTTTGGTGTACAGAGGAAAGCAAAGCACGTATACCTCTATGTGAGTGCTGAGCTCAAAACGGGCAGGAGCGACCTTACTCCATACTTGCCCCTAACCCTGACATGCAAATGAGGCCAGAGAGGACTGGTCTTCAAAATTCGACAGCAGCTGCTCCTCGAGCATGCATTTTGCGCAAAGACGACAGACGACATGCAGGGACGAGCGTTCAGTCGGTTATGTGGTGGAGTACCATTCGTCCACAGTCGCATAAAGCTCACTTGACACAGCATCGTCGTGAAATCCCGGCAAACAATGAATCTCTCACAGTGGATCTTGATGCCGCATCGTCAACCGCTCCGCCGCCTCCTTCATGCCCGCACTCCGCCAGACCTGCAATTCCACGAAATCCGCCTCCGCCCCAAGCTCCCATTTCGATGTTGGATCTCTCCGGCGCCCACCGTCCGTCATCAGGAACAAAATCCCGCCGCCCTTTCCGGCGAAGTCGGGCTTATCTAGGATCACGAGGAAGCGTTGGTGGGGATCGTCGCGGCTCCTTCGCGGATCATTCTGCCAGGATTCCGCACTGCGGTTGATGGGAAACACGCGCTTCGGCAGCTGCGACGCTTGCGGGTCGAGGAACCTCTCCTCGACCGTCTCCGAAGGGAACTTTGTCGCGGATGACAAGACGCCGGAGTCACGTTCGTAGCCAGTAGATGGATTCGTCCTATCGGTACACAGAACGGACGACAAAGTCGGTTCAGCTGGGATGCGGAATTGCAATTCCAAGCTCAATCCTGGGCGGATATGCTTGATCAACCCTGTCACGAATCGCCGCGCTGCGATTTCTAGTCCCGTATTATCGGCAGCGGTCAGGTAAGAGACGTAGACCAGGTAGCGTACGGTTGCCTCCTCGTCTGCAGTGAGAATCTTGGATCTGATGGTCACCACGGCGGGGTGCTGCTCCACGACAAAGTCATCCAACTCGAAGCTTTCGTCAGGTAGGATTACATTGCCGGGCGAAGACTCCGAGGTGCCGATCTCATCTTCGTCTAATGCAAGATCCAATGGTGGAGAACTAAATCGGTGGTGCTCGTCGTACGCCCCGTAGCTGTACGAATACCGCCAGCCCACGTCTTTCGTCAAGGAAACGCGTTGGTTCCGGATGACTTCGATCTCCAGTTTCTCCGGGCACACCTCTAGGAACTCAGTGCAGCAGCGCCAGCTATCCGGGTCCCCGGCCAGCCGTCGCTTGATCTCGACCGAGCTCGCGGCCGGGAATCTCCGATCAAACGTCACCAACATCGGGCCGCGCGGATCTTGCTGGACTGGCAATTCCCGCTTGAATGCGTCGGAATCGATGGCGAGGAAGAAGCCGAATTTCCGCCGATCGAAGTCATTGCCGACGACCTTGGGGATCACCAACACCCCCGGATCGGCCGCTCGAGATTTCCGATCCTGGATCTCCCTGCGTTGATGTTCGATCATCTCCAAGGGCCCTGGTAGTGGCCGCTCGTAGAGATCAAAGACCGGCAGGGCTCCTTGCACGCGGTCCAACCCCTGTGCCAGAAACCGGGCCAGCTGGGCCAGGTTCGTCTCGTCCGCCCCCGCCGCGCGGCCGCGACCGCATGTGCGTTCCTGGAGTGCCGGCTCGTCGACTGCGTCGAGCTGGAGGTCGAGCGTCGTATAGACTTGCAACGCGAACACCGGCGCGGCGTGGAAGTCCGTAGGGATCGGGTACTCGGGCCGCTCGTAGCGCATGCGGAGGACGGGGTGCCCGGCGTGGTCGGTCAAGCGAGTCTGGTGCACGCGGCGCCCCTCGCCCCGGCCACCCGTGGAAGGCTTCGCGTGCTGTTTAGTACGAGGCATGATCTGATCCTGGGTGAGCAAGCCGGTCTCGACACATGGCATCGCGGGCCGTCACGGCACGAAGACTTAGTTCCGTAGCATCCGCCGGCCGGCCTTCTTCGCATGGAAATCTCGATTCCCCTTGCTTTCTGCTGTCGTTCCGGCCACGCCCAAAAATATAAGATCATTAGCGACTCATTGCGTCCGCGATGGTCAAACAGGGCTGCACTAATGCAAATGAATGGAAATCACATCGACGTGGATGCATTTGCAAGAGTTGTGCTCTGCCCTGATCGATCGATCTCTCATCGTAAGGTTACTAGGGAAGCATAAAGTCGTCGACTTTTGTCACATGCTCCACGGTACGTATATAAGTTAATTCTTTGTATCAATAAGGCTGGCTGGACAACGTCCTTCCCTGCGTCGCGAGACGAGGCTGCTCAAGATTAGAGTTCCACGTGATGGTAAGGCTGAAGGGGCTAGACCATGGGCGGCCTCCCTTTATATAGATCTTCTGATTGCACCTCGGAGAAATCTTCGGGGCCATTCTTTCCAAGGGTAGGAATCGCTATTCGCGTTGCAAATGAGCAGCACTTCTCTCAATCCGCGTCCAACATGGCCGCTGACCACGATCTTCACGCCTCCCGCGAGTTGTTTCGGCTCATCTGTGCACTGGAGCACTTGTACACAATGGGCGAGCGGGGCCACAATGATAATGGCTTGCGGGCCCAGCACGAGTGATGATTGCCTTCCAACGCCGTTTTCGACATCCGCACAGGACCCGGTCTTCTCACCAGGCGTGTGTCCTGCAGGATATACCGGCGTGACATATTTGGGAGGCGTGGGACCTACTGTAGCGTTGTGCTGCCCATCATAAGCGAAACGAAACGAAACGAAAACAACCGCCGAGACTGATCCTTCCCCTAGGGGCTTGTCATACAATACGGGCCTTATAGGAGGGCTGTATACCTTCGTTTGTGCCAGCCGCCTCGCCGTCACAGGATCGGCCACATCAGGAGCGACATTCGGCCCGAGCGCAATCTGGTCCAATCTTGGTACTTACACTACGGACGTCTACAGCTTGCAGACGGCTGCGGGCACGATTACCAGTGTTTATGGCTATCAATCCGCGCTCTCCGTCGTCTGGGATTCGAGCGACCTGCTCGGTTTCACACCGGCGTTCGCTCCTGTGCTGATCTCTACTTCAGTCTCTTCTACGACCGCTCCTTCCGCTACATCGGCTTCAGCAACATCCACAGCCACGCAGACACCCTCTGGACAAGGGAGCAGCTCCCAGCTATCTACCGCCGCCGAAGCCGGGATTGGGGTCGCAGTCGCGGCGGTTGTCTTGGCTTGCATCGGACTTGGGTGGTGGTTTTTGCGACGACGACGACAGCGGCAACCCGGGCAGGGTCGCAGCGATGCTGATGGTGCTGCTGATAGCCAAGTCAAACCGTCACCGCCCGGTTTGCCTGTATCGGAAAAGAAAGCCGAACAACGCTACGAGCTGACCGCGACGCGCGATCCTGCTGAAATCGATGCACCCGAGACATATGAGCTCCAGGGACATCCCGTCGGCTATGAAGTTTCCAGTCGACCGCACGCCCCTGAAAGCTGAGTCCGCGGCGCCAATAGAGCTGGTAAACAAAATATATACCGTTGGCCACTTGATGGGCAGATGTCTCTTGGGGGACGCCTGACATGTCCCGATCATCATCCTCGTCGATCCCAACGATACAAGCAAGGTACATCGCCAAGCAAGAGACTCTTTGAGACGGCATGGATCCTGGCGCATGGCGCCACCCGAGCAATGATGCGCGAGATCGTGATGCTGATCTTGATGTTGTTGTCGCGGCACGGCCATGGGCGAGCAGTGTCAGAACAGCCTACCATCTCGAGTCTCCACTCGCGGTCAGAACGTGAGCCTCTGCAGGTCCCAACCCCTAACGAACTTCCACCACGATTGGTCGCGACGACGCCTCATTCCTCGAACCCTCTGCGACACGCTGATAGGCTGGTCGAGCCCTCTCGATCGTCAAGGGTGCAAGCCATTGTCCGACAGAGTAGCATCATCAATCGACCGTGATAGTTGTATTTTTTTCTTGGATGGTCATCGGTGGTGTTGCTGCTGCTGCTGCTGCTGCGGCTGCTGCTGCTGCTGCTGCACGCGCGCAGAGCTACTGGAGCATCCACTGACGATTTCTCGCGCTCGGCAGCAAGCGGATACGAATACGATTTGTCTGGCGCCGGCGCCGTGAGGAGGAATGATGATGGTGTTGGGG
>MTSC01000004.1:855217-909284 GCA_002368545.1 Ramichloridium luteum
ATCTGTCGTTGAGAGAATGAAGAAAATGTGACGTGAACACACAAATTTACACTTGTTTTTTCTCCTTCTTGTGTTTCTCACACATCCGGTGAAGAGATTACTATTAGAGCAGACCGCCAACCCAAATGCAACGCCGTGCGGGAACAGCCATCAGATGTTTGGGACCTTGCATCCCTCCTTCTCAATCCGTTCCCCCAAAAAAAACCCACGATCGCGCCCGACTACGGCTTCCCCGCCTCCAGATCCCGCTCCCCAACTCCCATCTCCGCCATCTCCGCCGCCCGTCCCTCGCCCGACCAGCCCTCACGGCCGACATACCCGCCCGTGCCGACGCCGATCGCGAACGCGCGGTCCGCACTGCGCGGGCCCCACGCCCAGCCGTGTCCGCGCGACAGCGGCAGATGGTACCAGCGGAACGCGAACCACGACGACAGGATCCCGATCAGCGAGCCCGAAAGCACGTCGAAGCCGAAGTGGTAGTACTCGACGAAGCGCGTCGAGACGACGTACACGGCGACGGCGACGGGCACCGCGACGAGGAAGAGGAGGTAGTTCGGCGGCGCCGCGGCGGCGTTTTGCAGGTGGAAGGTGCGGTGGAGGGGCGTGTGGGCGGTGCCGGTGGCGGTGGTGGTGCCGGGGGAGGGGCCCGTGAGATTGGTGATCGTGGTCGGGCTGTGGGCGGGCGCGTCTTCGCCGGTGCCGGTGATGGCGGCGTCGCCGCTCGTGGAGGTTCGGGCATGGGCCGGCGCGAGCGGCTGCGGAGAGTTCGTCGCGGGCGACTCGGCCGCCGCGAGCGGCAGGTACGGGATCGTGATGGCGAACTTGGAGCACAGGAACAAGCTGAGGTAGAGCAGGCCGGAGAAGGAAAAGGACGAGTGGCCGGAAGGAAACGAGCGGAAGCCATCATCCAGCACGGCCTTATCCGTCTGCTGGCAGATCTTCGACGTGACCATCGTCCAGCGCGCCGAGATGTCCTGTCCGTACCCGCCCACGACGTACTGCGCGATGTTGTCGAGGTCCGGCTGGCAGCGCGCCAGCATGTCCGGGCGCGGCTTGCCGAAGATGTTCTTCATGCCCTGCGTGACGAAGAAGGCGACGGCGCAGCTGAGACAGAGGCCCGCGAGGCCCTTCTCGAGCTCCCACAGCTTGATGCGGATGAGCTGCGCGCGGGTCGCCGTGCGGGAGAAGCGCGGGCCGGGCACGAGGGCGAGGACGATGACGGCGATGAGGACGGCGGGCGCGACGAGCGCGACGAGGGCCAGCGTCGTCGTCGAGATGGACTCGGTGATGAGCGGGTAGGAGATGTCGAGGTTCAGCAGCGAGAAGGCGCGGTGGTGCGGCGAGACGAAGTTCAGGCCGGCGCCGATGGCGGCGATGCCGATGATGGCGATCCAGTCGAGGACATAGGCGGCAATGAGCCGTTTCGAGGGCCGCCGGCGGTGGGTAGGCATGACGGGCTGGTAGTTGCGTGTTTGGTTCATTTCTTGGTAGGTATTTGCAATTCGAGGTCGTTGCGCACAGGTGACGAGGAAAAAGGAATATGAAGGACTGGAAAGGATGACTCGTATTACGAAAACATAACAGAATTATGCGGGAAGAAGGTGGAAATGTAGAAGAAAGTCAGAGGATAGCGCAGACACACGGTGTTCCAGGCGTGGAAGAGAACAAGAAGGAGAAAAGTGTGGTCGCAAACAATGGAAGCGGAGTGTACGAGTACGAAGGTATGTGGTCCCTCTCTAAACGTTTCCTCCCTGAAACGGGGCCTGCTAGCACACCACAGTCGACCCTCCAGGGCGATCCTAATTGGAAACCTAAACCTGCCAAAACGCTCGCCTGCGTCATCATCAAGGAGGTGAAGCGATGCCCGCGGACGACCGGGCGCGAGGACGCATGAACACGCGCGCACCAGTCGTCCTCGCGTGCCCCCTTGCCCCAATGAGACGCAGGGCAGCACATCCTCTGCGGCCCCCCCAGGCGCGCGACGAGAAGGATGTCAGCCAAGGCGCGCGGTTGGGCGCAGGACAGATCGGAGGCCGTCCGGACACGCGGCCCCGCGCCCGCAGAAGCATCGAAAAGCGCCTAATGAATCTGCACGGTGGCGACGGCATACGACAGCGAGCGAGGCTATGCGGCGCGGCGGGCCAATCAAGCGGGGGCGGCATCATCCTGCGCATCGTGGCGCTTGGGGATCTGCGGCTGTCATTTCACTGCCGGGACTGCTGCGGTCGGTCATCAATGCCAATAATAACGATAGTGGTGGTCACGTTGGATTGTTGTAAAATTCCCCCGATTGTTGGGATATATGGTCGTGTGACAACTCCAATTGATGCCCAAGGACGGTATTCCATCTCATAAGCCAAGAGCAAGAAATATCTCAAGAGGGACTAATATCTTGCACTGCGTATGCATGCATCAACAAGGACGCTGAGCTCATGTGAAGTCTTCGTAGGGATCAGAAAATCGTTCTTGAAGTCCTATAGAAACATGGACGAGATCGTGTACACCGAATGCTATACCCGACCTCTACGAGGACTTCCCCTGACTGAAGAAGATCCACGACTCATCGCCCGAGCAATCACGACAAGCAATACAAATATACCCACGCCCGAGCTCCATCCCTCATGCCCCAAAACATCCCACATGAACATCATTGACTTCGCCGTGAGGAGTCGACCACGCGATATCATGAGTATCGCCACGCCACCATGAGGGTGATATCCCGCCCGATCCAGATCCGATCTGCCGGGATCGGATCCTAGCTCGATCGGACCCAGCAACCACGTGGGCGGAGCCGAATGCCGTGTCCTTGTAAATTAGATCGGCTCTACCAGTGGACATGGGAGATTCCTGTGGATGCGACCCTGAGGACATAAAGATCGGATTGTGGGACATCACGGAACATGGCGTGCCCAACGGTGCAGCAGATGCGTCCATTCTCTTCTCGGATACAGCTTCAATCCCTCCAACGGGACGGGGGAGACCCCAGGATTTTGCTTTTCCTATCAACTTTTTGTTTCCTATACAGATCATAATCTCATCATCGCCGGCCGATTCGGTCGTACATCGTTCCGCCTCCGCCGTCCGCGGTCTTCGGTCCGTCACTATACGAAACGAGGCGTCACCGCGGTGATTCACACCACATCTTCTCACACCAGCGCCAACATCGCCGCCACCGACAGAGCCGCCAGGAGGGAAGAAGAAGAAGAAGACGAGCTCACCGCCTCGAACCCCTTCGGCGCCGCGCCCGACGGCGTCGCCGTCGGCGTCGCACCCCCCGTCGACGAGGGCGCCCCGCCCGTCGCGTCCGTCGGGGTGCCGTCCGTGAGCGTGACGACGTAGATCTCGCCGGTCGAGTCGCTGCTCATGAACAGACTCCCTTGGGGCCCCCAGGCGAGGCCGACGGGCCGGAAGCAGTTGCCCGGGCATCGCGCGAGGTCGGCGTTGGAGACGAAGTCGACCGCCGCGGTGGTGCTGTTGCGCGCGGCGAGCGGCTCGCCATCGCGGAAGGCGACGCCGCTGAGCTTGTAGCCGATGGGGGCGTCGCGGTTCCAGCTGTTTTGGTGGAGGTCAGTATGGGTTTGGGGGGTCTGGAACAGATAGGCGTCGGACTTACGAGCCGTGGAAGGTGATCCAGGCGGATGTACCGTTGGGGTTGAACAGGATGTCCAGAGGTGCCATGTGCGCCTGGAAGCTGAGGCGCGGCGCCTGGTAGTCCTCGGCGCAGGTCGTATCGTTCAGAGTCGCGCTGGGGGTACCTGTCCGATGCCAGTCAGTGAATGGTTTCTTCAGGATGAAAGGTGTATGCGGTTCAGGAGGTCCACGAAGTCAACCCGTGCCGGTTCAATCTTCGCGCGACACCTCACGTATTCCTCATCAATAACAGAATCCAAAAAGTTCTCACCAATCGCAAACTGATCTCCCGTCGTTCCATTGAAATTCGGTATCGCACTCGCATTCCACGCCGCGAAGCAATTCGGGTACCCGAAATTCCTGCCCTGATTCTTCGACTGCGTGCCATTCAAGTAGCCCAAGAAGTTCAACTTCTCCGCCGGGTTGTTCTCATGGATATCGACGTCCGTTCGGTTGACCTGGTCCGCAGAATTCTCCACCGAGTAGATCCCACCCGTGATGGGATGTTCGGCAAGTCCGACGTCGTTGCGCAGACCCCAACCCAACAACAGCCCCTGCGTGTTGAAATCGTACGGCTGAGTCGCATTCGAAATGTTGAACGCGCGGATCTGGCTGTGGCCGGTCGAGATATCCGCCGCCAGTGGATCGAGATTCGAGTTGCTGCCGCGGTTGATGACCATGATACCCGGGGCCTTGCGCGAGAGCAGCAACGTGCGTGACGTGTGGTCTGAGCCGGCCATGCCCGTCACGAGCGGTCGCGGCGCGGAGGTGTTGGTCTGCGAGGCGGACGAGTAGTCCCAGGCCCAGAGGGTGTCGCCGCTGGAGGCGTAGAGAATCGTGCCGTCGGGCGAGAGTTCCTGGTGGGAGAACCATCCGTCAGACTTTCGAATCCTGCGGCCGAGCGGACGATCGACTCATCGCTACTTACGATTCCATGGTTCAGCTCCGGCTCCGCCACGACCGTCTTGCGGCTACTGACGCTCACACAGCCATTGGTGTCGTTGAAGCTGAGCGCCGTGACGCCCTTGCCTTGCTCCACCACGAGCAGGTTGCCGGCATTATCAAACTTGAGGCCACGCGGCGCGGTGAGGTTGTTCGCCACGAGACGCGCCTGATAGCCCGAAAAGACGGACGGCGCGGGATACTTCGCGGTCAGGGTCGCGGAACAGGATGGCGATGAAGCATAGGATGATTGCGCGCTGGCGGTGTCTGCGAGGACGGCCGCCAGGGCCGCGTAGGTGGTTGGTTTCAGCAACATGGTGTCGTCGTCGAAGCAAGGGACAGATGCAAGCTTTCACGGACTGCCATATATGAATAAAAAGGAACGGACTCTTTACGCGACTGCCAAGGGCGTGTCCTCAAATGCTCCAAATCCTCCGGTGGCATGCCTGCGCAGGAACTCATGTCTCGCGTCTGGAAGACCAATGCGGAAGAAGATCAGCCATCGCCGTCATCGAAATCGGGGCCAGGCGATCCTGAGACAAGCATGGCGCTCGTATCCCCACAGGGCCATCCTCATGCCAAGCCAAGGTGGCCCATCCACAGTCGATCTGGGGGCGCTCGTGGGTGCTGGGCGTTGGGTTTTGAATCTGCAGCGCAGCCTTTTGAGACTAAGTAAGGAACACTGGAGATTCAGGTCCAGATAATTTGGGTTAAGACCTTACCCCGCGCAAGCCAGCTACCGGCGTCCTGGCGTGTATTTCTTGGTGCGCCCGTAGCACGGCTTTGGGGCTGCTCGGCTGAAAGCAGCGAAGTTCGCGGCGTCTTTCCACGTCGCAAACTGTGCCAAAATACGCGTCGACCGATGCAGCACGTGTCGCCAACCCGCAACATCGCCATCATTATCGAGGCTGGCGGAAGGGTTTAGACATGCCGCAATGGCATAGGATGGGGAGCTGCCGCCTCTCAGCCGATGTCCCGTTGAACCTTGGGCGAGGCGAGACCTAAATGGAATAAGATACGACTTACCTAACCACAAGCCATCTCTCCCGCCCACCAATCTAACGGGTCGGGTCGTCACGTCGTCAATGTCGCGTAAATTAGCGAAGGAACGGCCCTTCCGTGCCTCTTCACGCGGTGATAACTCCGACAGGTACTTCCATCGACAAGCACAACCACAACGGAACGCATGTTCATTTGATAGCATAGATCCTGACCCTAGGAGATGACGTGGTGGGTACGGACTTACGGGCATCGTACCTATCACAAGCACAAGGGTACAAGGGATCGTGTAAAGGATCATCGTGCGAGTCAAATAAGATTAAACTTCTTAATTCTAGAACGCGGCTTTTTTGATATTGTGTCGAAGCTCGCGAGATTTGCCCCTGCAGACCTTGTCCAAATAGTGTAACCATGCGACCGCATTGCGAAGAATAAGATAGCTAGACCACCACATGACGGACTTTCCGTCGAGCATCACTCTGAAGATACGCGTTTGCCGGTCAAAGGCGCATGTTTGGTGGACGACCACTTATCCGAGCGACATGAGCCCATCCGCATCCGAGCCGCCGTCTGCCATTGATGCTAGATTCCGCTCACTCGTCGCCTTGGGTCGCTTCTTCGGATCGTTCGCGCAGACATGGCATCTCTTCAGCAAGAATATGACATCGTCACGCAGGATGCCATAGTAAGACCGGCTGATCTCCCGCCATGTGGCGTCCCAGCCGCGATGTCCGGTCTCCGCGTGCACGAGGGCCACCACGTCTGCAATCCGGTCCACCGTGACCACTCGACGTTCGCGATCACCCTCGGATCTGGGTTGAGCATATACAGAGCCATCATCCGGATCGAGGGCGAATGACTTCCGGACATAATGTCGGCGGTTGTGTTCGGTCTGCGTCAGTGACTTGCCGTCCCCGCTTGTCAACCATTGGATCCATTGGGTTTGCTCAGCGATGGTGACACGCCGGCCGCTGGGCGCGGTCGAGAGATATTCTTCAAATGCGCAAAGATCCTCGGCGACGAACGCGGCTTCAGACTCGAACGATCCAGACATCGTGAATGTTGGCATTTGTGTCCCGCCTCGACAGCAGGAGGCTCTGATTCGTCGTATCCAGCTTTACCGAGCGCGTACGCGCTCGGTAAAGTGTCTCAGCCTCATCGTAGATGCGAATGAACCACAACTCTCCGGACACTGTAGGCTATCCACTGCGAATATGGTTCAAGAATGTCGAACTCGCAGGATAGAGCGATCTCCGAGCTCTGGACACAGGCGGTGAAGCAATTCGAAGATAATACGAAGGTGCCTCTCGCAGCTCCAAGCTCGATCACCTCGGTGGATCAACTTGTCTCTCTCGTCGCGGAGAAAGCTGTCACATTCCGAAACCGTCGTCACGATGGTACAAAGATCGATCGGGTACGGTCGTTTGTGGCCAAAGTTTTAGGTCCGATACAGTCTCTGAGCGATACCCTGCAACAAGCTTCAAAGTTGGCAAGTTGCTGCTTGATGGCCTAAGACCGTCGGCATTGTTACTCGAGAATATAGCGAATGTGTACCGCTAACAATCACAGGTGTACCCGCCCGCAGAGGCCATCTTCGGTGCTGTCCGCTACCTCATAAGTGTATGTACGAGTCGCTATCCACTATACTGGCAACTGAATCTTGCACAGATCGCGAATGCTGTATCAGCTGGATATGATAAGCTTTTAGACTTCTTCGATGAATTGAACTCCCACATCATTCAACTAAAATGTCTGAGCACGTACACGACATCAATACCAACCATACCCGAGCTTCGGGCTGTCCTTGTCGAGATATTCATTGTAGTACTTGAATTCTGCGCACTATGGGCAAAGTACCTACAGACAAGTCGAATAGGTATAGCTTGCTGCTCTTAGTGTTGAGGAGATGCAGACGTTCTAACAAAGCTAAGCGATGGCGATGAAGAGGATACGAGGCGAAGATTCGAGGCTCAACGAGGCGCGAGATCGACTGAAACATCTCATTGAGCGTGAAAAAGGAATCAAAGCCAGTGCCACGCTTTCAGGTGTTGAGCTAATGGTCAATCTGGTCACCAAATTGGACGGTGAGCGAAAGCGTCGATCATTTTTTCCGACATGTAGTTTGATGCCTTTGCTGCAGAGACCAGCACCAAAGCCGGCCAGAAAGCCATCCTCGATTGGCTGTCAGGAGTGCACGTTGCCGACAAGCACAAATCACTGTATGCTAAACACTGCTCAGGCACGTATCAGTGGCTTCTGGAGAGCGATGGCTTTCGAAACTGGCACACGTCCGATACCAATTCGGTACTTTGGGCGAACGGGATCGGTCAGTAATGCATTTCATACTACATATCCCTTGCCGAGTAGCTCTTGACATTTGATATGATACAGCTGGCTCAGGCAAGTCCGTCTTCACGTAAGTTCTCTGGAGCTTGGCAGGTCATCGGAATGTAATGCTTGACCAGATCGCGGGCGATTGAACACGTCCGAGAGAGCACGAAGGGGACTTCCCGTGCCTTGGCTTACGCGTACATCGACTACAAGGATGCGAACACCCACTCCGATTCGAGCCTTATCTCAGAACTGACGGGTCAGGTTGTGGAGCAATCCTCCAAATTTCCTGTGGAAGTGATCGAGTTCCACAAGAAATGGACCGAGCGGAAGACGAACCCGCCCAGAGACGAACGGATCTCGCTCTTGCGCAAAGTTTCGGGCCAGTTCGCAAGAGTCTACATCTTTCTCGATGCTTTGGTATTATCTCCTCCTCCATCCATACGACCTTGCAGGACCTGACTTCTCTACTAGGACGAATGTCCCGAATCGCGTCGTAAAGATATATTGCACGTGGCGAAGCAGCTTGGATCTTTCGCGCGGTTGTTCCTCACATCGCGTCCTCATCTAGCACTGGATCGAAAGTTTACAGGCATAAACCAGCTGGAAGTATCTGCTCGCGATTCTGACATTCGGGATTTTGTCGAGCTTGAAGTTGACGAAGACGAACGACTCAGTGAGTTCTGTAATACTCTCCCTGCTCTGAGGGCACAGATTGTAGATTCTCTGGTAACGAACGCGAACGGCGTGTAAGTCTTAAGGCCTGCGTTCAGGTCGTGTTATTGTGGTCCGTCCAGCGCTGAATGACCTATTTAGTATCCTCTTGACTCACTTACAACTACAACAACTCCGAGGCTCGTCGAGCATTGGGAGATTACAGGAAGCCTTGAAAACAATGCCTGAAACCTTGAACGCGCTGTATGAGAAGACGCTGGGGATGATCAACCAACAATCAACGACGGACAGGGAAGATGCTTGGAAAGCCTTGTCCCTACTAGCTTGTGCAAGACGGCCGCTGAAACTTGGTGAATTACTACATGCCCTGAGCGTGAGGCATCATTTCCGGGATGTTGACGAATCATATATCCCGTCGACCGGTGTACTGCTCCGGATATGCGCTGGCTTGGTCCAAATCGACGAAAGTAATGACAAAGTCTCCTTGGCTCATCACTCCGTCCAGGAGCACCTCGATGCCGACCCGCGTGCAGTCGCAGACTCACATCTTGATTTCGGTACGATATGTCTTACATACCTGAGCTTTGAGTCTTTTGAGAAGGGCCCCTCTGTTGACGCAGCGTCTTTCGAGAAGCGCTTGCAGCAGTATAGCTTGTACTTGTACGCAGCCTCAAATTGCGGGTACCATTTATTGCGCGGCTCAAAGTCGAGCAGTCCCGAAAAACTCCTTGATTTACTCAAAGATGAGTTAAAACTGAGCAGTATCGCACAAGCTATCCATTGCAGGCGAAGCAAAGGAAAACATTGGCACAATGACTATCCTTATAACTTCAAATCGATCCATTTGCTCTCGCTGTGGGGACTCCATCATGAAATCGAGCGGGTCGTCCGAACGGAGCCGTGCATCGACGTGCAAGACAGCGATGGAACAACGGGCCTACACCTAGCTGCAGCCAACGGCCATGAGGAAGTTGCACGAGCTTTGATCCATCTAGGAGCGGATATCAACGCGGTCAATGCAAAGCAACAGAACGCCGCATATCTCGCGGCACGCAGCGGCCATGTGGCCCTCGTAGAGTTTCTTCTCGTTCACCAGGCGCACTATAACACCCCAGACCTCGATGGCTACAATGCGTTGGACTGGGCCATCATCAATGGACATACGACAACGCTTGAGGCCATCATGCGTGCCAGCGACAGCGCAGTACAGGTCCACGACGACAGTAAAAGCAGGGCGCTGGTTCTGGCTGCGAGGACCGGGAACTACGATCTCGTTGCTTCGCTTGTGGGACAGGGTTCTCTCGAGTGGCGAGACGACCGCGGATGCACAGCTCTAGATTGGGCTGCATCTCAAGGAGATATCGACATCGTGCGACTGCTCCTGGATCATGGCGCAGACGCCAAGGCGAGAGGTCCGCATTCGACTACAGCCTTACATTGGGCGGTCGCTTATGCGCCAATCGTCCAGCTTCTGATTTCCCATGGCGTCCATATTGATGCTCAAAACAATGAAGGCGAAACGCCGCTGATGTGGAGCTCACATGAAGGAAACATGGAGACAACCATTGTGCTTCTTGACAATCACGCACAGGTGAACCTCCAAGACCATCTCGGCTGCTCCGCTCTGCATGCCGCATCACTCAGAGGACATGTCGATGCTGTCCAAACTCTATTGGATCATGGTGCGAACCCCACGCTTCAGGATTGCGACCAATGGACACCTCTCCACGCCGCTGCAACCTTTGGATATGAAGATACAATCCGCCTCTTGGAAAGCGTAGTGCCCGACAGCTCATCAATCCTCAGTTCTATGGCGTCGAGACTCGTCCATAACGAGGAGAAGATGATGTACCAACATATGGCTGCACTGAAGTCGAAAGGAAGCGAATCGGTGACCGGCTTACGGTGGGCTGTCGAAGATGGATTCACCGAGAGGATACAGCTTGTGCTTGACAATGGAGCTGACGTAGACGCCATCGACATCGGAGGCTACACTGCACTCACCATCGCCGCGGAGGTGGGGCAAGAAAGTGCTGTACGAATACTCCTTGAGAATGGTGCCAACGCCAACCTCGCACGAAGAAATGGATACACGGCTCTCCATCTCGCGGCTGAACAAGGGAACGAGTCCATTGCTGCGCATCTCATTGAACATGGAGCTGACGTGAATGCACGCATCCACGGCTTCACACCGCTCCTGATAGCCGCAAGTAGAGGCCATGCTGCCATTGTTCAGCATCTGATCCGCGAAGGTGCCGACATCAGCGCTGTAGATTATCACGGTCGCAGCGTCACGCACTGGGTTGCCATAAGCGGTTCCGATAGCCTTTTACAGTTTCTGTTAGACCAGCAAGCGCCAGTCAACGCAGTCGATCGATGGAGGCGGACACCTCTGATGTGGGCGATCGAGCGTCGAAAGTTCCAGACCTTTCGTATCCTCATTCAAGGTGGCGCGGACGTTCGTGCTGTTGGTGCGGATGGAACAACAGCGCTTCATCTTGCCACAGACAGATTGGGTCTGAAGGAAGTCAACGAAATCATCGATAAGGGCGCCCTTGTCAACGCCCGGACCTGTAGCGGCGTCACTGCT
Organism: Ramichloridium luteum; assembly: GCA_002368545.1. Lineage (NCBI taxonomy): Eukaryota > Fungi > Ascomycota > Dothideomycetes > Mycosphaerellales > Dissoconiaceae > Ramichloridium > Ramichloridium luteum. Next base: position 866,385 of record MTSC01000004.1, read on the forward strand.
CTACATGTGGCGTCATTCTACGGCTTTCCCGACAGAATACGATTGTTGGTTGAGAAAGGGGCGAGCATGGATGCCAAAGTCTCGTGGCCAGACGTGAGACCAGCAACTGAAGATTGTAGCAAGACGAATATGGTCGACGAACGTGAGCTAGAGGTCGAACTGGAGCAGGGTTGGGAAATGGCTTTCAATGCCACGAAGCCTTTTTCTACGGGGGAGAGAATGACGGACGTGGACTCGTTCGACGTCCGCTTCAGGAACACTGTCCTTGAGTTAGGTGATTTCGAGTCAATGAGCGACATCACTGCTCTGGATGCGAATCAATTTGCTGAAGTCGGCAGTTACGCAAAGGCTACACAATGCCTTGCAGAACTCCGCGAGAAACTACCAAACCATGAAAGGCACTCGGGGGATGGAGCTACCCGACAGTCCAAGATCTCTAGTCATTTATAGATTACAGCATCGTACAAGAATTCTACTGGGATGGCAACGAAGCATGAAACGACTTGCACGGTTGTGATAGTCCGGTCGAATGGCACGTACGAAGGCGGCATGCAGGACTATGATTCCTAGTGAGCCTTTCGAACGGAACATACTGAACGATGCTCGTGTCGGACAATCACTACTCATCAATCTGGCTAATGGGCCATCGAACCGGAAGCGATGATGCTTACAGGTTTGTGAAAAGTGATGGACGATTCACGTTCACAAAAAGCTCTAAAAGCTTTAACAAGTTGGTAAGGATGGTGAGTGATCACGGCGAATGATTGAAGCTAATAGGCCACGTCGAGCATGATCTCGGCATAATGTGGGCAATATCATAAATGGGATATCATCAGAATAAAGTATTTCTTCGGTGAAGGGTCTCCATGGGGAATGATTTCATCCCAGACATCCTAATAGAAGGGAGATTATGACTTAGCAGCACCAGCCTTGAACAGCACGATGTCTCCGTCCTCCATCACGTAATCCTTGCCCTTCGTCATGACCTTGCCCTTGGCCCGGACGGTGGCTTCATCACCTTCCTCTTTCAAGGTAGTATAGTTGTAAACGACAGCTTGAATGAAGGTCTTCTCGAAGTCGCCGTGGATGACGCCTGCTGCCTGGGGCGCCTTAGTGCCGTTGCGGATGGTCCATTGGCGAACTTCATCAGCGCCAGTCGTGAAGAATGAACCCAGGTTCAGCGCTTTCCTCATTGTGACGATGATCTTGGGCAGAGCAGACTTGGCGCCCAGCTGCTTCATCTCCTCTTCAGCCTCAGCGTCGGTCTCGAATTGCGTGAGACGTGACTCGTAGGCGACAGAGATGGGAATGATGGGGTCGCCCGGTGCATGCTCTTGGACCCACTTTCCGACATCCTTAAGATATTTGTTCTTCTGGCGGATGTAGTCTTTCTCGCTCAAGTTAGCCAAGAAGACGACCGGCTTGGCAGTGAGCAAGAAGAGAGGGTTGATGACCTCAACCTATCGTGCATCATGTCAGTTTCTATTCCAGTGACAATGCGACAGGTTTGACGATGGTAAGGATTTCGATATCAGGCTGAGAGTTCTCTCATGACGACCCTAAGCGTTGTTTTGGTGGGCCGTTCGACGAGCTGGGATTATAGAGATTTGATCTCTGGTTCATCATTGCAGATGGACGAAATGAAAATGACAAAAGCTTACCTCCTTTGGGCTCCAGTCACCCTTCCGAACATCCTTGCCAGCTTTCAGATGCTCCAAGATCTTTTCCACGGTGGCTTGTTCCTCCTTCAGCTTCTTCATCTCAAGCGACTGGCCACCTCTCCGCGTCTGCTTGACCAAGTTCTCATGTGCCTTTTCCACAAACTCGATGTCCTTGACGCGGAGCTCCTCGCTGATGATATCCAGGTCACGGGTCGGGTCGACATCGCCTTCGACGTGGATGATCTCGGCGTCGTCAAAGCAGCGCACGACCTGGTAGATGGCATCGACGGCACGGATATGTGACAAGAAGGCATTGCCCAGACCAGCACCAGTGGAGGCGCCACGCGTGAGACCGGCGATATCGTAGATCGTCATGTGCGCCGGCACACGCGACTTGGGCTTGTACTGCTCGCACAGCCAGTCGAAGCGCTCATCGGGCACGATGACCCGGGATTCCTCCGGGTCGATGGTCGCATAGGGGAAGTTGGCCGGGTTGCCAAGCGAGCACTTGGTGATGGTTTGGAAGAAGGTGGATTTACCCACGTTCGCCAGACCGACCTATTGTCCATCTTCGAGTCAGTCATCGACGGTCGCATCAACCCAGGGACGCGCTGCAGAGCACGCACATGTCGTACATACGATCCCGCTCTTCAGGTTGTTGCCGGGCCGCCCCAGCAGGATCTTCTCCTGCTTGACTTCCTTCTTGGGAGGCATCTTTCTCTTACTGGCGTAGAGACGGACTTGAAAGGGGGAAAATAAAAAAGCAGGGCCGGCTGCTGGGTTGGTAAAAGAAAGCTTCAAAAGCTGAGAAGAGAAGAACGAACGTGGAAAGGTGAGAAGCGGCGCCTTCACGCCCATGCGGGAAGCTGTCTGGTGGAGTTCATGCGTGGTGGGGTTTTAGAGTACCTGTCTGGTGTGCATTGCAAAATTTTGACTGACAGACTGTTCAGAGGGAGACAGTGAGCTTGGCGTTTCGTCCCGTCTGTGCTGGGACTAATAGCTTAGGGTTGGCCTTAGGGTTATCCGTCTCGATACTCTTCTACACCAATCACCTCTGGACCACGTCCTCCCCATTGAGTAGGTATATCAGTATCATAGTGCTTTCTGTGTGCTTGTTTCATTTCTCTCAATAGCGCTCATTGAGACTGTTCTGCAAGGCCTCACAAAATGGGCATGTTTCCATCCACGTGAAACAACAATTAACAGAACCAGCGTCGTGCAGCACATCGTCGGAAGCACATGTACATAGACATCAATGATATAGCTAAAAAGTACACTGGCCCCAACACGAGATCAATATGACTGGAAACAATGACATGCAGACCACCATCATATTTTGGTTCAAACTATGGTCTATCTAATGCTGCTTCACAACACCACTCTCACCCGCCTGCGCCGAGATGCGCTTCTTGTAATCCTTCACCGTGCCATCGAAGTGCTCGACGGTGCCGTGATCGCAGACCCACAGGCTCGTGCACACATTCTGGAGCATCGTGACGTCGTGGCTGACCATGAGCACGCCGCCCTGGAACTCGCGCAGCGCCGTGCTCAGCGCATCCATGGCCTCGATGTCGAGGTGGTTGGACGGCTCGTCGAGCACGAGGATGTGCGGGTTCTGCAGGCCGATGCAGGCGAAGGCGACGCGGGACTTCTGACCTCCGGACAGCAGCCCCATCTTCTGGAGGCCGGTCATGCCTGTGATGCCGAAGGCGCCCAGATGCCGTCGGTATTCTTCGTCCGAGCGGCCCGGGTATTTGTGGGCCATGAAGCCGACGGCGCTCATGTTCATGTCGAGCGCGTCGACGTGGTGCTGGGCGAAGAAGCCGATGCGGAGACGGGGGTTCTGGGAGATGAGACCGGAGGTAGGCGTCAAGGCGCCAATGAGGAGCTTTAGTGCAGTAGTTTTACCAGCACCGTTGGGTCCGACGATACCAATACGTGAGTCGAGCCCGACGTCGAGGTCGACGTTTCGAAGAAGAATATTGTCCTTGGAGTAGCCGAATGTGACGTCCGTCATCTGGATGATTGGCGGCGAGAGCTTCTCCACCTCCGGGAACTTGAAGTGCACCGTGTACTCGCTCTCTGGCGCCTCGAGAACGGGCATCTTCTCAAGCTTCTTGATACGTGACTGTGCTTCTGATGACTTGGCAGCGTTGTACCGGAACTTGTCGATGAACGCCTGCAAGTGAGCACGCTCCGCCATTTGCTTCTCGTACTCGCGCTTGGCCGTCTTCCGTCTCTCTTCCTTTGTGGCGTAGAAAGATTCGAAATTGGCGCCCTTGTAATAGTCGAGACGTTCGGAGTGTTGATGAATGATATCGGTCGCGACCTCGTTGAGGAATGCTCGATCGTGAGAGACCACAAGCACCGTGCTGGGGTAGCCTTGAAGGTAATCTGACAGGAAAGTAATCGACGGCACGTCCAACATGTTGGACGGTTCGTCCAGCAACAGCAGATCGGGCTCGCAGAACAGGGCTCGCGCCAGCGCCAGACGCATACGCCAACCACCGGAGAAGGTCTTAGTGGCGAATTGCTGCCGTTCGTGGGAGAAACCGAGACCAGCAAGAATACTTGCTGCACGAGATTCGGCCTTGTCCGACTCCATCTCGGCCAGCTTCGCTTGAACATCGCTGAGAGTGATATCCAGGCCTTCGCGCTGCTTGTCGAGCTTGGCGGCATCGGCAGAGGTATCCGCCATTGATGACCGCTCGTTTTCCAGCTGTGCGAGCTCCTCAATAATCTTGGCCTGCTCCTTGAGCAGATGTTTCCGCCAGACATCGGCATCCAGAACTGCTTGCAGCGCCGGGGTGTCGTCACCCGTGAGCTCCTGCTCGACGTGCAGGATGGAGATGTGGGTGGGAATGGCCACCTCACGCTTACTGAGCGCACGCAGCAGCGTGGACTTACCGATACCGTTCTGACCGACGAGACCGTACCGGCGGCCGTATGCGAGCGTTAGGCTGGTATCGAACAAGATGCGCTTGCCGCCGATGGAGATGTCGAAGCCGTCGACCTTGATGTCTTTGCTCTTGGACGCCGCGTCGGAGCCCAGTTGCAGGGGGTTCACCTCCATGAAGAACTCCTCGTACGACTTCTGCTCGTCCGGTTGGTCGAGCAGGCGGGAAGCCTCATATTCGACCGTCTTGAAGACCTTCTTGTCTTGCTTGGCTCGGAGCTTCTTCTCGGCCTTCTCAAGCTTCTTCCGATCTACTCGCGACTCAACCTTCCGTGTGTTTGCGGACTCGAGATCTACTGTGCCGCCGGCCAGAGCCAAAGTGGAAGAGATATTCCGCTGCGATCCGACCTGGAGCGTCTGATCGAGCTTCTTCACGGAGGGAGCCTGCTGCCGCCGCTCGCCATTCACGCCTTGGTTCAACCGCGCGACGAACTTGTCGACCAGCTGCTGGACCGACTTCTCGTTCTTCTCCGAGAGATCCCCGGATGCGGACAGCAGCAGCTGGGCGACCACGACGGCGGCGTCCGCCAACGGATCGCTCTCAGCACTGTACTGCCGGGCCGCATGTTGGAGGTACCCGGCACTGTAGCTGCTAACGACCGAGTCGATATGCGGGAACTGCGTTTGAATCTCCGACTCCATCTCGGCTACCGGGCACACGGTCCTGCGTCCCGACGTCTAGCGACGATCAAAACACGGCAGCGGCTCGGCGATGTGACTCTGGCGTATCCCACGCAATGCCTATCGAAAGCGATGGGACGGACACCTGCCGTTTTCGATTCCAAATGCGTCAGTGGGGGGGACACCCAACGTAGAAAGAGAATCCTCCAGATGGCGCCCAGCTTGCTTCGAATGGTTATCGTTCCCCCGTCGAGCAAGTTTTTAGCCGCTTCCTTTCAACAATTCAGCCGTTCTTCCCCTCGCATGGGAGACAAACGCGGCAGTTCGTCGAGGGGTTCCAGCAATTTCCGTTCGTCAGGTTCAGGCCGTGCGGTGATGGGGCTTTTCGATGGAGTGGCGACGCTTTCGAAATTCGCAAAAGTCGCAACGGCGCGCGCTGATTGGCCGGCTGGGCCCTGCGACGGCTGGAGCTGGGCGGGTTGCTAGAAACCCACCACCCTGTCCCCTGGTCGCTTGGTCCTCAGTCCTCCAAGAACAACCCAGGCACGTCCGCACGCGTGCAGGAACGCGTTTGCGCAAGAGCAGGGCTTGACGTGCTCCACGGCAGTCGACGGTGGATCCGCGAGGCCGAACGGCCACTCCATGACTGGCTGCCATGCTCGCCCTTTCCAGCACCCATGCATCGCTAGCATTCATTTGTCATGTAATGCTAGAATCATGGGTGGTCGATTCTCCCATTTCTTACTCGCAGCCTTACAAGAGAGCGGTTTCGATATCCGTCTATACGACGCGAAAGCGAATCTGCAGGGATCACGTGTCGGGCATGTCGTGTGCTCCAGGTCTTACGCACTCGGGGATACATTTTTGTGCCATTGGAACCGACGGGTAGATTGTCATCGGAGGCACAGCCCAGCTGATACACCCAGTCTGTTGGGAACCAGCCAGGCGCCATCCAAGGCCATGGAGATGGATAGATTAATGTTCACACGCCGCGTTGCTTCGACTCTATATCTGAGAGCTGGTACCTATAGAGCGTCGAGTACAATAATGATGAGCCAATGGTCCCGAACGACGGGAGGAAAGCCACACAGCCCTGCCTGCTGCGCAACATCCGCCGTGTACTCTATAGTACTGTAGTCCATCACGAATCTCACGCGATGACGATCGGCTGGCTGAGCTCCTGAGAGGTCAGATCTTCCTTGGCGGGCCAATGGCACGCCGGGAGCCCGTCTCCCTACGCTCCTGTTGCGACATCCATTGAAGCCAGAAAAACGCGTGCTCGCGGCTGCCGATCAGGCCAAGTCTCGGCCTCGGTGTGCGCCATGTCATGTCATATCCTGTCACTGCCCGCGACCCTCCTCGCACAATGCCGCTGGGGTTTTCACCAGATTGCAGGGATGGCTTGGATCACTTTTCCTTTTGGCCCTCTCCTTTCCAATTTTCTCCCTGCTCAACTCCATAGCTTCTCCGTTGCGGGGCCGAAGCTCAACTGTCCAGCGACCTCTTCCGGCGGCACTGTGGGGCTTCGAAGGCATGTGCCGACGTGCTCGTGATGGATGATGGAATGGGACGCGCGCGGGCGCGCGGTCGTCAGCTCGGCCGCCTAGGGCCAACTTTTTTGCCCATTGTTAATCGACGACTGCGGCCAAATCTCAATGTCCACATTCATTTTTGATGAAAGGGCGTTCGCCCGTTGCGGATCGCGCGAGCATTTGTGCAACGGGTTTGGGAGTAAGTCACTACTGCGGCAGTCTTTCGCCATGACGATCGAGCACCCCCCTTGTGGGTAGAGGGTTCGTTAGAAAACAACCCGTCCGTGGTGGGAGTCTTTGGAGCAGAGCTGCTGTGCCACATGGCCCGGCCCCCGAGGCTCTTCTCTCGTACATATTCTTTGCGAAGACGATGGCACCAAGGGAGCGCATCGACGGTCGGCCCGCCTTGGCGCGGCATCTGACCAGACCGCAAGGCACGAATCCTTACCTGAATCGACCAGTGCACGGTGGCTGCTCCTCTCTAGGAGGGGTTGAGCGTGCTGTGCTCACCGTTTGCACATACGACCGGACGTTTGCAGTATGGAGTTGCGCCGGTGGAGGATTTATTGGAGTAGAAAGCGCTTGCGCGCAACGCGTACGCCTCATCCTCCCGCCGTCCGATCTCGTCAATGCACGAGCAGCAAAGGAAGAATCGTCATCCGGCTGCCTTCTTGGTGCATGACAATGTACTGTACCTGGATACGGGGACAAGTTCCAAGGGGGTGGAGGGGCATTTTCTGAAGCGATGTGATGACACGCATTGGACAGTCACGACTAAGTATGTATACTTAACGATTGCGAGGCCGCCGGCGCGGCCGCGACTGCTCTGCTAGAGGTGCCTCTTCGGCACGTTGTTCCTCATCAGCATGGGAAATTCCATAGCCCTGCCCTGCCGTGAGGCGGCGGGCCTGACACACATGCTGCCATTCCGCGGTTGAACCATGGGAGGGACTGCAACGGCGTGGCCGCCAGCGTTGCGGCGAGCAAGGATCACCCTAGACCTCTCGGCCGTCAGCACCAAACTGCACTGGGGCATGTATGTAGGCAGTGCCGTGACGAGCGGTGGCACGCACGCACGCGTGGTCGTGTCGTCCGTAACGAGCGGGAAGATCTATCGTGCAGACTGTGTCTGCCCTCTGGTATCTCTATTTGGAACGTCTCACGCTAGATGCGTCGTTCATCTGAGGAGCATCACCGTTGGATCTCGTCCTTTTACTCCCAGCGGTGTCATACAATTTCAGTGTGAAACATCCCCGAGAGGTGGAAGGAGAAGACCCACGTCTGCCGGAGATGTCCGAGCACCGGGTCGCGTGCGGCAGAGCACGACGGACGGCCCACAACGGCAGTGATGAAAGACTACGTCGGTCAGCCTGAGTGAGCAGACTCCACTGGGTATAGCGGGCAGGTCTCATGAAGCGATGGGGCTCCGTGGCGCGCCTCTGTACAGGCATACAGAGCCGCTTCGGCAAGTTGGCATGCATTTCTGACTTTTTCTTGGTGAGACAAGGATAATAGAAAGGGAAAAAAGCATTCCTCGGACGAAAGACGGATAGCTCGGTCTGGCATGTGCAATGATTTCGCTATGGCGTTTTACTCTGCTAGCCCGACTGGTATGATTGGCAAAAAGAATGATGAGAATGAATGCATGATGTACAGTACCGTAGCACCGGCGTACCGTGCGTGCGTGCATCCGTGGTGGCACCGGGGCACGGCTCAGCAGAGGGAAGACTCTGGGTACGCGAACGCTGCGGAGAGGTTGATGATGTTCATTTTGTACGTCAACGGTGCATATGGCATGAATGATCCCTCGTGCCCCAGGACCGGTCGGTGGCGGTGGAGTGCATGCGACGTGCGAGAGCTGATCCAGCGGTCTACCCATTGCCGGCGTCCAATTGCGATGTGCTCGCATTCTTTTCGAGATAGATGATGAGTGATGATCCAATGAGGCTGCCTATGCGGTCGAGTTGGTGCTGAGGGCGGGCGCACAGCCCTGCAGTCCCCTGCCCGAGTCGCCTAACCCGCCGGGCTGCCCCAGGGCCCTCGAACCTCGCACCTCGATCCCTCACATTAACATTATTACGAGTCCCAGCCGGGCGAGACATGCTTCGTGTTGCACGAGGGGAGCAGCACACAACACGGGCGGACGGTTACCGATCGACCAGAAAATGACAGTGCTGAAACTGCTGGGGCGACGCCTCGATGGGGACGTTGGACACAAAAAAGCCCGACGATGAAAGTGGGCGGTAATCGAACAGTCTGCTTGGTCGGCGTGGTGGTACAGGGCCTCCACGGCCGACAGGCACGGCCAGCGCGCGCTCCTGCGCGGCATTCATGCGATTTTTATTATTAGCTCCGATTCACCATTTCCTCATGCCGACCAACTTTTGGCCGGTGCAGTCCAACTCTGTCCGTTCTGTCTCCTGCCCGGTGCCGTTTGCAGTGTGCTGTCCGGTCGTCTCCTCGCCCGCGCAACCTCACGTGTGTTGCGGCCCTGCCCATTTGGCGCGCGCACCGCTGTGTTCAGCAATCTCGCGCTCGCCCAAATCCTCCACTGCAGGCTCGCGGTTCAGCTGCCTCCACCGGCGCCAGCTCCACGGCCGCTCACGCACCGTCAGGCCTGTCCTTGTTTCTTCCCACATTTCCCTCGAGACCTCCTGCGATCCCTCCTATCGGTGAAGAGAGGAGCTAGCCGACCTTTGCTCACAACACTCCATTCTCGCCCCTCCTGCCTTCCCACGCGCACGCTCACCGCGCTGTGGTTCTTCCCGTTGGCGACCACAAATTCCGCCCTCATTCCCGGACCGTTTCAACCCAGCGCACCTGCCTGCCGACCGTTCTGCCTGGTGCCTTCCGACCTCTCCTGCGGTGTCTCGTGTGTGAGCGATGCGGCCGGTGGGTCCGACTGGGAACGACCGATCGCTCGCACCTGGAGATCCCGCCATGCTGCTCTGGCACGCGTGACCCGACAACTCAGACAAGAATGACATAGAATGCGAACGATTTCGACCCTCTGTGCATCTGGCGCCGCCGTTTCGGCCTCTACCATTGGCTTGGCCTTCGCCCGAGCAGATCAGCACGAGGTCGCCCACCTGCACGACCACCCCGGCCGGTCCTCCTCGCCCATGACTGAGCTCGCCCAGCGACAACACGCGAATCGTCTGCCCCATGCGAGTCCCTATTCGCTCCTGGCCTACTCCACACCCGAACAAGGCCGCTTCGCCGACGATCACGGAGAATATGGGAGGACGTTCCACTCCGCCAGCGCGAAGGTAGGAAGCAAGAGGAGCTTGCAGCTAACGCCGCGGGCGAGCTTCAGTGCGGGCAAGGAGCGATCACGGCGGCGAGTGGATGGTGAAGCAGAGGCGCAACAACCGGGCAGTGTGTCGGGCGGAGTGCCGCAGACGTGGTTTCGCCGACTGTCCAGCAACATGTCCGGCTCTCGCGACTCGAGTCGAGCCCCGTCACGGCCGAGTACTGCTGCGGTCTCACACTCGAACGGCTCGTTCACGTTGTCGCAAACTGGCTCGACTGTCCCCATGGTGCCTTCGCAAACGCCGCAGCCTCTACCGCCCAACAAGCTGGTAAAACGAGCACCCTCAGACCGCGCAGCCAGTGGCTCACCGCTGTCTGGATCGAAACTACCGCTTCCTGTACTACGACGACCTGCGACCAGCCATCAGCGGTCGAGTATGCTCCGAGATAGTATCCCGAGTTACGTCTCCAGCACACAATTTTCATTCGATGCCGACTCACAAGACACACGTGACTCACGATGGCATCATTATTTCACACCTCGAATTGCGAGCGAGTTCCGATCGATACCGATCCGTCCTCGTACATCCTCGGGAATTCCGAATCCTGTCAAACGGATCTATCCGGACCGACGATATACGCCCGTGCTGGTCTCTGCGAGCGATCTCAGTAGACCAGCCAGCGTAATGATAGACCATGGATCCAGTGTCGATGAGAGTGAGGACGAAATAGCTACGAAGCCTGCACTCGCGAGTGCTCCTGCATCGCCATTGCTCAGGGAGAACCCTTTTGCGGAACGTGAGACGACCCCGAGACGCTCCTTCTCCATCGGGGACTTGCTTTCGAGCGGGCCGCAGCCGTTGTGGAGAAGGCCAACTTCAAGTAGAAGCAGAACTGCTTTCTCACGCAGAGGTCGCAGCAGAGGATTGTCAATGCCTTCTACATTGATGGGAGTCGGTGAGGCCACCGATAATACTGACAATGACTTGCAGCGGCCTGCGAAGCGGCGAGAACTCGAAAGCGCACGAGTTTCGTCGCAGAGCCGTCGCTCGTCTGTAAGCAGCTACAAACCAATCACGGCACAAACACACGACGAATCCGATGTCCCTCACACTGCAGATGTCCACTTGCTCTCATCACCGACGCCAATGCCGCCACCCCTTGCTGACAATGCCGTCGAGCCCTTGTCGAGAGATTCTAACAGCTTCAACTCGGCCACGGTTAGGCCTGCTCGACTGTCTGCAGCGGCATCTGAGCCAGCATCGACAGTCGGCTCTGAAAGTGAGATACGGTCACTTGGCGATACGAGTACCGACTACCAAAGCGACCACATCTTCGACTCGATACCCACACGCACCACGAGGAGCAGCTCTGGCCGCCGAGGGCCCCACATAGAGACCATTTTCGACGACTCTTCCCCGTCATTCTCATCCGGCAGAAGTAATAAGCTGAGGGATTTCTTGAGTGACGGCCAGACACCGACTACCGAACGCAACCAGCGATATCGTCATAGTACGATTGAGGAAGAAGGAAGCGTCTTCAGCACTCCTGTTCGCTCACTACACAACCGTAGCGTCAACAATACGCCATCGGCACGCCATGGCGAGTCGAACATCTTCTCTTCCTCCCCTCCGACGATGAACCTCATTCCGGATGCTGATGACTCCGACTGGGACATTGGTGATGATGACGACGATGCAGTGCCGCATAAGAAGCTCTCATTCGCAACGTCAAACACTTCCACGCCCGTGAACAAGTCATTACCATTTCACTTTGGACCCGCACTACGTTTCAGCAACTCCAATTCCGCCAATTCGACTCCCCAACGGAATGGGATCACGGACAAAGCGAACCTCTTTGACTGGGCCGAGCCCCAGCCGAGCCCAGGACAAGCGACAAACTCACCGCCACGTCCGAAGACAGTCCATGGCAAAAAGGAGCCAGATACCAGAGGGAGCAGATCAGCCGGGCGGCGTGCCCCCAGTGGTATGCATGCACGCAGTCACAGTGTTCCCGTGGTGCCTGATACGGACGGTAAGCGTACGAACATGTCTACGAACAAGTTCGGAACGTGGGGCGTTGGCAGTAAAGCCGTGACCGAAGACTGGGACGAGGACTTTGATTTTACAGGACCCGGATCGGGCGCAGATCCTCAGGATGATGCCGAGCCGAACGGAAAGCGCATCGACAGCGGCCGCGATTTCGATGTCCCTTCGAGAGTGAAGGCTTCGCAGGAAAACGTGGTCGCTAACATCGGCTTACTCAGGGAATGGCTCATGCTGATCGAGGAATTGAAAGAGCTTCGTATACGGGCAGTCGCTCTCGATATCATGCATGGTCAATACGAACAGTCGTGGCAAGAGGTCGATGCCATGATCGAATTGGCGGATCAGGAGTCGGAGGAGAAGACGCTCGAGCCCCGACGGTCTCCACCATCGTCACCAGGCTTCGACTTCGACGCGTTTGAGGATGCCGTTGGCAGGTCGCCGCGGGCTTCCTTCACGCTTCCGGAACCGGTAGCCCCGACCCCAGAGACCCCCCAGAGCTCTACGAAGGTCTTATCACGACACAACACGCCCACCTCACGAACTCGCAAAAACTCCGAACTGGTAGCACAGAGCGTCATTGCTGCACTGCAGAATAAGCGCAACGCTAACGATTCGTCCTTGCATGCTACGTCACGGACCAAGAAGGTCCCGTTTGATACGGCTACCCTACGGCACATCGTGCCTTATGTCAACACACTGAAACGGAAGGTCAAAGACGCCCTCCGAGAGACGGAAGGGCTTTACACCAGCCCGCGACGCCGCAGCTCCGTCGACCGCCGCAGCAGCATCGACGACGAGCCTTCCTTCCGCAGCATATTCAACGATTCCCATGACGACGGCACGACGCGACGGCAGACCGGACGAGATAGAGGGAGTCCTGGCCGTGACCGGTCCGGATCGCTCTCCGACGACCCAACTAATGATCTTGCGGCACGCTTCCACGCTGCGAACCTTTTGGCATAATGAGCAGGTCCCTCCATACGGAAGCGCAGATTGACAACATCTGCCTGAGGCTTCCATTCCTCTTTTCGCTTTTCTTTTTCCTTTTCTTTCATCATGAGCTGCATTTTTGGGGCACTGTGGTCCTGGATTTCACGAGCAAATTGCGAGCATACAGGAGGTTCCCTCGAGGAGCAATATCCATGTGGCGTTTTTATTTTCTGGTGATGATGAATGGGGGTCCTGTGTTAGCCGGCGCTTGCTGCGAAGTGGGAAAAATTCGCTTGCAGGAGTTTCTCTCCAACTACGCGCGCCAAAAATCGCGTTTCCGCATACCTGGTGAAAGTTTTCGGATCACAAAAGGAGAGTGCAAGCGAGCGGTGGATATTGCATGCCGGCCGTGTACAACAAATCACAACAATCGATATGGGGGTTTGGGCGGGATGATGTCTTTTGCTTTGGCCGTTTTTTCTTCTTCTCTATTTCTCTGATCGGCATCGTCATCATTGGCAGTGGCAGCAGCACACAAACACAAGCGAGCATGGTTCTTGAAGTTTTTTCCTCGTACTTCAGGTACAAGTTCTATTTATGTGTTCGAATCCGATTGGCGTGCAATGCCATCCTATTGAGATCTCTATCATGTTGATACATTGTAAACGTCGTAGGCATTGTACGGCATATGATGGCGCTTTGTGCATGTCCATCCAGGTGGCACGATGGCACCCAATGGCCAAGGTGATCTCCTACGTAGGATCACCGTGCCACTAATACCAGCATTTCCCGCTAGATCGGCAGATATGATGGATTTCCATCACTGACCGTTGGTTTCCAATCTGTCCCTTGCTGACCCAAGACCGGCCACTGGCCTATCAAGGGCACGTGTTGGGTACTCTGCACCTTTGGCGGTGTCTTCTTGGGTGCGGTGGTGCAGCAACCCGGGTATCGGCGGTCGCTGCAGGGCCCACGACCCCTCCATTCCGGTAGTGGGAGGGCAAAGTCGTGCCACCTGCAGGGAACGGTCACTGTAAGGGACTTTTTCAGGTAGGCACGGGAGGGTCCCTCAACAGTTTGCGGCATAGCGGGGGGTTACTGCACCTCCCTCCCTTCGAGGGACAATCTCCATGGCGGGGCTGGAGATTTTTCTCAGGCTTTGGAGCTAACAACCAGACAGGTGCTGCATTATTATCGCCGCTGTTTTCTATTTCACTCGTCGAGGGTTTTTTGGTCTTGACCTCTTCCTCTTCCCACATTCCTGACTCTCACCATCATCTTTCTGTTTCTCTGTTGTTTTCAGGTTTCTTGAAAATACCAGAGTTATACTTCTTGTCTTCCTCCTAGATTTTATCTTCCCCCACAAATACCGTCACAATGGCTGCCCCCGCCGGATCATTCAAGGTAGGCCAATCTGTCGAGGATATGGCGGTGTATGAGAAAAGATTGATTCGCTGACTCGAAAAAATTAATAGGTTGCCGACATCAACCTCGCGGCCTTCGGCCGACGAGAGATTGAGCTCGCCGAGCAGGAGATGCCCGGTCTCATGGCCACCCGCGAGAAGTACGCTCAGGACCAGCCGCTGAAGGGTGCCCGCATTGCCGGCTGCCTGCACATGAGTATGTTGTTACATGAAAAGTACGAGAACAAGTGACGGTATCTGACGAGTTCCACAGCCATCCAGACTGCCGTCCTCATCGAGACCCTGAAGGCTCTCGGTGCTGAGATCACCTGGACCTCGTGCAACATCTTCTCCACCCAGGACCACGCCGCTGCCGCCATTGCCGCCGCTGGCATCCCCGTCTTCGCCTGGAAGGGTGAGACTGAAGAGGAGTACAACTGGTGCTTGGAGCAGCAGCTCAAGGCCTTCCCCTCGGGCGAGAAGCTCAACCTCATCCTCGACGACGGTGGTGACCTCACCGCGCTCGTCCACACCAAGTACCCCGAGATGCTCGAGGGCTGCTACGGTGTCTCCGAGGAGACCACCACCGGTGTGCACCACCTCTACAAGATGCTGAAGAACGTTGGCAAGCCCAACGGTCTCCTCGTCCCGGCCATCAACGTCAACGACGCCGTCACCAAGAGCAAGTTCGACAACCTTTACGGTTGCCGTGAGTCTCTCCTCGACGGTATCAAGCGTGCCACCGATGTCATGATTGCTGGCAAGATCGCCGTTGTTGCCGGTTTCGGTGATGTCGGCAAGGGTTGCGCCCAGGCTCTCCACGGCTTCGGTGCCCGTGTCCTCGTCACTGAGATCGATCCGATCAACGCTCTTCAGGCTGCCATGGCCGGCTACGAAGTCGTCACCATGGAGGAGGCTGCCCCCAAGGCCCAGATCTTCGTTACCACTACTGGCTGCCGTGACATCATCGTCGGCAAGCACTTCGAGGTCATGCGTGAGGACGCCATTGTCTGCAACATTGGTCACTTCGACATTGAGATCGACGTTGCCTGGCTCAAGAAGAACGCCAAGGAGGTTGTCAGCATCAAGCCACAGGTCGACCGCTTCACTATGGCCAACGGCAACCACATCATCCTCCTCGCCGAGGGCCGTCTCGTCAACCTTGGATGCGCCACTGGCCACAGCTCTTTCGTCATGTCGTGCTCCTTCACCAACCAGGTCCTTGCCCAGATCATGCTGTACAAGGCCGGCGACAAGGCGTTCGCCAAGAAGTACATCGAGTTCGCTCGCGCCAACGAGTCGGACGAGATCGAGGGCGAGAGCCCGGTCCTCAAGAAGAAGGAGAGCGAGCCCAAGTCGACCGTCGAGCGCCTCCCCGTCGGCGTCTACGTCATCCCCAAGATCCTCGACGAGCAGGTCGCCCTCCTGCACTGCGCCCACGTCAACGTCAAGCTTACCAAGATGACCGAGGTGCAGGCCGAGTACATGGGTCTCCCGATCGAGGGTCCCTTCAAGAGCGAGCTGTACCGCTACTAGACGATTTCTTTTGTTCTTTTAATCATGCACACGGAGTGATATGAGGTCAATGGGCTATGAATTTCAACACTGGCCTTCGGAATGATACCATTAGCGGGGTTTTGTCTTCAACGGCAGGGTTTTCCGACGCCAAAAGCATTGTACGGCGCTCAGGGCGTTACATCGGGAACGGTTGCCTTCAAGGGACCATCTGGTCGACGGATTTGGGAGATCCGCGAGCAGAAAATTTCGATCTTTTTTCAACAAAGGTCAGGCGATTGATGGACCGGATTGATCTATCATGAATCTGGTAGAACTAGATTCGGGCGGGCTTAGATAAAAAAAGGCCACTCCCGGTCTGTGTATTGTCTGTGAATACAAATAATATTTCAACATCCAAAAATTGCTGTGCAAGTGCTATGTGATGAACCTGGAGATACGCGAAGAACTGTCCTTGTGTGCCATTTCAATTGAAAGCATTCACGGATTGATCGTCGGGAGGGAAATTGGGTTCTCGAATGCACGTGGGAAACACCTGCATGACGCGTGGGTGCGCGGGATGGGATTCTGGGGACCACCGATGGACCTCCAGTGTCACAAGCTTGGAAGTGCCTGTGCTTGTGCAGGCCGCACACTTCCCTTCACTCCGCAAACAGACACAGACATGCATCGCACGGCTTTCCACGCGCCGCAACAGCAATACTAGGATGATTCGCGCCGCATCCACGACGACGACTCGCAGAACTCGCCGGCGGGAGTGATGCACAACCACCACCACCCGCTCAATCCCTTCCTGCGCGGCTTCTTCCAGAGCGCGCTGCCGGCGCAATGCAGCCCCATCAGCCACCACATCCTGCTCGTGCCGACGACGGAGATCCTGCTGCACGGCAAGGACAGCGACTCGAACACGTCCTACGCCGACTTCGCCGCCACCGAGGACTTCCTCGCCAGTCATGTGCTGCGCGCGCCGGGCGCCGGTCCCCCGCCGCTGGTTGAGCCAGGCGCGGGCGGAGGAGGCGGCAAGGATGGCGGCGCCGGCGCAGGAACAACCCCGACGCCGGCGCGCGAGCTGAAGAGCAAGGCGCGGCAGTACTCGACGCTCAACGGCAAGACGGTCATCATCAAGGACTCGCTGGTGTACAGCAACAAGGGCTTCAAGACGCTGAACCAGGCGCACCTGATCGCCGACGCCATCTTCTACCCGCCCGACGCCGCCGACAGCGGCCAGCAGTGGCTCGTGTACTACATCTCGCGCCCGCTCGTCGGCGTCTATCAGACGACGCTGCCGTCGCCCGCGATCCTGTCCGATGAGCCGAGCAAGGAACGGCGTCGGCTGCTGGCGGAGGCGGCGGCGGATGCGGTCATGGCGGGAGGTAGCGCCGGCGCTGCCGGCGCGCCGAAGAAGAAGGATATCAAGACATTCGCCGATCTCCTCGATCAATTCCCGCTGATCGCGCGGCAGATGCAGAGCGGGCTGGAGAAGGTGATCCGGGAGTTTCTCGCGGCGAATGAGAATAAGCCGACCAACACAACGTTGACGCGGACGCGGAGTTCGTCACAGAGCTCTCACCGATCCATTCCGTCCCTCAGCGACGTGGCGTCCATTCGGTCCGCGCGCTCCGGCGCCAGTAGCAGCGGTAGTACACTGCACCCGACTGCCTTGGAATTGGCGCCCGAGGAACAGACCCTCCAGACCGCCCTCGAGACCGCCGTCATCGCCGCCATTGACCTGTTCCAGAGCGTCGACAAGCAACAACTTTCGCATCTCGGCGCCAGCACCGACCTTACCGGGCCCATGGTCGAGCGCCTGCTCGAGCGGTACATCGCGGAGCAAGTCCACGACCACGCGCTCTTCCCCTCCGTCTGCGCGGTCCGGAGAGTGGACGATGCGGACCTCGACGCCCGGATCCGGCGCATGCATGACGTCGACATCGCGCAGGTCGGCGTGCCGATCGAGGACGGCATGCGCGGGAAGCGCCGGCTCGCGGCGCGGCTGGCGCGGGGCGTCGACGCCTTCAAGAAACTCGGCGTCGCGGGGAGTCCGCAGGAGATGTTGGAGATTCTGCTGCACACGCAGAAGGTCATCACGGAGGAGGCAGGGGTCCCTGTGCCCGCCGCGTCAGCGGAGGGCGTGCAGGCGGCGGAAGAGGAAGCTGAGGAGGAGGAAGAGAACGCGGCCGCAGCTGCTGCGGCGGGAACTGTCGTCGCTGCCCCGAGCAAGATGCTCACCGTCAACGCCGACGTCCTGGTGTCGATGCTGCTCGTCGTCGTTATCCGCAGCGGCGTCCGGCATCTGCACTCGCGGCTCCTGTGCATGCGATATTTCATCTTCATCGATGATGTCGAAACGGGCGAGAACGGCTATGCGCTGGCGACGCTCGAGGCGGTACTGGCGCATCTTTCTAGTGGATCGACGACGCTGCGCCGCGCGAGCAAGTATAATCGCGCCCTGTGGCAGGCGGTCAAGGGTGGGGATTTGGGCACGATGCAGCGGATTCTGCAGTCTGATGGGCTGCAGCAGGGGCTTCTGGAGCTGGAGGGTGCGCTCAGCGCAGCATCAGAGGGGGAAGATGATGATGAGGAGGCGAATGAGCTGGAAAACTCACCGAAAGACGACGAGGCAGAGACGGGATCCAGCACCGAGAACAGTGACGGAACCGCGGGTCAGGACTTCGTCGCGGTCAACGGGTCATTACAGCACATTTTCCCTTTCCAGCGACCACCGACGCCGCCACCGGAGCAAGCGGAGCCGTCGATGCCGACGAAGAAGCGCGTCTCGATGGCGGCCCTTCCACGGAGCCTCTCCGCATCTTCGGCGTATTCGTCGCGAACGCATTCCCGGAACATGAGTATTGATTCAGATGCTGCGTTGGGCGTGCCCCTCGCCGGCGACCTTTCTGTGGAGAAACTGGTGCAGACGCAAGACACCGACGGGAACTCACTGCTCATGATGGCCGTCGAGGCGGGTCAGCGGGCGGCCTTAAAGCTGCTGCTTTCGATGCCGGCACACTTCCGCGCGGCATCTGTGCTTGACGATGTTAACAGCGCCAGGACGACGCTTCTCAGTGCTGCGGTGCAATCGGGGCGTCGTGAGGTGGCGGAAGACCTGGCATCGTTCTTGGAGATGAATGCCTCGGAGGAGGAACTGCTGCGGTACTACGCTCTGCAAGACCTGCAAGGGCGCTGCTTCGCACATTATCTATTCCATCAACCACACCTCATCCGGAGATTCGGCAAGAAGGTGCCCTGGCGGCTAAAAGACAAGAACGGCCAGACGCCGCTCTTTGCTCTCAGCCGGTCGTACGATCACGAAGAGTATCATGCAATGGTTAGCGAAGCCATCACTTTCGCTACCGAAGCCCAGGGCGACGGCGAGCCGCTGCATCTTGATGATCATGTCGACGCCAAGGGCAACACACTCCTCCACATCGTCAACGATGTCGATATCATGCTGCGGTTACTCTATCATTGCGACGCCGATGTGAATGCGACCAATGACAAGCGCTTCACACCGCTCATGGTCGGTAGCAAATATGGGCGCACAGAGGTGGTCAGAGCACTCTTCGGCGATATGCGGGTCGATCTGACGCTGCGCGACGTCCGTGGCCTTTCGGCGGTGGAGCTCGCGAAGGACGATGAAGTGCGGAATCGCTTCGATGATTTGGTCCTGCTGACGGCGCCAGCGGGCCGTGATGGGCGTATGACTACCGTTGTGCGGGCGTTCTTCGTCGAGGACGCGACTGTGCGTCTCGTCCTGAAGTCTGGTGCACCCAACCCAAACGGCACCATCACCGTCACAACCTGTCGGCGGTCTGCAGGCGATTTCGAATTGCTCGCCCGGCTGCTGGCAATAGAGTGCCCGGCGAGCTGGCTGCCGACCCATTTCAACCTCCCATCGCCGTACCTCATCCCCTCAAAGCCCTCGCGTGCGATCCTGCGCGACGTGCAGATCCGCCTGGATAACTTCTTCAGTGCTCTGCTCACGCATGGGACCTTCGCCACGCACGAGCTCGTCTGGGAGTTCTTCCTCGTACCGGATATCGACAACCTCATGCTCGCGGAGCGCAGCAAGCGCAAGGCGGAAGCACGCGTCGAGAACGTTAAGGATGAGTTTGAGCCAGTTGTCGACACGCAAGAAGTTGAGAACTTCGTCGCGTTCGCCCGCGATCAAGTCAAGGGCGTCACATCGGCCACGCGGCGTGTGATCCGCGCGGTGAACCGCATGCGCATGCTCACCACCGACCTCGCCGATGCGCAGAACATCGCGGCCAATGGCATTGCCTCCTTGCTCTTCCTGCCAGCTGCACACCAACACGCCTACACACGCTACAGCAGGACGCTGGTGCCCAGCGACGCGTCTCCACTTGTCGGGCTCTACTACAGCCTGCACTCGATCCACTCCACGAGCACCGCCCTGCAAGTCGCCACGAATCGGCCCGCCTACCTCATCGGCAGCATGGCGCAGGCGCAGCGCGCCATCGACCGGAGCCTCGGCGCGCTCGCGCGCCGCCGCACCTCCAGCCGCTGGACCCCGCGCATCGGTTTCTTCGAGGACGCCGCGCGCGCTGGCGCTCTCGAGGCCGAGGAGAAGGCGAACAAGGCCCGCGCCGAGCTCGAGAGCCTCGCGTGCGAACTGCGCTCCACCCAGCAGACCATCGCCGGCGAGCTGGCGGTCTGGCAGGAGACACATGTCACGACGGGCCGCACCATGCTGCGGAAGCTGGCGCAGGATTCGCTGGTGCGCGAGAAGGATCGGTTGGAGAGTATGAAGCGGGCATTGCGGGAGGCGCGGGAGATGACGGGGAGTTAGACATGAATGGGAGAGCGTGTCTTTATTTTGTAGAGGGTTATCATGAGGGTGAGGATTTCAGGAATCTTTTGTACGATAAGTTCGCCGCTGGCAGGCAGGGATTGAGTTCTCAGGAGGGTGTACGTTCTCCCAAGGATATGTTGGGATAGATTTAGATACGGCATATATCGAGCACCGGAATCCATCTTTGCTCCCGTCCTTGCCAGCATGGCTCTGTGAGCGGTTCTCCGAAGCATCTCTGTCGGGCATGCTCTTACTTGACTTTGATTGCTGTGCTCATGTCTTGTCGCCCGCCGCACCACTTTCTTCGTGATCCCTCTACAGCGAGAGAGGGCCGGCTTTGGACCACAAGCTGATGACCTCGTACAATGCGTCTGCAGCGGCCATGGTGGTGAGCTCCGCATTGGTATCGTACGCAGGAGCCACCTCGACAATGTCGACAGCCACGAGCTTGATGCCCTCGAGACCACGAATGATAGTGCGCAGCTCGCGCGTGGACCAGCCGCCGGTTTCGGGAGTGCCTGTGACAGAAGAAGTCAGTACAACGCTGGAAATCCATGCCTGAAATGAAGGTCTGCGACAACGTACCAGTGGCTGGAGCAAAAGCCGGGTCCAAGGTATCAATGTCGATGGAGAGGTAGACGGGGTTCTCGTGTCCTATAGTGGATATGAGCCAAGTTTTCCTCTCTGACATAGTACGAAAAGACGTAGTGCTTACCAACGCGATCGTGAATCTTCTTGATGATGCCCGCCGTGCCGATCTTGTCAATCTCGCGGGCCTCGACGATCTGGAAGCCGCAGTATCCGTCATTCTCGTAGTCTGACGGCCCGCTCAGCGTCGTGCGAATGCCAGCATGTATATTGGTATCGTTGCGCAGCAGCCCCTCCTGGCTGGCGTGCCAGAAGTACGTGCCGTGGTTGATCGAGGCCTGCTTGCTTGGGGCGCCGCCGAAGACCTTCGGCTTCCAGGTGTCTGGGTGGTATGTTAGACAAAATTCTGGAAGGGATTAGTTCGAGATAGACATACCCAGGTGGGAGTCGAAGTGAATGACCGTGATCGGGCCATAGGCACGGTTCATGCTTCGCAGGAGCGGTAGGGTGATCGTATGGTCACCCCCTGCGTGTCCAATGGTTAGTGGGTAGCGCGGATTCAGATAGTGAGGAGAAGAGACCAACCAAGAGTGACTACACGAGGCAAGGTCTGGCCGTGCTTGGAAATGCCCGGTGCCGAAGCATTCGTCGCCGGTTTGCGCATGAGGATGCTGTTGTGGCCTTCCTCGATCTGAGTCAAAGCCCAGGCATTGTCGTAGCTATGGTCTTCGTCAAGATCATGCTTCAGATAATGGTCGATCCACTCTTCTTACGAGGTCACCGGGATGTCGCCGCAATCAATGACCTTGGCCCAGCCATTGAAAGGGTTCGTATCGAGAGGAACGTTATATCCTCCGCTAAATCGGACTTTGCGTGAGCCTTGACTCCACCACCACAGAGTAAGTACGTGCAGACGTACTAGAGATTCAGACGACGACTACCTTGTCTGTGAAACCGACAGCAGAAAGTCACACAATGATCAGCCCGGCTTCTCTCATTGTCCTGATCCAAAAGATTGCAGAGGTTCTGACCTGATACCTGACGGACCGAAACGAGCACCCGGGCGGTACGAAGTGCCAGTGTCGAAGGGCGCACCGATGAATGCAATGTCATACTTGACATCCTCATTGGCGAGGCAAGGGTGGTAGGGCAGCCGGCCAAACGTGCTTATTCCCGAAAAGACGGAGTCGGCCTACTGGCGTTAGAGCCAGCTTCAAACGGACAGCAACGCATTGCTCACCTGAGTACCGCCATCGCCAGGCAGAGTATTATACCAGAGAGCTTTATGGGGACCCTCTTTGATGACGGTTTGGTGGTCGCCATGTGCTTGGACAGTGGCCGCAAAGGCAGCGAGGTAAACAAGAGAGCTCAACATCGTGGGAAACAAAGCTGCGGATAGCTATCATCCTGAGATGGTCCTCGAGAGGTATTTAAAGCGCAAATCGAATGGTGATAAAGATATGACTAGCTTGTACGAATCGACAAGATTGTTATCCTGTTAGCTAACGAGACTGGACATTGGCCGCCGGCCATTGTGGCTTCATATCCGCAGACCAGCTGGTCGGCTTGAGATAGAGCTCGACCAAGGCGTAGCTCGTGACGTATGACTGGACGAGCTGTGCTGAACGGGATGCAAGAGCTCTAGAATAGCTGACTGATACTGCCGAGCTATCATGGTGATCTCGATGGCGCGCCACGTCCTCCCTAGGCATCCCGGCCATTCCCAGCCTGAAATGGCAAGGTCGAGCTCCAGAGACGGTATCCATAGCCTATTTGGTGGGCCTTGGCATTTCTTGCTGCTTCTCCAAGTATCATGACGACAGGAATGCAGTAGCCCGGCACACATTGGGGAAAAGTACGGTCTCGAGACTGCTCCCAACGAGTCCTCCAACAAAAGGCTAAAATCCTGGTTAGAGTCGGCCAGCGAGGCAGGACAGTACATGACAACCCATTGGTGGGGTCAAGAGCTTTGCCACAGCCATTGCCAGGGATCAGACTCGTCAGGCATTCCGGCGATTCATCCTGCAGCACGCCTGCATGTAGGAGGGGTTGCCCAAGCATGCAGAGTGCCGACGGCATGGCTGTGATTGCTCAATTCGTGCTGTCATCCGACGACGGCAGCATTGGTGATATGCTCCCGGGACATCGCGGCGATAAGAGGTGGGGTGTTGGCAGTCGAGATCCAAGCCGCGATGCGGTGTGTATTTTCTCTGCATCCTGAAGTCCACAAAGCCCACAAAAATGCCGTGGCTTTTCTTGCGGACCTCTCAATGGTACTTTTCAAGTACTAGTACCTCCCCCCCCTTTAGCATGGCCGAGCATGTGTTAATGTATCATCAGTTCCTTTTGACCAGCCGTTATCATGCTGCGTTTCCGATATCGCCTCCGCCTTGCTCGATTCGGTCTGCATCGTCCATTCTGCCGAATGCTTTCACAACTTCCTTCTCCCAATCGCTGAACGCCACGATAACCCACTCCAGAGCGCCGACGATGTAGAGAGCTACGCACTGGCCGATCCACAGACCAGCTAAGCCCCACCCGTGAAAGGCGAGGTAGATGCCGAGGGGCAGGGCACCTGCATAATAGCTCAAAATGTTAACAATCGCGCCAACATGCTGTCTGCCCATGCCTCGGAGAGCGCCGCCACAGGATCCGTTGAGACCGTCGGCGATTTGGAAGAGCGCGACATATGGCAGAACGTTGGCAGTCAGACCTACAACTTGGTCGTCGTCGTTGAAGAGTCGCGCGAAGTTGTCTTTGGTCGCCATGAGGATGGTCAATACGAGCGCCCCGAGGACCATCGACAACCACGCTGCAGTGTTCGCAGCACGGGCAGCGCCAGTTTTATCTTTGGCTCCGAGTAGATTACCGATTCGACTGGACGTTGCAACTCCTAGCCCAAAGGGAATTGTGTTGAGTACCTGCTGAGGATTAGCGCCGGTCACACATGTGAGTGTCATGTGTCGAACCTGATCAGCCGTCATGATCACTGATTGTGCTGCAAGAGGAATAGTTCCTAATTGTCCAGCGACAATAGCAACGATCTCGAAAGCCCACCATTCTGTTCCAACATGCACTATTCCGAGTACCGCAATTCGAGCAAACGTGCCGATATTGTTCCAACACTTTCGATCGAAACCTCCCCAGCATTCGTGACCAGCCACAAAGCGAGTATAGGCCAAAAGAAGGAAGAATGACAGCCAGTATGATATACCGGTAGCAATCGGTGCTCCAAGCAGACCCAGGTTGAAAGTGTAAACGAATAGAAAATTCAATCCGGCGTTGATCGGAGAAGTGATGAGCAGAGTATAAGTTCCGGCGCGCATCAGTCCTTGACTGAAGAGGTGAAGTTGTTAGTATCCATCAAGGTGGTCTAATCAGTCTGGGCAACCTACGCTTGGAGGTATTTTTTCATACACTCAAAGTAAATGTAGCCAAGGCCTCCGGGGATGAGAGCACTGAGGAATCTGGACGAATCTCGCGCAATGAAGTCCTCCTGACCAAGAGCTCGGAAGACCGGTTCGGAGAAAAACCACAAGATGGCAACTGGTATGTAGAATAGCCCGAGCACGACCAACGCACGCTGCAAAATGATTCCCAGATCATGTTTGTCTTTGCTGCCAGTGAAAGATGCCGATGCGATGGTGTCGATGGCTGTAGTGCCTCCCATGCCTATCAGCCATGCGGTAGCCATCGCAAACATGTAGCTGAATGCTGCAACCGCCAACGCTTCAGGACTGAGGCGGCCGACAATCAAGACGGAGATAGTCTGGAGAGAATTTTGCAAGGAGTATGCCAAAATTACTGGTATACAGCCTTTGAGTAAGATCCAGAATTCCTGGACGATGGCTTGGTACTTCGTTTCTCCACGGGCTGTGCTTGCGTCCTCGTCGTCTGGAGAATATCCTGATCGGTCCACAAGAAGGCGGGTCGTCTCGTTCGGTGCATCTCGAGACATCATGATGAGTCCTTGTTTTGAGTCGAGTTCACGATGTAGAACAATTCAGGTGGAATACATACGAAACTTGGTTAAGGATGAAAACCGTAATACACCTACCTTCGATGCTCGACGACCCTGTGTCGGTGGTTCCTGCACATCATCATGCAGCCACGGCGAAATGTTCTCCCACGGGATGTGTGGTCAGGCCAAGAAGAACCACATCAACCACGGTGGGCATGGTAAATCCACAAACCCATGCGCTGGACGCTGATGGGTGGCTTGGGGGACTAGAAGAACCTGTCGCTGAGACTGACGGGATCTTCGCCCTGCAGTGCCTCCATTCAGGCTTCGGACCTATCGCTCTCGGCCTTTGTCTTACATGAAGCTATTGGCAAGGACGCTCGTCTGACGTGACGAAATCATCCCGAACCAAGAGACCCTATCCGAGGTAGGAAAAGCTTCATGGTGTGAGCCGTCCTGCTGATACGAATGCTAGCAGAACTGATGAATGCTGCCTCGATGATCGGACATTTCCGTATGGTAAGTTAGAGGAGAGTCGGTGGTCGATCGTTGTTGTCGAGAGTTGATGCAGAGACGCGGCAGAGCACAGACCTTGGAGCTGACAAAGGCACAGGGGTTGCATACGCGTGTAGGCTATTCGCACCCAATGCACACGACGTTTTGCCAGCACCGTTGACGAATAAGAGCGTCTATATCTCTGTCCTTATCTTCAGGATTTTCGCGAGAGATCGTAACGTCTCTTATGCGAATACTCGCACAACCATTCCGAATCTGTCAAGTAGCAGTCGCAACAGTCCCTAACGAGTCGTGCAATGAAGAAGCAAACAAGTCTCTCTATTGCAGAAGGCCCGATCGCAAAATATGCACAACAAATTGTAACCCGCAGTCGCGGACACCACAATCTGCAAGATTGATCAACAAGGCGAAGTAGGCAAAACACTTTTCATTGGCTGTTCTTATCGCAATTCAGCCACGTGAAATCCCCGTTTGACAGGGCTACCCCAAGCGATATCTCCAGGAACAACTTCCCTATGCACGACCTATCGTACATGGCCACGGACGCCACCGCACCGGGTGTCTGGCCAGAACGAGCGCCCTTTGCCCAGATCCGCGCGACAGGGACCATCTTGGGCAGCCCGTGCTGTTCAGCACACAATGCAGCGGTGCCTTTGTTGTGCGAAGACATGCTGCTGACTGTGTCCATCAATGCAAGGCCAATCAGCTGTTCGTAGGAAAAAGAAAGGAAAGTATTACTGGTCACATTGTGAAGCATTGCTATCTAAGCTTATCTCTTGTGCATGGGTGATCACGTCCTCATATAAATATCATGGGCTGTGTCTCCCTTGCGGTGTTGGCGCGAAGGCGCGAAGGCGTGAACACGAACAATGGACCAACCCAGCAACGAGGAGCGCTATCCGGACGAGAAGTTGAGGCCAGAGAAGCCAAGCTTGGCGATCGAGGATGGTGATAATACGGTAGCTTTGGTTAGCAAGGAGGGCGAGATCGTCAATGCCTCTGGCCACAAAGATCAGCTGCAGCGGCAGTATGGCCTGCTGGAGATCGCGGGTCTCGCTCTGACCATCGATAATGCATGGGTCGCTTTTGGAGGTTCGCTCAGTATAGCAGTCCTGAACGGAGGAACACCGGGCATCTTATATGAGTTCATCGTGGCTTGCGTCTACTATGCCTTCATCGGAGCATGCATTGCGGAGCTGGCGTCCTCTGTACCATCAAGCGGCGGTGTATACCACTGGGCATCCATCACACCTGGCCGAAAATGGGGTCGGATTGTTGGTTTCTTTACCGGCTCGCTAAATTTCTTTGGTATGCACGACTGTCTCAAACATCAATACATCCACTGACATTGGGACCAGGCTGGATCTTTGACCTTGCAAGCATTGTCTATATCCCGGCCAATGTGCTGGTCCAGATGTATGCCGTTTTCCACCCCGATTTTGTCATCGAGCCCTGGCACTCCTACGTCGCCTTCGTCATTCTTACTTGGTTGTGCACCGGATTCGTGATCTTCTTTAATCGCTACCTTCCATACCTTCAGCATGCAGGTCTCTTTCTAATCCTTGCTGGCGGTCTAACAACAATCATCGTTGTGGCTGCGATGCCTGCCCAACATGCAACCAACGAATTCGTCTGGCGAGATTTCGAGAACCTCACGGGCTGGAGCAATGGCGTTGCGTTCTTGACCGGAGTACTCAACGGAGCATTTACCATCGGAACGGTACGTAAACTTCGGGCTGCAGGGCGGGCCTCTGGCGTTGAGCTGACGTGCATTCAATAGGTCGACGGTGTCACGCATATGGCTGAAGAGATGCCGAACCCGAAGGTAGACCTACCGAAAGCCGTTTTTGCTCAGGTCCTCCTCGGCTTCATTACTGCATTTGTCTTTGGCATCGCCATTTCCTACGGGATCAACGATCTTGATGCTGTCACGAGCAGCAACGGCTCCTTTCCATTGGCCGAGGTTTATGCCCAGGCAACAGGAAACGCGGGTGCTACATTTGGTCTGCTGCTTATAGTCCTTCTGTCCATCTTGATCTGTGCCATCGGTACGGTCCTGATGGTGGGTCGACTCCTGTGGGCTCTGGCTCGTGACAACATGACTCCGTTCCCAACGATCCTGTCCAAGGTCGACGAGAGGCTTTCATGCCCGATCCCTGCGACCGTTCTTTGCGCCGTACTCTGTACAGGGTTTGGTGCGATCCAGTTGGGCTCAAAGACGGCATTCAGCAGTTTGGTTGGCTCCTTCATCATCCTCACGACGATGAGCTACTTTCTCGCAATATTCCCACATTTGCTGACACGAAGAGCCAATGTTCCCCGAGGTCCCTTCTGGATGGGCAATATTGGTTATGCGATCAATGCCATCACTTGCGTGCTGATTATCTTCTTCAACATCTGGTTCAGTTGGCCGTATGCCTATCCCGTCACGATTGAATTCATGAATTGTAAGTTTGCTCGCGAGCACGATCACTGGTAATAGCATTGGAGACTGATTTATTCTAGGGAACTCGGTGATTCTTGGTGGTGTCGTAGCTCTGACCACGATCTGGTGGTTTGTTCACGGAATGAGGAATTACCCAGGCCCTTTGTTGTCACATCTATACATCGAGGGCGTTTAATTTGAAGAAGACTCGCAGCAGCGAATGTCTGTCTTGCAGATTCCATTCCACGGACATATCTAAAGCATATCGTTAGGAATCCAACATATCGTGAACAGTATCAAGACTCCCCCGGGTCAGCCATAGCCTCTTGTAGCTCGTAGCCTCGGGTATCAAGTCAGTAAAGACAGCTGATGTGCTTGCCATCCCGTATCCGCCCACACTGTATGGATGAATCGGCAGGTAGAATCTTGCAGCATAAGAAAAGGCAAATTGCGATTTCTGCCATGAAAAGCAGACTTCTCCGAGAGCAGACTTTGCCTCCCTCAAACTCTGCACATAACTGTCAAGGAAACTCGATCGCACCTGCTTGAATGGCTGTGTCATTTACAGTATTGAACCAAGATAAATATCAATGCATCACAAAAGAAAGGCGGAGTCATCGTGGATCTCCAGATTCTCAATTCCACATCATATCCTCGCGCAACCCATCTCGTCGAATTTCGAGCGCATTTCTGAGATAACTGTACACAGGCTTTCAATCTGGCCCCAATCCACATTTTCGCTTTCTTGAAACATTTAGTGCTGCTTGCCAGTTCGGGACAGGCGCAGAGTCTTGTCGGTGTAGAGCTTGTGGATCAGGGCATAGCCGGCGGCGCCAATGGCAGCAGCCAGGACGACACCGAGGGGAATCAACTCCGGGGGAATCTTCTTGAGCTGACGCAGACGCTGCGAGATGGTGTGGGCTATTCGAATTGTAGCAAGTCAGTATCGCGTCCACTCAAGGCAGCCTTTGACTACTCCATTCGGCCAATGCTCCTTCTCCAACTTCTCCCATTGCATTGGCCGCTGTCGTTCAGTCAGGCTGTATACACGTACCGGCTTGCTCCTCCTTCTGTTCGTCCTGTCAGTAGCTGTTCCTCGCGCAGTATCTTCTGTAATCGTCCTTACCGGCACGGCCATCATCTTCTTCGTCGGCTGCATCCTGATGCCCCGGGTTTGCATGCGGAGCATGGGCATGGCCTGGGCGCGCAGCGACGGCTGCATGCGCGCCAGATTGGCGGCGGCGAGGAATCGGGTGGACTGCATTGTGGCGGTTGCAGTGTTGGTGGAGTGGAGAGTGAGGGAGGAAAGAGAGACAAAATACAGTTTCCTGTCCTAAGCAAGCTACGCTTCTCGCAAGCCGAGCTGCTGGCGATGTGGTGGTGCACGGGCGCCGTCACCAATCGCGGATTGGAAGAAATCCCACCACTAGAGTTGCCGAGAATCAGCATGCCCGGAGCTTCCCGAGGGAATCCCTTCCATCACCACTTCACAGCTCTCACAGCAAAGCAGCGCCCATATCGCAGTGCATTTCTTTCGACAACCCACTCCACTCCACCACCCTCACAACACCCCGAAAAACCACCGCCAAAATGTCTGACGATGAGGATCGCGTCACCATGCCGTTCAAGTTCGTGACGGGTAAGCAACTCTTGCCACTTCTGTGACCGTGACCAAGGGCTAACCCATTGACAATAGCCGGTATGTTTGCACCACGCTCCGAATCGCACAACTACGCGTGTTGACACCGAACGAGACTGTCACGGGGCTATTAAGAGTAGAATTGACATATTTCACCTAGGCTTCGACGCCCGCTTCCCGAACCAGAACCAGACCAAGCACTGCTGGCAAAACTACGTCGACTACCACAAGTGCATCCTTGCCAAGGGAGAGGACTTCAAGCCTTGCCGCCAGGTACGAAAATTGAGCGGACAGCAAAATGGAGAAATGGCGGAGATATGGTGGACTGACATTGCTAAAATAGTTCTACCTCGCCTACCGATCTCTCTGCCCCGGCTCGTGGGCGCAGCGATGGGATGACCAGCGGGAGGCCGGCACCTTCCCGTACAAGTTGGACCAGTAGACACGATAACAGCGCGGCCGAAACGCGTGGCACGGCCAGCTTGTAACGATAGCATCGTGGTGCGGCAGCATCTGGCTCGAATCCATGTAAATATATGATAGCCGAGGTGGTCGCGAATCCGAATTGTTTTAGAAGATGAGCCTGTGTTTTGAATTGATATTCTGTGGTACCCAAAGTTGCATCATTTTGGAGCTACGTGGATAGCTGGTGACCAGGCGTGATGGGGCATGAACAGGGATCTTGAACATGAAATCGTTGCTTCTGTTTACCGCACTCTAAAGCTAAGTTTTGTACAAAGTATCAAGGAAACCACTGGCGAGGTCACGAACGATGCTCTTGTCCGGCAATGCACCAGCAACACCGTAAAGCGCAGCTGTGTCACCCTTCTTGCTGGTCACATTCCCCCGGCATACCTCAACCACATCCTCCAAATCCTGAATCAGGGCATCCATAGCCCGGACGATAGGCATAGTGACAGCCACGTGAATCGCAGGCGGGTCCTGAAGTGCGTTCAAATGCCAGCCTTTGGCCGACAACGCATCAGCCATGTCGTAGATGTCCACGGCGTAGGATGGCTTCTTCGGCTTCGCAACAGCCTTGAACGCGACAACCGAGACCATCGGCTTGCCGATGACAGCGATGCTGTGGCGCAGCTTGTCGGACGTCCGGATGGCGTCCTCCAGTTGCTTAGCGGCGCCGACGATCTTGAGGCAGGTGTCTAGGTAGCCATCCTCGCCAACCTTCATGAGCGAAGCCCAGCAGCCCGCGATGAGAGCACCAGGGCGGGAGCCAGCCATGTTCGGTGAGGCGTACACGCCACCAGACCAGTCGGGGCAGATGTAGTATTGATACTTGCGGAGCTCGGCATTGCGGTAGAGGACCACACTGTTGCCCTTGGGCGCGAAGCCATACTTGTGAGTGTCCACACTGATAGACGTGACACCTGGTACCCGGAAGTCGAAGTCGGGCGCAGGGAAGCCGGCTTTCTCCAGGAACGGAATAACGAATGAGCCGAGGCAGCAGTCAACGTGGAGTGGCAGGTTGTTGCGGGTGGCTAGCCTGGAAAGGGCAGGAATGTCGTCGACAATGCCGTGCGGGAAGTTGGGCGCTGAGCCGACAATCAGGATTGTGTTTGCATTGATGAGTCGGTTGACAGTCGGAACATGGACGCGATAGCTGGGTTCGGGAGTAGGCACGAGGTGAATGCGAATCTTAAAGTACTCGCCGGCCTTGCGGAAGGCGGTGTGGGCGGTCTCGGGCAGGATCATCTCCGGTTCCCGGACTCCCCGCTCCTTGTATGCCTTGTTGCGGGCCGAAAGGACGGCCATGAGGATGCTCTCGGTTCCTCCGCTCGTGGTGACACCAGCTCCACTGTCGGGAGCGCGGAACAGGCCGAGGACCATAGCCACGACTTCGGACTCCATCTTGCGCACACCCGGGAAGACGTCAGGGTGGATCGGGTTGCTCACGCCGAATCTGCGGAACGCTTCGCCTTGCAGATCGCTCAACTCATCGCCGCCGTGGTAGACTGCGCCACTGACTCGGCCATCCTCCCATCTCGTGTGCTTCATTTCCGATAGCTTATCTAGTTCGGCACGAACCTGCTCGAGTGTCCATCCTGTCGCAGGAAGTGCGGTGAAATTTGTGATTCCAGGTCCCGAAGGTACCAGCTTTTTCTCGAGCTCGGTCACGGCCTTGTTCACATCGGCGCGAACCTTGGCCTGGACGAAGGGTAGCTGGAGGAACGTGGCATAGCCACGCCGATACACCTCCTTGTATCCTTGCTGCAGAGATCCGACAATGCCATAGCCGCGCACTTGGGTGAAAGTCTTCCGGGTGATTCGGAGAAGGAACAGTACGAGCAGCAGGTTGCGGAAGAGCTCGAGGCTTTGGCCGGCGAAGAATTGCGCCAGCGTAGGCTGGTTGCGCTGCTTGGGAGCCATGGTCAGGTTTCTTTACTCAGGTGTTTCCAGAACCCATGGGCGGAAGCGGCGAGGGTATAAAAAGTGTCGTCGCAGCCTGGATGCACGCCTCCCAGGGTTTAAACGAGTGCGATCTGTATGTAGCTCTATACATCATCTGTCCCCGGCGTTCCGTCGGTACTTGCCAACTTCGGTTGGTCTCCAGCCCCACATTTCAGCCAATGAGAGGTATGTACGTCAGCTTGCATTTACCCACGCCTCCGCGACTCTCAGACTCGTGCAGCTGCAGGGCAAAGATAAGCGACTGCCTTGAATACCACATCCAGATTCATGCGACCATTGTCAACTAGTCGAATCACGGACTCAGCCACCATTACCTAGCCTGTTCGATCTACGAGTGCCCCAAATGATACGAACGCGAACAGCCAACAGTCGAAAGCGCTGGTCTCTTGAAGCCAGGCATGCTTGCGACAAGGGTCAATATGTTCTCAGGCGGCCATCTGCCGAGAGAGTAACTTAATGACATCGATCGACCGCTTCACGATACGAGATGAACGAATGGAAGCATTGCGCAAACTCTGTTCCAAAGATTGCATTGATGATCTGAAGTTCTCGCTCCATATCCACCGAGTATGACATCTGCGTTGCTCCGCATCTGTCCATCACCAGAGATTCTTAAACCTCTGGGACAGTCTGGGACACATACCAACGTCAAGGTTGTGTGTGATTTGAAGTTGGCAAATCGATGTCAACGATCCCTATCGCAGAATGAGGTCAGTCTCGAGCAATTTGAGGTCTTACAATCATCATCACTTACATGGCGCATTCACGGGTTGGTAACGGACATTCATGATTGCAGCATTAACCATGAGCGTCGCAGCGCCTCGCTTGATCGGCTCGGGACTCGTCTCAGAAACGTCCACAAAGACAGCCCGATCTTCCTTCGCGGCCTTCACATCCGGCGCGATCTTCTTGACCGCTTCTCCTTGCTCTAACACACCTTTCTTCCATCCAGTATTACTCCAGTCCTTGATTGTCGATGAAGCCGCAGTGACTTCATCGGCGTCGCCTGACCACCGAACAAGCTCCGCGCCCCAGCCTTCATGGATGTGCCCGAAGCAATGGAGCAGTGGTCGAGCCCGCATCACAGCTCTGAGGAGATGCGGACAGCCAGCGTACAGATTCGGTTCCGGACGGTCCATCCTGGCATGCGGCGGCCCATGTGTGATTACGACATCGACGGGACGTCTGCCTGACGAGAACTCTGTGACGGAATACGGAGCAATTCCTTTGGCATCCG
This sequence comes from Ramichloridium luteum, assembly GCA_002368545.1. NCBI lineage: Eukaryota > Fungi > Ascomycota > Dothideomycetes > Mycosphaerellales > Dissoconiaceae > Ramichloridium > Ramichloridium luteum. The sequence continues at coordinate 899,909 of MTSC01000004.1, forward strand.
AGAGCACGATGGCGGGCGAGTTGAAGCGGTCTTCATCCCGCTCGTAGGGAAACCCGTAATCGTAGAACTCGGGCGTATATGGTGAGGCATAGACGTTGACACTCGCACCATTGGGCAAGTCGATCTGATGGTGACCTTCGTCGAGGAAGGTGATGCCTTCCTTTTGAGCTCGGCCTTCGGGCGAGGTCCACAACTCGCGCGCGGCAGCCCACCTGTCGATGCCTTCGCTCTTGGTGATCCTCTCCAAGGCGAGGTGGCTCAAAACATAATCTCGATCGAGTGACTTGTCATGATTTCCCGCGATCACAAGCTTCACGGGAGCATCGATTTCCTTGAGCATGTCGAGGGTTGTCTCGTATTCCTTGAAGACTCCATCGTAAGTGAGATCGCCGCAGTGGATGAGAAGATCCGCCTTGGGGAGTGGAGACTTGAATAAAGGGATCGGCGAGATGCCGCTCAGGCGTGCACAATGCGTGTCGGAGATGATCAGTATCCTCGTCTTCACAGACATGCCGGTACAGCCGAATGCCTTCGATGGATCAACGGAACACGGAGTGTCTTTCACTGGAAAAGTTTGTGGTAGGAAGAGGTTGTATCACCCACACACGGTCCGGCGTTACGTTCAGAACTATTTAATACGTGAAAAGCTGCAATGATGACAGAATGCAGCTTGCCATGAGCTACCTCGCCTCTATGGGCGGCCTGCACCAGATCTGCATCGGAAATCAGACGCATCTACAGCAGCACAAGCGTAGTGGCCCGTGCGCAGAGGAGCGCATAACTTCTTGTCGCTGAGGTCTCATGAATAAATTCAAGGTCTGTCGTTCATCGATACTTTTCGTTTTTGTGCAAGCAAAACATATTTCAAGGCGGTCACTTCTTCGTGAGCGCTCCCACGATGTGCGGGGTCGCACCGTACCAATTCCCTTTTCCAACGTTGTCGATCTGAACGTCATTTCATTTGGCCGACTGCAGAAGCCAGTGGTCGGTCGGCCAGCGAATATCACATCCGTCAAGAAACCGCAACCTTACATAGCTGAAGAGCTGCGATCAGCGATCCACCAGCTGTTCGCGGTATTTGGTGCGGACGTGCTCGAAGAGTAGCCACTCGCCGCCCAATTTGAGTAAGGGTGCGAGCTCATTAATCACCTTCTCGGGCGTGGAAATGCTGCATAGGCACTGGGCCATGATGGTATTGTCGGTGCATCCTGGTTTGAAACCTGGTCTGGTCTGCAGCTCCTGGGACGCTGCCTCTCACATACAACCTCGTAGATGACTTGCAAGCCAGCCTTGGCCGCACTCTCATGCAACTTGGCACGCATCAAAGTGCTGGGCTCGATGCCATAGATGGTCTTGGTCTGAGGATCCCTCGCCGGTTGATGTTACTGCTTTTCACTATGTTGTAGATCATACAGCAGGCGTCGATTCCCGCCATGACTTCCTACCTGCATCTGCCTGCAGCCTCATGCGTTATCGTGGCCGGAGAGTCATTGCTGTAAACCCCGCTGTGGGTGATCGCCTAGTCTTGAACTCTTACGTCGACTCGGTCGAAAACCCGGCCTCAGTCCAGCAAGTCCCGAGATTGGTTGAATACACCATTGACGACTTCCACGCCGGTAAGCAGCTCTATCCGAAGGACACATCCATCAAAGTGATGGTTCAGGCGAAAGGTAGGGCCGGAATGCGATATGCTGCTGTGGCCTCCTACCAGCCGAACCATCGAATGGGCACTGGACTGAAGAACTCAACACCATACAACTCACACATTGCTCTTGCGAGTAATTGTGTAGTTGCTGCTGCAGACCGCATCGCGTACATTATTGTCACATGGAATGCCACGACCCTGACCGGTGGTGTGGAAGCATCGAGCACAGCGGGTGATGAGATAGGCAGTGTTTGGCTAGCATAAGTCATGCTGGCATTCATTGGCATCATTCATTAGTCACGATCCATATATCGCAGTTCCGTAACAATCTGCGGGATGTTTGAGTCAGGATGGACAAGTAGTTCTCGCAATGTGTTCTCCAGTGTGTGTGCAATGCATTGCGAGAGGTGACACCTCCGCGCGGGCGACCGAATGGTGGCCGCAAGGACCGTGCGCAAGCCGACAACCAGCGACCCTTCAAAATTCCAAGGACATTCGAGCACACCTACACACGATCCATCGACACACACATCGCCCATCATGGCGCTCCTCTTTCGGCGCCCGGCAGTCACCTGCCAATGTAGCCGGGCATTCTCCACCTCCGCCGCGCGCGCCATCAGCCTGCAATGGGACAAGAACGACCCGGAAGCGCTGGCGGCGGCGATCCCTCCCTACCCCTACGGGCCGACGCTGCTCTACAAGCAGTCCCGCACGGGGCTCTACGGCGGGCAGCGGATCCGGTACGGCAACAACATCGGCACGAAGATCGAGGTGAAGACGCGGCGCAGCTGGAAGCCGAACATCCTGACGCGGCGGCTCTTCAGCCGGGCGCTGAACCGGCACGTGCAGGTGCGCGTCAGCGCCCGCGTGCTGCGCACCATCGACAAGCTCGGCGGCGTCGACAACTACCTGCTCGGCGAGACGGCCGCGCGCGTCAAGGCCCTCGGCGAGTCCGGCTGGTGGTTGCGCTGGGCCATCATGCAGACGCCCGCGGTGAAGCGGCAGTTCGCGGAGCGGAGGGCCCAGCTGGGCCTTCCATCGGCGGGAGCGCGGACGGCCGAGGAGGCCAGCGATGACCTTGCCTGGGTCGAGCAGGCCGCCATCGAGGAGGCGAAGGAGGATGAGGTCGGCGCGGCGAACCTGGAGGCATTGAGCCTGGAGGACTCGGAGCCGGTCGCAACCGATGACGCCTTTGTGGTGGAGACCAGCCCGGCGCTGCCACGCCTCGTCTTCCGCGTCGGCTACCGCCAACACGTGGTCCTCACGCCGCAGGGCTGGCAGCGCACCCGGCCGAGCCCGCAGCGATCCATCGACCAGGCGAAGGCGAAGATCGTGGAAACCCACTACCCGAACTTCATCGAGGTTCGCGTCCGCGATTTCACCGAGAAGCTGCGGGAAATGGACGGCACGATGCCGGAAGGCGAGCGGTTGTCGCCGGAAGAGATGGACAAGCAGGTCAAGATGGCTCGGAGAGCGTTCCGCCGCCAGCTGGACGAGATGGTGGAGCGGAGACTGCTGCAGAAGCGCAAGGAGAAGACGACCGTGAAGTTGGCGCGGAGGACGGAGAAGAACATCGCGGCGGTCACGGACGAGTCAGACGAGAAGGGACGAGAGCGGGAGGTGGAACCTGTTGTTGTCTAAATCTGTGTACAACAGCTTCTCATCATCCCACGTTTGTTCATGGCATGGCAGGCGGAGGCCTCGAGTTCATGGTGCTGGGCATTTGTGGAGACGGGTGCCATTCGCATCACTGGCATCGACGAAATGTATTATTGTATATCATTCTCTATCTTTCACGTCTCATTGTCCTCCTCGGCCTCATTCAAACGTATCGCCCCCTTGCCCTGCCCCCTCTCCGCCGGCACCGCAAAATAAATCACCACATACCCCGCCGACACGAGACTGATAAAGAAAAACGGCAGTCCGACCCATGCCCCGCCCCACTCCAGCCCGCGCCGGAACAGCGCCGCCAGCAGCGGGAACCCGACCAGCGCGCCCGTGGCATCGATCAGGCCGATGAGGCTGTAGACGCGCGCGATCCGATGCGGCGGGATCCAGGCGGTGAGGACGCTGCGCGCCATCAGGATCCCGCCTTGGCCGGCGGCGGCGCCGACGAGGGCGGCCGTCGCGAGCGGCCAGGAGGGCGCCAGCGCGACGCCGAGCCAGCCGGCGCAGAAGAGCAGCTCGGAGGCCCGCGCCAGGTGCAGGTCCTTGCGGATGCTGGCGCCGGGCGCGCCGGGGGTGCGGCGGGCGAGCAGGTCCGCGACGGTCGGGAGCAGGAGGGACATGGTGAGGGTCACGGCGCCCGTGCGGATGGAGGTCAGCAGGGTGGCTTCCGCGGTCGGGAGCGCGTACCGCTTGCTGAGGTATTGCAGGAGGAAGGCGTCGATGTTGCCGACGAGAAGGTGGGTGGTGAAGGGGAGCAGGAGTAGGGGGATGCGCCAGTCCTCGAGGAGGAAGGAGAGGAATTGGAGGAGAGAGTGGAGCTCGTGGAGGATGGGATGCTTTTTGGCCCAGATGGGATCTGTCTCCTCCATTCCGTCATCTGATGTCGCCGTTGACTCGATGGAATCGTCCAAATTTCGCTGCGGTGCTGATAGGCGGTGCTCTCCAGCTGTCGCTTCGGGGTAGTCTTTGGTCTCGGGAACGAGGAGGAAGACTCCGGTCGCGATGATGAAAAGCCCGGTCCCTGCGAGGTACGGAATCCATGGGTTCAGTGTCATCAGTGCTGCAGCAAGTGGCGGCATGAAAAGCCCGGCAGAGTAGTTGACCGCGCCCAGTCGAAGGAATGCAGCTGCACGGTGTTCCGCAGAGACCACGTCCGCTGTTGCAACAAAGAAGACCGGGCCAATGACGCCGTTGCCGCCGCCGAGGATGGCAAAAGCAGCTGAGGTCCAGACCAGTCCTGTGGTGATATTGATCAGTATCTGCTAAGCCATCGAGGTCCTCCAAGGGCGTGAAAGGCCACTTACGGATATCAGACGCCTGCCAGAACCAGGTCAATAACTGGACGCAGATCGTGCCCAGAACAAATTGGACTAGGTTCAACATGATGACAGGCCATCCTGAGAGTGATGCTATTAGCAAACTTTCTGCCTGGGGTCATGATGATACATACGTCCATATTTATCCGCCACCCAGCCGAAGGGCAGCGCGAGCAGGAGCCCCGGAATCATGGAGAACATATCGAGGTATCCGATGAGGCTGGCGAGGTCACTCGCGACCGCATCGACCTTGCAGGCCAACTCATCGACGCCGCCGATGGCCCCGGGTCCAACGACATCGCGACCTGCGCGGATCTGGCTCGGATCGTGCTGCTCATAGTATCGATAACAGATGATGGACTCGAAGATGCGGATGCGCGGCGAGACTTGGAGCGCATCGGCGTAGGTGAACAAGAGCAAGCAGACGTTCAGCAGGATCACGACGACTGCGCGTGAGCGGGCAGTCGTGGCTTGGCTGTTGGCCTTCTTGCTGTTGTCTTCTTCTGCGGCGGGAGGTCGAGCGCCTGCCAGGAGCGGCTGTCGCTCATCGACGACACTCATGATCGCCGTACGACGGCTGTGTGCGGCTAGCCGAGAAGTGACAGATATTGATACTCTCGGGTAGCTCTTGACATAGAATGTCGCTGGCCCGGACTCAGCTGCGATACCTGTGCGAAGTTTGCCGAGAATTGCACCGCTTTATGGGCGTCTCACATCATGCGGCACGGGAGTTCCGGCATCACGATAAGGAGTCCATGAGCTGACGAGGACTCCGACAGAGAGCAATATGAACATGTCGGCAAAACGAACACGGCGCGATCAGTCCATCTTCCCCGGTAACGTTAGACCCAAGGAACAGATCTCCAACACGATTGAGTTTGTGGACGCTGATGGTTGCGTTGCGAGTGCGAGGGCCGGAGTTGAAACGTTCCTGCGCTAGACTGCAAGTGGAATGTGATCCATTGGTTTCAATGGATCGAACTCCGCGACATTGCCAGCTGCCAGCCAAGACGCGATGAGGCGCAAGGCAACAGAATATCCCGCCGTCTGAATGGAAGGCCATGTCGCGCGTCGGCCAGATCGATGGGACTGGTGGTAGCGAGGTGACCTTGCAAGCTGCTCGGAGATGCGCATCCTATAGTCATCGCCGAGGAACCATTGATCGGGGTGCGCACCGAACGCCGATGCCCTTCGGGGGTGCCGCCGCTGCCCGCATTGAAGGGCTCCGTCGCCGCGTTCGACCTCCCTGCCGCGGCACGGTCCGCCTGGGATTTTGGGACTGCGCGCGAGCGAAGCCCATCTCCTCCATCTCATTCTGGCCATTGCGTGCGAAAGTGCAGTACACATTTTCCTTGCGAGTTTGCGGGGGAAATTATCAGCAAAGATGGTCGGCATTCCTCAGCGCATGCGCAAACTGCACAACCGGCTGCTGGCCATCCGGACAGGACCGGGCGCCGCCGTGCTGCCCAAGGACATCCAGCGCATCGAGTTGCAGTTTGCGCGGAAGATTGATGGCGGACACATGGGACCCAGGTATGCTTTGGTGATCCATCGGCAGCGTGAGCGATCATCTGACATGCTGCAATGACAGGAAATTCTGGCGCCAGGAGCTCGTCCGACTAAAATACCACAACCCCTCGGTGCCGATGACCGTCTCCCGGACGTCGATCCCGGACGATCCCGCCGTCATCTCCATCCACTACCGCAACCCGGCTACCTCGGCGACATCATTATCCAAAGACGCCGCGGACGCCCCGCCCGGCCGCGTCGAGACGATCAACATGAAGAACTACACCAACAGCGAGATCTGGGACGCCGTGCTCAAGCTGACCAAGGCCGAACCCGTCGAGACCTCGCCGGAGGATCAGGAGCTGCTGGAGGAGATGGAGCGGCAGCGCGTGCGCAGCGAGCGCGAGGCGGCGCTGTCGGCGCAGGTCCGCGCGAAAGCGAAGCGCGAGAAGGAGCTGCTGGATCAGGCGAAGGGGGCGATTGAGGCGCGGGCGTAGAAGGCAGGAGGGATCGGAGCGTGGGAAGAGGAGGGTTCGGAAGGGGTGAGGGGAAGAAAATACCTTTTTTGATGCATGTATAGCATGGCGCTGGGATTTGGGGAGGGAAAGAGATATTGTACCATCACAAGACGGGGCTAAGACGTTGAGTGGGGAGACGAAAAGCTGTATATTACTCCATAGTCTGGAATTGTGACCACTGATGATCATGTCGCGAATTGACCTTGATATCTCAGCGAACGACGTAGAGGCGTCCAGCGAGTCACTCCAGGGCGCCAGCACCATCATCTGACGTAGGTACGCCCGCGAAGTCTTCGAGTCGGGCACAATGGCTGGATGTCTGAGCCCGCTATACGATAGTTTGGCTCAGGTGCACATGCCAGATTATCCACCTCCACATCTAAGCGCCTACCAAGCTCAAACCGAGCACAACTTCTACTCGGATTCCAAACTCCGCGAACCAGACCGATGGCGATGTCAATCTCACCTAGCAAAATCCTCACAGCTCAATGACGATTTTCCCTGGCTGATCCAGCGTCTTGAGCGCCTCGTACGCTCTCAACGCCTCCTCAAACTCGAACGTCTGCGCGATCGGCGGATGCAGGTCGTGTTCCTGGATGAACGCCACCAGCTCCTCGGCCATTTCCTTGCTGCCGGATCCGATGAGTCCCTGAACTGCAGCAACCGCACGAGCTCGCGTCAGCCCTTACCCTTCCACGAAGCTTTTATCGTTTTCGAAAAAACAAAACAAAACAAAACAAACAAACAACGAAATGCCCACTTACTCGTCTTCGACCCATACCATAGCTCCGCCATGACGTTCACCGGCGTCGTCGCCGCGGCCGCGTCCAGCATGCCGACATGCGCGACCAGGCCGCCGCGGCGGAGCGCCCGCAGGGTCTGTTCGACGTTGCGGCCGGCGACGACTTCGACCGCGAGGTCGGCGCCGCGGCCGGCGGTCACGGCCCGGACCTCGTCCGCCCAGGCCGGGTGCGTGCGGTAGTTGATCAGGTGGGTGGCGCCGAGGCGGCGCGCGACGGCGAGCTTGGCGGCGGACGAGGAGGTCGCGATGACGGTGGCGCCCGCGGCCGCGGCGATCTGGATCGCCCAACAGCTCACGCCGCCCGTGCCCTGCGTCACCACCGTGGCGCCCGGCCCGTCGAGCGGCCGGAAGCCGTGCATGAGCGCGTTCCACGCCGTGACGCCCGACGTGAAGACGGTGGCGGCCTCGGCCAGCGACAGGCCCGCGGGCGCGCGGATCAGCTGGTCCGCGCGCCAGACGGCCCAGCGGCGCAGCGTGCCGGGGATCGCGCCGCTGCCGAGCGTCTGGGCCGGGTTGAAGGCGCGCACGTCCGGGCCGGCGCGCCATGAGTTCGGGTGCAGCAGGATGCGGTCGCCGGGACGCCAGCGCGGGGCGCGGCTGTCGTCGGTGGGGAGCGGATCGCCGACGGTCTCGACGATGCCGGCGCCGTCGCAGCAGGGGATCAGGTTCGGCGTTGTGGTGGCCGGGTACTTCTGGTTGTGGTCCAGGATCAGGAGGTCCCGGAAATTGAGCGCAACGGCTTTCATGCGGACGAGGACTTCGCCTGGACCAGGCCGCGGCGGTTGCTCGGCGAGGTCGACGAGGGATAGCTGGCCGGGGGCGGTGATTTGCCAGGCTTGGTTGGCCATGTTTGGGCAAGGAGAGGATCGATGCTTTGATCGATAGAGGACAAGAATGTAGAGGTTGATGATCACTGCAAAAGGGAACTGCTGAGAGGATTCTCGATCCCATCGATCCCGACTTTCGAGCATACTTATAGACCAGCTCTTCCTCTTGCGAACGAATGCGGATCTCATCCAGGCCAGATCAGTCATATTACCAATCCATCGAACCTCGTGAGGTGCCGTCGCGGGCAGCATAGTGCAACCATTCCGCCCTTCGAGCAGGCATGAATCCTCCTCGAGACATGGAACGAGTTCCGCGCATGCCACAGCCCACTGAACAGAAGATACTCTCTGGCTGACGCTTAGAAATCCTGCCCGGTCATACCTCTACACCGGCACACTGGCGTCAAAGCTGCAAGGAAGAAGCAGCGGAGGTCGGGGTCCGACGTTCAGGGTCCTGGTCAGCAATGATCTCCGCGCGCGCAGAATGCTGTGTGGTTCCACATTCGGGAAAAGGTTGGCGGAAATATACCGGAGCACGAAGAACTACAGGACTGGCCAGCCAGATTCACCGGTTCGACTGAGACATGTGCGCGCGATCATACCGTTTCGAAGCGCATGCAACTGATCTGGAGGACTCCTACATTTCGATCAACTCCGCACGCGAAAAAGTACTGAAGGAACTCTGCAACATTTCCAAGGATAACTTGTGGTTATAGACAATAGACAGTTAAGAGTAAGTAGGTAAGGACTAAGATAAAAAGCGCTCCAGTAAGTGGCGTTAAAGATCGTCGGTGTAGTCAAATCCAAAAGAAAGATTGGCGATGAGTCCAAGAGGTTGGGGAATGCTGAAAAAAGGCCCAGGCTTTGCCTCCGTGTTGTAGTAGTCGGTGGTAGTCCATCCGCTGTCCAGTATTTCCCACGAAAGAAACCCACACACACGCACACCTCGCACTTTCCCCCCGCTCCGCTTACAACAGCGCCACACCGCCCACAAACGCACCCACCGCGACGCCGAACCACGCCGGCACGCCGCCGCAGCCCACGGCCGCCGCGCCGCTCGCCATCATCTTCGGCGAATTCGCGCCGCTCGC
>MTSC01000011.1:0-29079 GCA_002368545.1 Ramichloridium luteum
TTATTATTATTATTATTATTATTATTATTATTATTATTATTATATTAATAAGCTTAAATACTAAAGCTATTAAAACTTTAGTTAATAGAATTAAAAACAAGCGATCGTTTTATTATAAGAAAAAAAATTTATTAAAAAAAAACAAAATATGCCGTTTAATAAAAAAAAAAACATTGTATTCGACTAAAAAAAAAATAAAGCATTAAAAGAAAATAAAGATAGCGATAGCAACAATATGCTAGCTATAAAATTAATAATACTTAGCTTGTCGCATTATTAACTTCTGCTATAAAACGTTAAAAAAAGCTTTAAAAATATTAATAACAAGCTTGCTTTTATATATATGCAAGCATAGAAAGTTAATTAAAGAAAGAACTAAAGCAAAGAAATCGATATTATAAATTAAAAGTTGATTTTAAAGCATGTTAAGGTTAAAAATAATTTAAAGCTAAAATATATAGCTTTTAAAATTATTTAACTTATTAATACCTTTACGACATATATATAGAAATATTATAAAAACAAAGAAAGATTTTATAAAGCTAAGGAAAAAGTCTTTAAAGCTAAGAATAAATATTAAAAGCTAAAGAAAAATATAGTTTAAATATATAATAAGCTTAAAAATAATATTAAGCTTTTGCTCGAGTTTTATAAGCTTTTCGAAAAAGCAAAGTTAATAAAAAAAGCATTCGAAGCATATAAAAAAGTCTTTAAAAAAAAGAAGTTCTTTAAAACGGCGTAAAACTTATTAATAAGCTTATTGTTTATTATATATGCTTTATATAAATTAAATGTTATATAAAGAATAGCATTTTCTAATGGTTGGCTTCGTTAAATATATTTATTTATAATAAAAGATCTTAAATCTTTTAATCTTAATAATAATCTTTTTTAAATATTAAACTAATATTTTAATTAAATAAAAGGCAAAGAAGTATTTAAGAAAAACAAAGCTATTATAAAAAATAAAGATAAAAAAGAACTTTTTCAAGTTTTTAATAAATTTAGTTTAAAATCAAATAAAAAAGAAAAGAAAAAGCAAGCCGAAAAATTAAACGCAAAGAAGCAATAAAACCTAGCATTTTATTTTATAAATAAAAGCGCTTTAATAAAAGGATCGAAAAGCATATTAATAAAGCAATCGAAACGAAAGCTAAATATTGCAAAATATAATAATATAAAACATAATAATATAAATATTGCATTTTAACGCAAGTTAACGAAAAAAATTAAAGGCAAAAGAATAATTAAAATATAAAGCGACGAAAAAAATTAAAAATTAAACGAAGTCGAAGATTTTTAAACTAGCAAACGCGTATTATTTAAGCTGTTTAAATTAAAGCATAGCAATATAGTCGATAAAGCATTATTTAAATGCAATCGATTGTTAAAGTCTTAGTTAGCAATAAAGAAAATAAGCTAACTTATATATATAAGCTTTTTAAAACGTTTTAAACTAATAAATAATAATATTATTAAAAAAGAATATTCGAATTATAAGTAAATATGCTTTGTTTAACGTATTAAACGCATCGATTTTAAAACATAATAAACATAAATATAAAGCTATTATATAATATTTAATATTAAATATATAAACGATTTAATTTATGAAATTATGCTAAGAAATGTTTTTAAAAGATTTAGTTTAAAAAGCTTGTTAAAAAACAAAGATTTTATTTTTTCTTAAGTTAATATTAAAAAATTATTATTAACTTATAAGTTGCAAATTAAAGAAGCAGTTTTTATATAGCGAAATGCTTTTAATAAAAGTCGAAGTTAAACGAAAAAAATATAAACATAAAAAAACTATGTTATTTATTATAGATTAAAGAAATATAAAAGAAACGCTTAAAAACAAAACGACTCGAACAATAATAATAAATTTATAACTTAAATCTTAAAATTAAAAGCTATTAAGCATTGCTTTATTAAGCTTAATGCAGCTTTTTTATAAAGACATAAGCTTAAAAAGTTGCATAGAAAACACATTTAATATTTAAGCTAATATCGCAAAGATTATATATATTTTTATATTAAAAAAAGCTTTAATATAAATAATTGCAAACAAAAGCCTTAGTTATTTTTAAACAATATAAATAGTTAAAAGAACTTAATTAAAAAGCAAAGAAAAAAAATAAAAAAATACGAAAATAACGATAACGAGGACGATAACGACTAAACTAATAGTAATAAAAACGAAGATAAAGACAAAAACAAATATTAAAAAGCTTTTTATGTTAAAAAATCTTTATAAAAGAAAAACAAATTAGCTTATTAAAAAAAAGCGTAGTATGCAAATAAAACTAAAAAGAATAATATTAACGATAATAATAAAAAAAAAGCTTTTTAGCTAGCATCTTATATTAGCAAAAAGTTAACTTCTAGAAGAAAAAATAAAAAAAGCTTTAAGCTAAATAAAAATAAGCATAAAGATAGCGATAATAATAATAATAATATAGACGAAACTAACGATTATAAATATAAGCAACGTAATAAAAAACTTTTAAGCTTTTATAAAAATGTATGCAATGCTTTATATTAATTAAATCGTAATATAACGCAAAAACAAAAAATTATTTAATAGCAGCGATATAATAACAAAAGTAATAACTACGACGACAATAAAAACGATAGCGAAGCTATAGATATCGACAATGTTAAAAATAAAAAACTTATAAAGCTTATGCGTTCTTTTAGCAAATAAATAAAAAATAAGTTTTAAAAAAAACTAAAATAACGCTTATGCACAACATTTGATTTAAATGCTTTTAAATTATACTTTTAAAAATTATATTTTTAAAGTTTGCTTATTATGCTTATTTATTAATGTTTAAAATATAAAGACATAGGCGTTTAGCTAATTAGTTTTGTTTTTGCATATTATTATTTATTAGATTAAATTAAATTTATCTTGTTAAAATAAAACTAATTTAACTAATTCGCTACGCTACTTCGTCTTTATATTTTCGCTATTATAACTTTATTTTTATAAAGCAAAGCAAAGAACTATAAATAAGACTTGCGGTATAAAACGTTTTTATTATTAAAGAAATGTTTTTATCGCGGCGAACTTAAGCGCGCTATATTATATCGTTATATATATGTACAATTAAACTTCGCGACTTATATAAGTTATATTCTTAGCAATTATGCGCGCGCGTTTGCTTCGTTCGCGTCGAACTTTTTTTGCATTCGACAAAACGCTTAGCTTTTTAAGCAAACTAAGCCGTGCAATCTTTATGCTATAAAATAATTTGTTGCATTTTATATTTATACTTCGGCGTAGCTTTTAAACTTGCAAATATTTATTAGTTTTTATAAACCTAATGCAATTATATTATTATAGCTATAATATAGTTATAAGCTTTTAAGCGATAATATAAACTCGAAGACAATTTAATATATTAAGTTATTGCTAAAGTAATAATATACTTAAAATCATTGTTAGAAAACAAAACGAGATTTAAAATAATAAAATCAAAACTTTTAAAATAATAATATTTTTAGCAACTATAACTTATACTTCATCGTTTTTTATTCTTTATATTAGAAAAGTTATGCTATTTTAATTTCAATTTATATTTTATTGTTTAGCATTGCTAACTTAAAGTAAACGCTTAGTCGATAAAAATGCATTTAAAGAAATTAAATAAAAAAATCTTATTAAATTAAAATCGTGCGCAAAACTAAAGATAATAAAATTATATAAAATATGCTTATATGCTAAAATATTGCAATTATAAATCTATTAAAAATGCTTAAATCGCAAAGTGCTATTGCTTTTTAAGTTTCTTTTATAGTTATTTATTAACTATTAATTATATAAACTAAGTTAAAGAAATAATTAATTTAAACTATAGCTTCGAAACTTATTTGCGCTTTAACTTTTTAGTTTTAAAGGCTTAGCCTAAATAATTAAATATACTTTTAAAGTTAAGATATTAATTAGCTTAAATATAAACCTTGTTTTATTATATTATTAAAAAGTTAAAGCTTAGCATATTTAACATATAAAATCTAGACTTTAATTGCTATAGCTATATAGCTTTGCTTAAATCTTTTTTTAAGCGCTGCTTTAAAAATGCTAAGCTTTAGCTAACTTCTTATAGTTAGCGAAGTTTAAATCTAAACTTTCGAATTATAAATTTAAATAGCAAAAGTAACGAAGAAAGCCGATTAATGTTTATTTTTTATTAATTCTATAGCTAAATGCTTATTTTTATTTATTTTATTTCTTTTTATATTATTATATAAATGTTGTTCTTATTAAAAGCATATAGCTTTTCGTTTTGTTTATATCTATATTTATTTATATTTATATTCGTATTTAATTAATTATTTCGTAGATTATATAAGCAATAATATGTTATATATAGTTTAAAACGGCAAGCAATATATATAAACTATATTTACGTTTCGATGCTTATAAAATATCTTTTAGCTTTAATTTATAAATAAAAAGATATTTAATGCTTACGTTAAACAATACATTTAAGACTAATATAATGCGCGTATAAAAAGTAGAAAAACTAAAGCTTGCTATAAGCAATATAAATAATTATATAATTTTTATTATTTTTGCTATAAATTAATAATAGCTTTTATTAAACTTTATATAACAATAGAAAGAAAATAAATAAGAAAATAATAGCAACGAAGAATTTCTTTTTAAAAAAAAGTTTAAATTTTTAAATTATTTTAAGCAAATGTAATTAACTTAAAGCATAGCACCGCTGTTATTATAAATGCATAAATGTTTTCGCTTTTTTATTATAGCGAATAATTAAAATATAACTTTAGCTTCGAATATAAGGCTATGTTAATTTAATGCTAGTCTTTACGTTGATTTGCAAGCTAATAAAAAGCTTTGCTAGATTTATATTTAATAGCATGAAATAATAGTTAAGACTTAAAGTGCAAGCGTTTGTTTAATAAAAATATAAATGTTAAATTATATATAATTTTAGCTTTAGCAAAATAAATATAATAAACTATATGACTGCGCTTCGTTTAAATGTTTAAGCTTAAGTTAAATAAAAAAACTTAAAAAAACAAAAGTTTAAAAAAAAGTTAAATATTGCTTAGCTTAGTCGTGCTTGCATATGCATATAAGTTATATATATGCCGCTTATTTATGCTGCTTATTTAAGCACTACGAGTTTAAAATAATTTATTTTTTATTTTTTAAATTTTAAAAATCGAGAAATAAAAGCAATTAAGCTTAGCTTAAAACTTAAAGTATTTTTATATATATGCATGCATATGTCGTTCTTTTATGTATTATTTATGCTACGATATCTTATTATATAAGCATTAAATTAAAACTTATTTTTTATAATTTAAAAACTAAGAATTAATGCATTCGTATTAAGTTATAGTTTTTATTTTTAAAATCAGCTAATTAAATAAAAATTTAAAAAAAGCCGTAATATATTTAAACTTAGCTTAATGCTTAAAATTTTACGACTAATTTATTTGCTTTAGCTTAAAGCTTAACGAGGCTTATATATAAACTTAATTTATTTCTTATATATTAAAATTTAAGAATTGCAAAATTAAAAAAGAATAAAATAAAGCACGTAGCATTTAAGCTTATTTTAAAGCTTAGCATAAAGCTTAATAAGCTTGCTTAAAGAAGTCGTGCTTATATATGCATAAGTATGCTGCTTACTTATACAACTATTTAAAGTACTATAATTTATAACTTATTTTTTATTTTTAAAATAATTAAATTAAAAATTTAAAAAAAGATAAAATATACAGCAGTTAACTTTAAGTTAAAGCTTAGCTCTAGCTCGATGCATTATATTTAATTATGCTTGCATATGCATATATATGTCGCTTGCTTATATGCTATTTATGCATTATAACTTATTTCGTAGATTTTAAAAATCGAGAATTTAAAGAAGAATAAAGCATATAAGCTTTAAGCTTAGTTTAAAATAAGTTTAATGCATTAGCTTTATGCTTGCACTAACGCTATATATATGCATGTATTGCCGATATATGCACTACTTATATAATTATATTTTATTTTTAAGATTTTAAACGCTAACATTTTAAAAGAAGTTATAGCTAAGCGCAGCTTAAAGCTTAAGTTTTTATACTATGCTATATAGCATATTTAGTCGTGCATATATAAATATACTGTTTATTTATATATTACTTAAGTTATTGTATTTTATTTTTTAAAATCTAGGATCGAGAATTAATATATATTGTTTAGTCGTGCATATAAAGCAGCATATATATGCATATACTGCTTATTCGTGCAATACTTATGCGCTACTTATGCGCTATCTATGCGCTATTTATGCTATTATATCTTTTTTTCAAGAGCATAGAAAACGAGAAATAAAAACGTTAAAAAGCTTAAAGCATATAGCTAGGCTCGCTTTAAGACTTAAGGTTTCTTACTCGTTATGCGCTATACTTAGTTATGCATGCATATATAAACTATTTATTTATGTACTATACACTTTATTTTTTAACATCTTAATAATTAAACAATAACATTATATAAATAATTTTATAATAAGGCAATATATAATAGCAATGTATTAGCATTATAATAAAGACATTTGAAATAAAATGCGCGATATAAATAAAAAGCAAACTATAATTTAATTTATGCTCGAAATCTTTTAAAAACGATTAAAGGCACTTAAAGTTAACTTATTTATTTTTAATAACATTAGCTTTAATCATTAAAAGTCTAGTCTCTTTAGCTATAATAATAATAATTTAAAGCCAAAATATAAGATATTGAATACAATTCTTTTCCTATTAAATTAATATAACAAGTTAAAAAATATAATAATTGCAAAAGCAAGTTAAGTTTAGCATTGCATATATAGCTATAGCTGCTTTCGTACGACTTAGCTATTATTTTATTTTAAGCTTTAGCTATGCTTAGTTGCGCGGTAAAGCAAAACTAAGCAATTTATTTATTGCTAAGCATATATATGCTACAAGCAAATGTTAATTGCAAATATAGACTATATTTGCACTTTTTAAAGAATTATATGACAAGTTCTTCGTTTTGTTATAAATAATAATATATTGAACTAAAAGTTTATTTTAAATATTATAAAAAGAAGTTAATAGCTTGTTTGCTGCGATAATTGCAATATATATATTCTTAAATAAACATGCATGCGTTCTTAAATTTACTCTTCGTTAGCCTTAAAAAAGACAAGTTAACTTTCACTATAATAAGCGCATTGTCGTTTTTAAATATTCTTAAAGTTGCTATTAATTTTATCTTTATATATCTACGAGGTATATTAATTTAATTTAAGCATATGTTCTTTGTTTATATATTTCTTGCTTAAAATTCTTTTAAATAAGTGCTTTAAAGAAGTCGGCGTTTAATCGTTCTACGGACCTATAGAAAAAGAAAGAGAAAAAGGAATTATAATCTCGAACTTGCGGAATCGCTTTTAAAGGTGATTTAAAATCAATTAAATTAAAGATCTTAAGATCTATTTGCAAGATTATATATCGACCTCGGCATTTAATAGCCGTTTGCGCTCGATAATAATTTATTAAGCAAAGCCGCTTTATAATTCGACTTGCTTTGTCGCAAATCCTGCTTTTAGAACGTCTAAGTCATTTTCTTCAAAGTCGGATAAAATGCTTTAAGTACTACTAGACCTTCCCTCCTCGGATAATGATTCGGAAGATATATCGTCGCTAATAAGATTTATGATCTCGCATATAAAGGCATAAATAACAAGTGTCAATGGCGTTAATAAAGAGCTATTGCTCTCGACAATAACAGGGCTTGCAAGTGATTCTTTTTCCTTCTCCTTAGCGATTCTAATAATATCGAGGAATCCCGACAAGTTTGTTTCTAATATAGGATTAAAGGCCGGTAAGTCGTTGAATGGAAAGCAAGCATTAAAAGAATAAAAGGTCAACGGGAATGGGCCGTTTGTTGAAGGCATTTTATGTTATGTAATCGATAGCAGATGTGCGATGCGATGTAGTAGTCATGTCGTTGCTATCGCGATGCATTATAACGTATTTATTCTCAAGCAATTCATATGTTCGCTACAACATACTATACCTCTCGCTATAGAAACACTTTCAACGAATACTGCCTGTAGTGTAGTGTTCGCAGGGCCGCGAGTCTAGAGTCCGATATCTACAAACCGAATTCCAGGATGTCAGGGTGATCTCGGGATCTAGATTCCTAAAATTATGGTGGCATAAGAGAGAGGAGACAGAGCACTCCATTCAGCATAGCACAATGCATGCAACATATTGACGTTCATAAACGAGTGCTTGTGCTTGTGCTTGGGCGCGTGAAAGCATTATAGAACTCTGTTCACCTCCACACATAAAGAGAAATTCGAGGGGAGCAGAAGCGCGTAGTCTTAGACTTCACTCAAGAGCTTCGACCAGAAAAATGGGCAGCCTCAGCAGGGGAAGAGAGAGGAGAGAATTGGGCCTTCACTTACGTGAAATACTGGTGAGCTGCGCGTATCACATGCTCAAGGGCGGAGCGATACCATAACTAACACCATGAAAGCTGAAAAGCGTCGTCAAGCGGCTTTTTGGATCGACACGAGCAACGAGCCCTGCCATGACACCTACCGAGTCCTTGACTTCTCTCACTCCCATGTATGAGACCGCACCTGAATCAAGCTTTACACCACCCTGCATACTGGAGAGTAACGTGTCGGTTGAGCTGTGCACGGAGGAGGAGGCCTGGGCTGCCACGATGCTGAGAGCACTGTTTGGTCAGGGCATTCCTGAATTGCCATGCGGAACAGTATTGCGAATTGCAAAGTCGGAAATTGTGTTTGAACGATCGAGTTGTGTTGGTGCACGAAGATGAGTGAGAGAAATTTCATGTTAGTATTGGAGTTGTGTTCAATTTGAAAGTGCTGTTGTCCATCAAGAATTTCCGTATTCCGCGGTCTAGCTCAGGCTTGAAATGAATGTGCTGAGAGTTGCTACGCCATTTTTGGACAGTCAGCAGGAGCTGGGGATCTTCGCACAATGCACCTCTCGTGTTGTGTTATTGGACGTTCGGCAGCATTGAAAAATTTGTCATTGTAAATTTTTATGGTTTGAGCAGTCTGTGAGTTACGAAGAGTAGAATTCAGTGGGCGGGCGAGACGGCAATAATCATCGCTCAGCTGTGGGTTTGTACCTGTATCTAACTTAACGTGCATCCGCTTGCAACGAACATCCTAGTGTGGGGAAACGCCCGAAGAACCCTAAGCCAACAACACTTGATATCGCACCACAGAATATGCTAAACAACGAGGATTTTTATTGTAGAAAAATTCATATATTGATCTATATGATTGAGAATTTTGATATTTATAGCATCTGGAAAGCGCGCGTAAATAGTGCAGGCTGTTAAAATCAACCAATTCTAAGACTTCAGCTTCGTCGTTAAATGAGATCCAACAATAAACAGCTACAATTTGATTCATTATTTGACCCGCCTGACTCCTTGCTTATAGATTCTATTGATATGCCCCGTAAGTTTGTGCTGCGTTGAATGCAATAGACGATGACTTGCAGGGGTGTGAAAGCATAAGTGCCTATAAACTTTGTAAGTATGCTGTGACCAAGGAACAGAGTACGGCGCACTAAAGCGTCTTTCTAGATTGCAAAGTACAGATCGGCGCTTGTTTCTAACATTCAATTTCTAGACTATTTCACTATGACATTCTTTATTCGAGTCCTTATAAGGATCGTAATTTCTGCGATTTCAGAATTAAAACTTATGAATCAGGATCAAATGCAACAAATCTTTCGTAAATCCGCCGCATGCTAAACCGGCATATAGTGTGCCACATTCTAGATGCCCTAGAAGTGTATAAAAAGCGTCGCATTATGTTACGTTAACTACGGCTGTTAAGTTAAAACATAAAAAACTACTAACTTCATGTAACTAATATATATAGGCGACCGGCGCCTATTATTGCTAAACCTCGTCCTACTTGTCCTTTAACTATATATTGCTATCCGGAGCCATGAATCTATTGTTACTATTAAGCGGTCGAGGCGTTCTGACCGCATTATTTATCATGCATATTTGAACTAAAAAGACTGAACAATAGGCCGAAAAGTCTGCTAGCGCTGCGATCTCTACTGCCGGCTTTGCCTTTTCTACCATTATTTTGGGCGAAACTCGCGGCTTCTTCTTTGCTTGCTTCGCGCCTTTAGTTTTCTTCTTTTGCTCGTTATCGGCATCTTTTCGCTTGCGCGTCTTTTACGCTTTAACGATGTTTGCATAGCTTATGACCTTGGCCTTGCCAATCTTCTTCTTTTTCATATACTATTGTTTGATTTTTTTGTCATTTGTTTAAACTAGCTCTTGCTTATGGACAAGCAAGAGACTCTTTGCTACAATAGCCTCCTCCTTCTTGCTTATAGCTTGCATTGCACCTTTCACTAATTTTTGCAAATATGGATCGATACTAGCTACTGCTTTTGGCCGTTCTTTAAGTTTATATTGCAAGGCGACAAGACTTATTATATTTATTGGAGTCCAAAGCAATAATGGCGAACACAAAAGATATACCGAAGGAGCATAAGTTATAACATTTATAGGCTCGTCGGCAGGGATGTCCTATATATCATCGAGGACTTTGGCTAGGTTCCACGGAAAAAGTCCTGCTTTAGCTTAACTAGAACAAATATTACATAAAGTTATAGCAATGTCGCGCGCATAGCTATATAAAGATATAAAATAAGCTTTGTTAACAGTCTCTACACTATTGCAATAAAGTTTCTCGACTTGCTTTCGATATGCTGTTTTTAAAAGGCCGAAGACTCCGACATCGCATAGCTATAACTTATGCGTCGCATGCAATAGCTGCCGACAAACGATAATGTCATTCTTTAAGCAGAACGTTAGGACTTCGAATGCTTTATATATGCTAAAGCTATCGATAATTAATATGCAAGGTTTCCTTTTAGCTCGCGGTCATATTGCAAGGTCAAATACCTTTTTTACCTAATATAAGTTAAGTTTCGAATTCATGTAGCTAGTCTTGTTTTAAGCATAGTGCTAGTCCAGTGTCTTATAAGACACTTATGTACTTTGCAACGTTTTTGCTAGGAAAATAATTAGCAGTAAAAGGCATCTTCCATTAGCAGAGATGCATTCAACCATAGTAATCTATGTCTGTTTTAACCTAACGCTATAACGTTTGTTTTTGCTACTACGTTCGACGAGCATTTTTATAATATTCAAGTTATTCAACAATATACTTGTCTTATTCATATTGTATACATTCTTTTGCAGAATTCTATGTTCGTTTAATTGCATATCTATTATCTCGAACTAGCATTCGACTTTAGCGCGAATATTCTTCTCGTGTCTCTACTAATCGATAGCTTTCATCCTAGCGGCTTGCAACTTTAAATGCTACTTATAGAACGCTTAAGGCTAGTCTTTGCTTAGTAGACTTGGACTAAATTGACCTATAGCTTTTGCTTGCTGCTATAGAATCGTCCTCGCGAACTCCCGCAAATGCTTAACACAAGCAGGATGACCATTACGATATAGCCGAATCATATAGTTTATAAATGCCTTCTTCTTCAATAGTATCAATAATTGCTGTTAGACAGCCCTTTAGCGCTGAGTTTGCCGACTATGCGCGCGATGCTAACGAATGGACACAAGGATTTTATCTTTTTTATTGGTTATGCTAGTATTAGGACCAAGATGCATATCTGCTATTGGCTAATAGCGAAGAATGGTCGAGGAAGAGGTGGTCGAAGGCCGGGAGCAAAGGCGCAGGGAAAAAGAAAAAGCAGGACGATCGATAGGGATCGGACACGAAGCGCTAACTATGTTAGTCATCAATAAGGCATCTATTTTTGGATCTGAAACGTCGAGGACGGCAGACCTGTTTCACCTTACCGTAAGACGGGCTAAGCGCTTGCATTCAGCAGCATCTGCATGACCTTCTCATGGCCTCTATAAGATGCAGCTTGCAGCGCATTGCCATATAATCCTCCTTATGCGTTGACCTCTACGCCGGCGGCCAGCAGCATCTGCACGACCTTCTCGTGGCCTCCATAAGATGCAGCTTGCAGCGCATTGCTATATAGTCTTCCTTGCGCGTTAACCTCTGCGCCAGCGGCCAGCAGCATTTGCACCATTTTTTCGTGGCCTTTATAAGATGCTGTTTGCAGCGCATTGCTAAAGCCTACTCCTTGCGCATTAACTAAGCCTCCTTCTTGCGCGTTGACCTCTGCGCCGGCAGCTAGCAGCATCTGCACCACCTTCTCGTTGCTTATATTAAATGTAGCTTATAGCGCATTGCTATATAGTCCTTTTTACGCGTTGACCTTTGCGCCGGCGGCTAGCAGCATCTATACGACCTTCTCGTAGCCTTTATCGGATGCAGCTTGCAGCGCATTGCTAAAGCCTTTTTTTTATGCGTTGACCTCTGCGCCTGCATCTAGCAGCATCTATACTACCTTTTCGTAGCCTTTATTAAATGCAGCTTGCAACGCATTGCCATACTCTCCTTCTTGCGCATTAGCTTCTTCACCTATATCTAGCAGCTGCTGCACGACGCTTATTAGCTCAAGCATGCTTGCAAAATACATTAAAGTCCTAGTGCTATCGTAGCTATAAATAACAAAGGGCTCCATTTACGAACTTTTTAGTTTATATATGCTAAGCTAATCATGTTGATAAGCATCGATTATAAGCAATTGCGACTTGCAATTATAATCATCTTGCTATTATAGCAATGCATAGCAGTACTATATTATAGCAGCATACTTTAATAAAAAGAACGCGTTTAAATCTGCTAGCTTAAATGTTTTTTTTAAAAAATTGCTATAATGCATGCAATATATTAAGCAGCTTTATATAACTTATTAATGCTTTCGGCTTAAGCACAATTAAAAGCTTTTTGCATTATCTTTTTTTATTTGTTTTAATTCAAAGTATTTCTTTATAAAGAAATATGCTAGCTTAACTTTTATATCTTTTATGATTTATAGTAGTAGGAAAACATATGTTTTATAATTAGTTTTTTTAACATCGTTTAATAAAAGTTTTTTATTAGTTGCATTTTTATTATAAGCTTTAATTATAACAATAAGTCTAATAAGAATGTCTAAAGCATCTTTTAACTTGCTTCGACTATTAACGTTTATGATATCGTCGGCGAATAAGTTTTCGCTTAGCTCGATAATGCTAGCTTCAGCTAGTTCGACTAAACTAAAAGGCTTCTATATATATATAAGCTATCGAAGAAGTTTTAATGTATATAGCTAATCGATAGTAGCAATATTCCATAGCATTTGCTTATAAGTTTTATTTAAAGTCTTAGGTAAAGCAAACAACGCGGCTTTTATTGCTTTATAATTAATATGCTTTAACTTTATTAATTTTTAAAGTTAGCAAAATATTTATCGAAACCTATGTTATAATGCTTTATAATTAATGCACGAACTATAGCAAGAAGTTAGTTATATTTATATTTTATTTGCTTTAATAGTTAAAGTCCTTTTAACTAACTTTTTAATAGCTATATTTAGTCGGGCTAGTTTTAAAATGTGCGACAGCTGCTTTAATATATATTGCTAAATGTTAAGGCCGACTGCTTTATTAGTTAAACAAAAAGCTTTGGCCTTAAGTCGATTTATAAAATAATGGATCCTTAGCTTATTTCGACTCGTTATGATTAAGCGCATGCTTAGTGCTTGTTTAAAGAGCTCGTCTATGCTATTTATTATGCGCTGTCGAATGCTATCTTCTTTAAGACATTTGTCTAATGCATTTAAATAGCAAAACATTTATTTATACGATGCTAGCGTAGCATACAAAACTTTTTCGAGCTCTTCGTGTTTAGGTGATTTGCTATTAGATTTGTTATATAATTGCTAAAGCATTAAAAAGGCCGGCTTATTGCGCTTAAGCTATGCAACCAAAAAAAGCAAAAGATCTTTATACGACTGCTTATGCTTGTTAAAGAAAAAGAAATAAAAGACAGCATGCTTAACATCGCTCTTTTGTTCGTAATATGTCTTTATGTCCTTAATAGCAATAGAACAAAGCATAGTCTTTTTATAGCTAGGACTGCTATAAAGCTAAAGATATCGGTCAAGTTTAGCTTTCTATAACTAATATGCGTTTATATATAATAGCTATTCTTTGGTCTGCTGCTTATGCAACTTTCGTGCTAATTTATAGTTTGTTTAAGGGTTAAAGGGCTTAAGCCATCTAACGATTTTTTAATATTATGCTTTGCGTCGATCTTCAACTTCGTCGCGTTGCCGAATTATAGCAAGAACTCGATTTCTAGCATTATCCGCGCCTTCTCTATAATTTGCATTTAGCGCTACTCCTACAATATTAAACAAAGCATATAACATGTCCTTCTCTTAAGTTGTTTTTTTGCCGTTAATTTAATGCATCTTGTCTTTAATTCGCATGTTTATGCTTGTACTCTAGTCATTTAATATGCGCTCGAATATGTTTATAATAATCGCAATTTCTTCTTTTAGGTCGAGTTCAACGACAATCTCGTTATAATGCTAGAAGAAATGTCCTTTGTTGCTAATGACCTCTTAGCTCTTTATAAGAAAGACGACTAAGCATAGCGCAAGCAGCTCTTATAATGTTTAGCCTTGGCAAAACTATTCGTTCTATTTAATATTGCAATATGTTGTTATAGCTTTTATGCCGGTAAGATGTATAAGGCAAAGCTCTATGTTGCGATACCATTTGAACATCAAGTTAATAGCATACGAGAATTCTACGTCGCTCTTTTTGTTTATATAACAAATATCGATCCATAACTATTCCATCGACGCCACCTTTTCATGCATGTACCGCGCAAAGGCTTCAACTTTCTTATACTTAGCATTGCTTTTATTGCGCCGCTCCTTTATATCTTGCAATGTTGTTTCGTTATCTGTCCACCGATGCAATGCAATGGCATACTTAGGCCGTGTTTTATCGTCTAGGTAATCGGCGAATTTAAGGGTTTCTATATTAAGGAGCTGCATCATAAGTTCTAAGCATCGTTGCAAATGACAAGAAATGCAAACGAAAGCAGTGGTCAAGCGAAAGATAAAGGCATGTGGGCGGCAAGGCTATGACACCAGGATCTCTATGGCTGTGGAATAGGTGTAATCTTATGCTGCGTCCGCCTCATATTGCTACGCGATGCCTTACTATCATCATGACCACTGCTACCAAGCGTAGCCTAGGAGATTGTATAAGCAGAATCTAGAACTCCACCTCTTTCGATGATGCTAAATTGAAGCATAAATGGCAGCTAGGTCATAGAAATGATATGCAAAAGACTAAATGCGCATTAGCGCATAGTCGCGAGGACAGCTTTAAGGCCACATGCATTGCTAAAAGCAAGCAGGGGACTAAGAACCAAGCATCATTAGTATTCCTGCCTATAGTCTTCCGTAGCCAAATTAAGCTTTAGCTTTGACGGATTTCTTATGATGCAGTCGAAAGAGCTTTGTATCTCTGCAAGTCTTGTTCCACGTCGCGAAAATAGTCTAGAATATATCGCGATGTCTATAGCAAGTAATGGAATGTTATTCTTGCAGATTGTGATAAGAACAAGATGTTTCAAACGATCGGGGTGCTTTCTTTTCTAAGCGGACTGGACTATAAAATTTCAAGGTGCAACTACATCTTCTGCGCTCACAATGTCTAAACAAATGCAGCACGCGCAGATGCTTTATAGCAAGGATCCTTATTTATGACCTTGCCGCTCGGAGAATTTTAGACTGTCCAGCGCATTGAGTCCCAAGAAATCAAATGATGTCGGCTTAGGGTTGCTGAAGCATTTCCCTACACTAAGATGTTCGTTGCGGGCGGATGCATGTTATACTATGCAGTTGCGCCCGGCTTGCGCCCTTGCGCCTAGCTTGCGCCCTTGCGCCCGGCTTGCGCTCTTGACCTCCTGCTCTACAATTGCTCAACTCCTCGTTTTATCGGTCTTATTTATATAAATAAGTCGCCGGAAAAATGGACTCCTAAGCGTTATTATATGCGATGGACTAAGCTCTTATAGATGTCACCTTATATTCCCGGGACTTAAGTGTCTAAAGCATATGTTTTAAGAAACTAAAGAGCCTTGTTAGTAGCACTCGTAGCGTTTTAAATAGCACGAAGAACAAGTCTAAAAATTCATAATAAAGAAATCTATTTGCAATTATCAAATATGCCCATAATAAGCTTAGCTATAAAATATACTTTTTGCTAGCTTAGGTACTAAAGAAAATTCTTTATAGACCTTAGAAGCCAAGCGCTTAAGCGCTCGAAAACTAGTTTCATAACCGCATACCTTTCTTAGAAGCGTTGAAAAACATAGTAAGGCATTATAATAAAGTACTAAATATATATAATATTGTTCTTGCTATAAATATAAAATCTATCGCGACTTATTTAACCGTTAGCGACGTTCTTTAGGCCTACAGTATTAGTCTAGAACTTGTTAGCTATTAAAGGCTGTCGAACTTATAACAACTGCTAAACATGCGACTTTAAAAGCTATGTTTTATTTTCGCGCATATTTTATAACATTTTAAAACAAGCTGCTTGCTTATATTATTAACTTTCGAAAAAGTGCTTTGCGAAATCTACCGTTAAACATAAAATAAAAAGGCTTTTTTAAAAGCTAAAGTATTCGAAGACGTATAAAAGAAAACTTTTAATAAACACGACTAAAAAGAATTTATCATTTAAATGCTATAACATAAAGAAAATAAAATACA
Organism: Ramichloridium luteum; assembly: GCA_002368545.1. NCBI lineage: Eukaryota > Fungi > Ascomycota > Dothideomycetes > Mycosphaerellales > Dissoconiaceae > Ramichloridium > Ramichloridium luteum. Next base: position 16,744 of record MTSC01000011.1, read on the forward strand.
AATTATGAACTTGCATATAAAATATATAATAAAACTAAAAACATAAAAGAATTAGCAAGCTTAAGCTAAAGATGTTATTTAGCATTATTATTATTATTTATTTTTTGTTAAATTGCATATTATTGCTGCTAATGCTAATGTCACTTTGCGTAGTATTAAGACTAAGGTCTATTATGATTCCTATTCTTAAATAATATATATAATAGGAAATTCCAGCCTATTAAAACTATAAATCTTATAGCTATTTATTGAAATTAGCAAAGTTCCGGCGTTCTTTTATAATATAGCAGGCGCATTAATTAATATAAAAGATAAATGCTTCTTTATTTAAACAAAAAAAGACAAGCTTATTATGCCTTTAAACTCGCCTTATGCTATTCTAACGCTAGCAGACTGCTATCTTTATAGCAACTAGTTTTAACTTATGACTGTTTATGATCCTTTAGCAATATATATTAATTGTTCTATTTATATTCTACTATTCGAAACATGCAAGTCGAACTTACTCTTATTAAAAACTAAGCTTATTTACTCGACATTTTGCATATGCTACATTATTGAATTTATGAACTTATAGGCGCATATAGAGACTTATTTCTATAATAACTCGATGTTTTAAGAAGAACTTATTAATATTTAAAAGAAAGACTTTAAACTTAACAAAATTTATGCATAATGCAAGCAAGCGAGCTTTGTTTATATATATATAGAAGCCAACCAAGGTCATTGCCGTTAACATATTATAAGTTATATAACGTCCAACATATAACTTAAAGCAAAATCGAAGACAAATTCCACCTAATGGCAAAGAAAAACGCGACGAAAGCGCCGAACGCCTTAGCAATGCAAAACTATATACAAAATGGCGAAGAGTGGTAGCAATAGCCTGTTTCTTAGATTGGATAGCCTCGTAGCTAAGGATGAGATGCCTCTTAAGCTCGAATAGTCATACAGATCTATTTTCGCAATCTACTTAGAAAGTTGCTCGCTTGATGTCGAAATATATGTCTGCATCGGTAATCGGTCACAAGCCATTCCATGCCCTGCCAGTCAGGCAGAATAAGATCAACGACATATCACGGGCGGGAGCACTGTTTCAGATACGTGTTTGCTTCGCGGCGAGACACGCCCTTGGAGCTTCTTCCTGCAGCCTCCACCCAGCCTGTGCCAGGCGCCAATGCATGCCCATACTGAAGAGCGACTCAATGTAGAACGTCTGAAAGTCCACATTGGGGGCAGTTTGCCACCGCCTCATATGTATCGCAGCCAACGATGATTGTGTCGAATAGGATGCTAAATATGCTTCGCGATCTGTCTGGGCGACAGAAGTAAGTGAACTAAAAATCGACGGAAGCCAAAGGAAGCGTGGAAGGCCAGCAGCACGTGGTATGGGAGTAATGCCCGCAAAAGCCCAGTCGATAATACTGTAGCGGTCAGCTGCTCGATACGCTGTCTGAATCGCCAAAATACTATGGAGGCGTACCCTTGAATATTGTATTCTGCGTCAACGATTATGTTCGCTGGTTTGAAATCGCCGTGATCCATTGCGAAAGCCGTATCGTTCAGATCGGGACCCAAGGTTGTGCCGAGAAGTGCCTGTTGTTCGTCGCAGTCCTGCATAGAAAGCGCTGGGATCCTGCCCTGTTCAACTCTAGTGTGTCTGTTCCTTGCGAGCCGCTCGAAATAAACCGACACAGGGGGACCTAGCCAATATTGTCAGCACAGTTGCGCTCCGAAAGGTCATCGTCCGCACCATTTTCTAGAGTGCATTCAATCAAGGTCAGCTGTATTGCTGCCATCTGTCCAAGTATCTTGTTCCGGGAAGGTCGGGGCGGAGACTCTTCGTCCCAAAAGAGTGCCGCCCCGTGGATCCAGCTCAAAACCAGAAAAGGATGCTTGATCGGGTTGTTGAACGTGAGGCTCTCGCCCAGGCACTTAGGGGACCAAGCAAACCCTTTGGCCTCCAGTGCTCGGAGGTTCCGTAGTTCGGTCATCAATGCTTCAATCTTGGCCTCTGAACTACCAGAGCCGCTCATGTAAAGCGGTGCGCGTACGGCGATGGCGGTGTTCTGGAATTGCACTTTGAATATGTGGCATTGGCCACCGCGATACTCTTTGTCAATGTAAGGATCTTCACCGGCAATACCAACTTGTGCAAGGGCAGTGAATATGTCACTCGCTTCAAAAACGTGAGCCAATTCCGGAGCCATCTGAAGATTGTGAAGAGTCAGTTGAGCCTGGTGAGGAGAAGCGGAACGTAGTCCAGTTGATATGTCGTAAAGCAAAAAGATCTTAGTCGAAGCGTCTATAAATAAATTGTTAAGGCATTGGTCTGTGCGCAGCCTCGTCACTCCTCAACTTCTCCGTCCCATAGCATGCAATGCGTCTCAAAAGCGGCCACAGCTACACTCTTGGCTCATCGAGAAGCGCGCCAACCCTTTTAGAAATAATCTTCTGGGATTGCACTATACTCTGTCGCTATTGCAGCTTGGATAACACCGTCTTGAGACTTAAATCAAGCCATGGTTCAGGACTAACGTTATGAAATACGGTGAAACAACGTTCTTGTCTAATTGCTCAGAAAAGTTCACCTGCTTTGGGTATTCGTCAATACGAATATGCGAGGGCCTCTATATGTAAGAGGTGAGGAACAGCGACTTGGCATCGTCATCTATTCAACCATGGACGTAATCGCACTCACGCACGCGGCCATGACAATGCACCACTTACATGAGGCCGAGCGTTACAGTCAAGGTCAAATCATTCAGGACATGGCCACACCTATGAGGAGAGACTATTCGACTTTCAGTAGCACAGGGAGTTGTGACTCGATGCTTCGGATACACGATATTTACATTTGAGCTTCTACGATCATCTTTCCTTTGCGCAGTCATGTTGAATGATCTGTGTACGTGCAAATCAACCAGAAACGGTAAGTACGTGGGTGCCATGAGGATGGTTTGGCGCATTAGCGTTACAAGTGCATCGACAACCTCGCTGCCACAGAGGTGGCGAGAAGAACCAGATGGTAGGGATGTGAACCAAGTTCGGTGGGTACTACCGATCTCTGTCAGCTCTCAACTATTGACCAGAAAAGCAGCAGGTGGGAGTGCAGAATCAAGGGACTTACGTCTTCTGGTCTCAAATTGATGTTGGCGGTGCCTTCGGTCACTTCACAAGATCCACGGAAATCGTCTCCTGGATACCGAGCAAGCCCGAACTTCGTATCCAAACCGCGTTGGCGGAGGAAATCTTTGAGCTTGATCACAAATGAGAGCTCCTTTTCGGTCCATTCGGCATCTCGTCTATTAGAATAGTGGAACTCGGTTGGCCTCAGGAGGCCATTGTCGTCGAATGCCCACATGCAGGGTTGAGGATCCCCCATGCCACTAGTTCCGGCCGTCCAAGGTGTCGAAGTACCATTGTACTCGACCAGCTTTTGATCGGATCCCAGATCGAAGTGACGGTGGAGCATAGATAGGCCAAATTTGCGGTCCATACCTTCGCTCATGAAGAAGTCTTTCAGGGTTTCGGCAACGAGTGCCTCGCCATCAGCGCGAAGGAACTCACGCCGAGCATCTTCCAGCATGGGAAGACGCTGGAAATGGTCATGCGAATAAGAGGCGACGATTGTGGTTGCCATGATTGGGTGAAGTGTTTTGTAGAATATGGTTTACTCTTTAGTTGATTGAAATGAAATCGAGGCAAAGGAGGATATCTCGGATATTTATGTTGCTTAGGCACTCAACTTAACAATTCAGAGCGCTGATGGCTTATGTCTTTGTAGGTTCCCTCATGCCCTCATGGCAGGCAGCGGCAAACCTAGCCATGCTGCTTACAATACCATGACTATCCTTCGTCCTATGATGACATGCTCGCATCTCATCACATTGCGGTATATTGTGAACGCGATCGTGTCCTCCTCGTTTCCACTCATGCGACTAGACCTTTCAAATGTGGGATGCCAAGACATCTATGATAGCTGATGATCCTCGTCATTCTTCACTTCGTGCAGGCCCGTCGGAAGCGTGTTACAGGTTTTGGACTCTATGATCTCCACTCCGTCAGACCCGGAATTGAAGACCCAAGTCGTAACCAAAGCACTACCCCCTTCCGCTATCCCAAGGTATGTCTTGTTCCCGGTGGCTCTGGTTCCGGCGATTTTGCCATCTTTGCTTTGTATCATTGTTTCAACTGCCTGCTCAAGATAGTGTGGAGGCCGCGCAACGAGCGCATAAAGTGTATGCACCTGGTGTTTTAGGAGATAGTCGCGCAGTATGCATAGAACCGTCTCCCCAACCTGAGGGCGGGCCTCGCTGCTGAATTCATATTCGTAGGGCTGGAACTTTCCGGATGCGTTCACATAGAGTGCACACGGCACGATTTGTGATTGTAACAGCTTTGACACGTCCCGCGGCTTACACTCAACTATGTCTCGCGTGGTAGGCTTGTGTACCATGATGTGATTTTCTGGTATTTCTGTATGGCGATGGACAATGCCGATACCCCAGTCATGATGGATTTGATGCAGAACGAATAGATGCGCCAGGTCTTCTAGCTGTTGACAGCACACGCTCTGTTTTTGCTGCACGGGCAGCGGAAGAAGATTGTACTCTCTTGCAGGAAGAAACATATCGTACATGGTGGTGCATGGCCCTGCGATGGTTTGGGATGGTTTGGGGTGGATGTTAAGGCTTAAATTATTTACCAGGGACGAAGCTTAAGAGCGGGGCAACCCAGAGAAATTCTCGGATAATCCAAATTCCTTGGTCTCCCATTGATGAAACTGCCATGCCAGGGACCTCTCCCCCAAGCCCTTCCGGAATTTAGTGAGCGAGTTGTGTTTCGTTGCTCCAAGGTGAATGTCGCGGACTCGAATATCAACCGTCTCCCAATCAACGGAATTCGATACCGCTTTGTCGACGAGCAGGCGTGTATAGGCCTCAATCTTGGGTCGTTTGTTTTCCAATCCCGCGAGGAAGTCTCCTGTAGACTTTTTTTCTTTGCCTTGCAGCTTTCTCAGTACCGCGGCAACAAGTGTTTGGTTTGCTCGAAGGGTGTCTTCTGACAAGTTTTCGATGTTATTAATTGTCTCCAGCGCGGTTTGCAGAATTTCAATCTGGCCTGTCATCGTTTGTTGATGGATAAAACAAGGCTAAAGAGGTGAAGGCTGACGGTCCCAATATACTGTGGACGGTGTTCAGCCCCGGGGCTGAACACCATTGTTGGATGATGTGTACCCCGCCGCCAGCCTTCTCACCGGTACGCCCTTCTGCACCATGCATGACCCATCACAAACAGGCGACATTACGTACATCGACTCAATCTCTGACTCTGACGCTCTGACTGGGTTTGTTCGTCACCAGTATTACAATTTGAGCTTGGAGGCTACCTCCAAGCGCTATGTCCGATACCAGTGCTAGACGGTGGTGAGTCGAATTCCAAAGAAAGTGTCCTGTGCGAAGGCGCGGGATGCGTTGCGTGCCAGGGACTGATTAGATATTCTCTTTCGTGAGGATAGAGATGTGCTGATCGCAACATGGACGTGGGTACGGTTATTCTCATGGATCGTTATTGAAAACCTGTGCAGTTAGTAGGCGGTTCCAACATCAGCGAACGCCGGAAGCTACGCGGTATATCTACGACGAATTGTTTCACCTTCGTATTCAGTCGCAGAGGACTGCAATCACTTAGCTTCACACCGGCCATTGGATGTTTCTCTGTGAGCCCGCATCTCTTGATCATATCAGGGTCTGGCCAAAGACATGGCGGCTACCGAGCTGTGCTCCCGTGAAGCTGGTCAAGGATCTCTCAGCATTTTCCAAAACCAACGACTTGGATCCTGTGTTCAGCCAGAGGTAACCTCAAACTTCAATGCAGCTGAACATGAGCGACGAACGTGGATTGTTGACGGTTGCGAATTCGTCAGAGTTATGCACAAAGACACATGGGATCCGGTATTGGCCTCATCTGCTCCATCTGATCAACAACAGTCCGAGGCACAGTCTCAGAACACTGTCTATCCAGCAAGATGTACATCGCAGCAAGCACCGCGAGCTCAGCATGCATTGCCCCCCGTTACTGGCGCTGATAAACGCTCACCACTACCAGCGAATCTCGGGGCAGCTGCAGCCTTTCTCACCCAGGCGGGTGCCATTCACCGTATTACGGTGTTTCAATCTCTACTAATCTCGGACATGCAAGACCCCGAATCACCGCCTGGGTTTCCTCTGACCCAGGCGATTCCACTCTTTGAGCGAGCGACCACACGTGGCTTGGACGAGGGCTGGAGCTCTGCCGAGAAGTATTTCCGTGCAGAGCCATCAATACGTACACTTGCTGAGGAATACTTTGCTTTGCTGTCCTGGTGGGAGCACCAGTTCACTCATCCATTTTTGCGAGAGCACCGAGCAGGTCGCGGGGATGAATTTCAGATGGCAATTGTCCACCTCCTAGTAGATATACGACACGAAGGGAGCAAACGTTGGGCTGTGGCAGTGTGAGGAGCGGAGTTTTCATCTAGCTCAACTTGAACCATGTAATTTAGTCGAGGGCATATAGGGTATTATTTTTGTTTTGTTACACCACGTCGTAATTGCGAAAAACCAGACTAATCGGAGCTGCATGATTATGTTGGATCTTGACAGAATAATTGGGCCATATCTTATCTTACCTTACTTGTGGCCAGTCTTCACTTCAGTCTTTATTTAGTGGCATAAGATAACGGGATGCCATGGATTAGACCTCGTCCAACATAAGGCTCGGTACCTTATGGTGCTCCAAGGTCAATTATATTAATATCGCCTTTGCCTTGTCTTCTTGACTTGCCTTGTCTTCTTGAGAATTGGTCGATATAATGGCGACATTACTACCGCATATGCAAGCCGCAGACACAATGGTCAGCTTTGAACAAGTATCTGCTTTTGAATGCGAAGTAATTGATTTGATCGCAAGCCCGTTCTGTCACTACTAGTCATGATGTTCTTAATATAGGCAAGAACTTAAAGAGGGTCAAAGAGCTGCGTGCTAGCAGGACTAATCTTATAGATGCCCTCCTTTTTTTAGACAAGGTGGACTAACGTATTGTATATATGACATATGATCGCAGTTGAATTAATATTAACTTAATAGTAGTGGCTTAATAACGACTAATATTCGCAATTTTGCAACCGTGAAAGTCTTAGTTTGGCCATTATTAAAATAACTTATAACGACAGCAACGATCTTGACTTCTATGTCTATATTAGCAAAAAGCTAAAGGTTAAACCAAAAATCTATAGGAATATTTGGACTAACATGCTCGAACTCGCTATTAATAAAAATATTAAATTTAAGCTTATTTATGCAGCTTTTAATTAAGGCGAAAGCTAAAAGAAATTCCGCGCCTAGCTTTGCTAAATATTAAGCTAGAATAATATAAATAATGTAGTTAACACCTTTAATTCAAATGCCTTATAAGCTATAAGCTTTATAGTCGTTCGATATTAAAAAAGTAATAAGAATAAAACGCATTTTACTTTTAATGCAATGAACTTCGTTTCTACTTATTGTTACGATCCTTAGGAAGGTTCAACCTTAACCTGAACCCTAACGCATAATGATCTTAAAGGAGCTAAAGACGCACTTTAAAAGCAGCTTAAAGGAGCGCTCTCGTTGTTTTTATTAATTTTAAATTAAAGCGCTAAAAGCACTTAAAGCATTCTTTATATAGACAAGATATATAGAACTTAAAGAAGNTATATATTTATTGTTTAAAACAATTTCTTAAGTTATATTTTCTTTTTAGGAAGTTAACTTATAATACTTTCAATACCTTTAAATATAAGTATTATATTTAGCAATATAAAGGCATCGGCTCTATTGCTTGCTAAATCGAACAACTTTTGTTAAAACGCTATTATAATTAATAATAATAATAATTATAGATTTAATATTAAAGTCGCTAAGCCTAACTTATATTATAGCAAACGAACTAAATATAATGCATAAATCTTTTAAATAGACATATACTTTATGTTTAACTATATTAACGAAAACAAAAAGGCTTTATTTATAAAAACCTTTTTATAAGAATAAGCCGAACATTAAGCTCAACTATTTATAAAAGCTCGACTTAAAAAAAAAAAAAATAAGAATAATGTCTTTAACTTTTAAAAAGGATTTAAAAATGCTTTTAAGGCATTATTTAAAGTCTTTAACAAAATATTTTAAGCCGTCCGTTTAATTCAAAACATTTAACAAAAAAAGTCTATATTAAAGTATATAGCTAAGTTCTAAGAATATGCATAAATAACTAATTAAAACGACGTAATATTTATTAAGATATATCGACAAAGACTTAAAAACGAAATTAAAAACGAATTAATAAGATATAATGTAGAAATAAAAGAACTTAAGGACTTAATTAAAGCTTTTATTAAAATCGACGACAAACTTTATAAACGACGAATAAAAAAAAAATATAATAACAATAGCAATAAAAAGTATAACATAGGACACTTCTTTAATTAAGCAAACATAAAAAGATTTAAAAAAAAGCCGCGATGCTATTGCAACTAGCTATATTATAGCTTTTAGCTAATAAAGTTAAATAACATTTAGAAAAAACGTTTAAGATATAAAAGCGCTTTAGGACCGAAGAAAAACATAATTTGCTATGCTTATTAAAAGCTAAGGCATATAGCAAAAAACTGCTATTTAAAAAATAAAATGCATTGAATGCAATTAAACATTATAGAAATAAAAGTTAACAAAATAAAAAACTATAAGATCGATTATAGCATTTTTAATTAGACTAACTATAGCAACGATTTATGCTTTATTTATTTCTATAAGAAAAGCTAAGCTAAAATATTTTTAAACATATTCGACTAAAAACATAAGCACGAATTAAACGCAATCATTTAGGTCTTAAAAAGCTTTTATTTATATATTAAAAAAATAAAAAAAACTAATAATAATATTAAATACGTTATAGACTTTAAATTAAAAGTATTAAAGATAAAAGACAAAGACTTTGAAGAAAAACTTTTTTTGCTATTATTTTATATTAAATCTTAAAAAAAGATAATAATATAAAAAAAACTTTTAAAGCTTATTTAAAAAGAACGAGGAGCATATTTAAACAAAGATAATTATAAACTATTAAATAACGAGCATAATAATAAAAAATATTAGTTTATAATCGATAGTTTATAAGTCGTATAAAACCTATACTAAATAATAGCAAAAGCTAAAAACTAAGTATTTCTTATAATTAACAAACAACGAAAAATAAATGCTAATAAGTTTAACAAAATATAATAAGCAATGCAAAACTTCGTATAGAACTTCTTTTTAATAATAACTTAGTTTAATATTATAATAATAGCGCGCCTTTAAATACTTATCGAAAGCATCTATATTAATAGCAGCGTTATTATATTAAAAAAGCTAAAGTTCATCGACAAATAGCTATAATATAATGCAATATGCTTAAGCAAAAACATACAAATAAAAATCTAAAACTAATAAGAAAATAAAAAAGACTTAAAAAAAACAAAATAAATTATAGAACGAACTTGCTAACTTAAAGGCTTTGTTAGCATAAGATAGTTTATAAACAATTTAATAAAACTAAGCTTCGAATAGCTTAACGAATAAGCTCGACAATAAAAAAACTTTTTTAAAAACTTATGCTTAAAAAACTAAAAAGCCTTTTAATTAAAAGCAATTAGCAAAAGCTTAATATAATAGCTTTAAACTATTCGAAGAATAAAGTCTTTTAAACAATGATTATTATTAATAATAAACTAACTATAGCGCTAGTCGACAGCGAAGCTAATAGAAGTTTTATGTTAAAAGACTATATAGAAAGCTATAAGATCGCAACCTATAAAAAAAAGCATAGCTATAAACTTTAAGTAATGAATAGATCGAGCTTATTTAATATAATTAAGAAGATAGCCTCCGTTATAATTGCTATTAGCTAGCACTAAGAAAATCTTTAATTCGATGTTATTGCTATAGCTAAGCATAATGTCGTATTTAGCTTTCTTTAGCTAAAGCAACAAAACCTAATAATTAACTAAAGAAGAAAAGTATTTATAATTAAGCTTACTTTTTATAATAAAAAGAAAGACTTCGCAAGACTTGCTTAACAGTTATAAAATAAAGAAAAAAATGTTTATATATATAACATTTAATCGACTAATAGCTTAAAAAAGACCGTAGCTTTTATAAAAACAGCTAGAAAAACAGCTGCTTTATAAGTAAGAAATAATAATATTAACTAAGTATTAGATATCCTTTAAAAATATAAAAAATAAATTTGGCTTTTTAAAGAAAAAGAAAAAAACGCTTCTTTATTATTATATAAAGACTAGAACTATAAAATAAACATAAAGCTAAGTGCTAAACTACTATATTAACAACTTTAATTAAAATTTAAACAAGACTTCGACATAAAGAAAAAATAGCTTAATAAAATGCTTAAGCAAAGCAAAATAAAACCTTATAAATTGCTTTATATAATACTATATATATAAATTCNAGTTATAAAAAGCAAACTAGTTTATAAAAATCGACTTAAAAAAAGTTTTTTATTTGATTAAAATAGCTAAAAAAGAAAAATAGAAAACTGCATTTATTATATAATAAAAGCTATATTAGTTTAAGGTAATGCTTATAGGCCTTATTAATGCTTTTATAACTTAATAAAAATACGTTAATATTTTTCTTCGAAATATATTAAAAGTATATGTCGTAGCATACGTCGACGATATTTTAATTTATATTAAAAGCAACTTGTTATTTTATAAAAAACATATTAAATAAGTTTTAATTTAACTTTTTAAATTAAGTTTTAAAACCATATTAAAAAAATGCAAATTCTATAAAGAACAAGTCGAATTTCTAAAGTTTATTATTAAATATAACAAAATTAAAATAAACTTAAAGAAAATAGCATTAATTGTTAATTAGCCGACGCTTAAAAATATTAAGAATATATAATTATTCCTTAAGCTAGCTAATTATGTTTGCATATATATGCTTAAATATTTATATTTATTAATACTATTAACGAACTTTATAAAAAAGAATCGTTAGTTTATATAAGAAAAAGCTAAGGAAAAAGCTTTTTAAAGCATTAAAAGCAATATTGCTAAAGAAACAATATTATAAATGTTCGACCTTTTGCTTAATATATAAATAAAAACAAACGTAAGCGACTTTGCTATTAAAATATGTCTTATGCAAACTATTAGGAAATAGCGACTACTTGTTATATATTATTTATAAAAAATATTATTTATAGAACAAAACTATAATATATATAATAAAGAACTTTTTGCTATTATGTTAATATTAATACATTAAAGAATTTATGTTAAAAGCGCTAAAGATCTTATAATCTATATTAACTATAAAAACCTTTTAACGTTTATAATTATTAAGGTCCTTAATAAATAGCAAGTTAAATAAACAAAAACATTAAGCTAATTTAAATTTAAAATTTAATATATATTAAACAAAGACAATATGCATATAAACGCATTAAGCAAAAAAAGCAATTATATAAAAAACAAAAAGGTTTTTAATTATAGCATTTTAAAAAGAAACGACAACAAAACTTTTAATATTAATATTATCAAAATTAATGCTATCGTAAAAATAATAAAAGACTTTAACGAAAAGTTCTTTATATTTATAAAACTGCGAATAAACATAAAAAAAGAATATAAGCAAATGATTATTAAAGCTTATTATAATAATTTATTATATAAATATTTTAAAACTAAAAAGACTTTAAAACTAATCCAAAGGACTTATACTTTTAATAATATAAAGAAAAAAGTTATAAAATATATTAAGCAATATGCTTTTTGCTAAAAGAATAAGACAAATAAGCATATGCTATATAAGACAATATAGCTATTCGACTTATTAAACGAATTATAAAAAAAGATTATAATAAATTTTATTATAAACTTATTAACATTGCAAGACTAAGCAATTAAAATATAATATAATAACATTATAATTATTATCGACAAGTTAATAAAATATATATACTTTTTATTATATTAAAAGGACTTTAACGCATTAAGCTACGTTAGCTTAGTCTTAGATCAAATCATTTAGCTATATAATATTCTAAGAAAATTTATAATGAACTAAAACAAGCTATTTATATTTAACTTTTAAAAAACTATTATTGCTAAGTTAAAAATTAAATACTTAATGTCGACTGCTTTTTATTTATAAACTAATAAACAAACGAAACGATTAAACTAAAATATTAAAACATATTTATAACATTATGTTAGCTATTAGCAAAAGAATTAAATAAACTTA